>CM035440.1:146350224-146757724 GCA_020310875.1 Ceratopteris richardii | reverse complement strand
TCATTTTCATGATTATTTGAGTTCATATGTCCATGTGTTTGTGAAGTGTACTCTCACTACCATTACTCTCAATTTTCTTAGTCAGATTGCAGAGATGGTTGCTCTAGGCTCGGTGCATCATTTTCAGTGACTTAACTTGTTAACGTTATCTTTATAAGTCTACTATATGCTCACAAAATTGCATGTGATTTGGATGTTGCAATCTTCAGTTATGTTCAGTTGAAGTCAACAATGTCTGTTCATTTTCACTTCTCTGTCAGGTACCTGACTTTTTTACTCATCTTGGCAGAGCCATTTCTCAGTGGTTACTTATCTAAATTCAATGATTTAAAGCTTGTTGGATTCAGCGTATGGTATAGTATAACCATACAAATTTTCATAATCATTGCATTCTTAAATTTGGAGTTATGTTCATTGTTCTGCTCACTGGTCTCAAACTGTAGCAGCCCGTGAAAATCCGGATGATTTCATCACTTGTTAAAAATCATTCTCAGTGTGTGGTTTATTATTTTTTATGAGATTACTCTTGAAAGTTAGCTCATTAATTTAACTAGACTTACCCAAGAGGAATTAAGCTAATTGCTGCTGTGCTCAGAGAATTATGCAAAACAGTGGACAAGTGTATGAATCAAAATAGCAAGTTTTTCACCTCTGAGCTAGCTCCAACTTATCTATTTTGATCTATCTTTTTGAGAGTGATCTTCCAAGGTACATAGGGTGTCTTATACATCCATTGGCAAGTTAAAAGGGTCCACCATATACTCCTAGAGTTCAATTGGCTGGTGTAGATCAAGAATTTTGCAACACCTATTCATCTTCAAGCACATACCTATCCATCTCTTCACAATGGTATCAGAGCAAGGTTGGACAACATGTTAGATGGATTTCCTTCATCAATTGACAAATTGGACACAGGTAACTACTCAGTTTGGTCATTAAGAATGGAAGCTTATCTCCAAGGTAGAAGTTTATATGGTTATGTGGCTAGAGATGAAGTTATGCCAAGTTTCAGGAGCAAAAGTCAACCAACACAAGAAGAGCAAGAAAGATTGAGCACATGGTGCTCCAAGGATGCACTTGCAAGGTCTTATCTCCTCAAATCTATCTCAGATTTTTTGTTGCCTCACATTAGAAGTTGTAAGACATCTCAGGAAGTGTGGGATGCACTTGAAGCTTTCTTTTCTTCAAGTACTAAAGCTAGGAAGCATCAACTATGGTTGGATTTCATAACTCTCAAGAAGGCTCCCAAACAAAATGTGACTGATTTTGTCACAAAGCTCAAGGACATAGCAGATCAGTTGGGAAGCAAAAAGATATTTGGCTCTTGTGGAGAATCAAACAGGTAAATCACTAAAAAGGCTAAGGTCAAATGGAGGGGGAGAATACTTCTCCCATGAGTTTGATTCTTTTCTTCAAGAAAGAGGAATCAAAAGAGAGGTAACTACAAGGTACACTCCTGAGCAAAATGGAGTGGCGGAAAGGAGGAATAGGACAATTTTTGAAGCTGCAAGGTCTATGTTAAATGAAAAGCATTTACCTAATTACTTATGGGTTGAGGCTGTATCTACATCCACTTATTTGATTAACAGGTTGCCTTCAAAATCCCTTGATGGGATGACTCCATATGAGGCTTGGAATGGAAGAAGACCAAGCTTAGATCATTGTAAAATTTTTGGATGTATTGCTTTTGCTCATGTTCCTTCATAGGTTAGAGGCAACATGGATCCAAAAGCAGAAAGGTGTGTATTTATTGGATATGACAACAATCAAAAGGGCTACAGGTTATAAAACCCTACCAACAAAGGATTCTTGGTAAGCAGAGATGTAGTTTTTTATGAGAACAATTCATGGTATGAAGATTCATGGAGGAAGATCAATTTACCATATGATCTTGAAGAAGATTTTCCAAAGCTTGGTAGAGAACAACCAAATATTGAAGAACAAGACACCTCAGAGGATGATGAAGAATCGCAGATGGAAAAGATCAAAGCATGGAAGTCTAAAGGTAAAGCAAAATTGCAGGAACTTGGAAATGAGGCAGAATCATCACATCATGGCCTAAGAAGATCTATGAGGGAAAAGAAAAAACCAGAAAGGTATGGGTTTGACACCTCATTAGTAACTAAACATTCTATCTACATAGCACAGGACATAAATCAAGAGGAGCCATCATCATTTGAAGATGCCAAAGCAAAAACAGAATGGAAGCATGCAATGAAGGAAGAGATTGAAGCACTTGAGGAAAACAACACTTGGGATTTGGTGCCCAAGTCTTCATCCATGAAGGTAATAGTCTCAAGATGGGTCTATAAACTCAAGAAGAATTCTGATGGTTCCATTAACAGGTATAAGGCAAGGCTTGTAGCAAAAGGCTTTGCACAAACTCAGGGAATTGATTATGAGGAGACCTTTTCTCCTGTGGCAAAGATGCCTACTATTAGGGTTTTGCTTAGTATTGCCTCTTCCAAGAATTGGAAGATACTTCAACTAGATGTAAAGAATGCATTCTTGAATGGTTGGATAACAGAAGAGGTATATATGGCACAACCACCTGGTTTTGAGAATCAAGTTTATCCTGATTATGTGTGTAAACCTAACAAAGCATTGTATGGTCTCAAGCAAGCTCCAAGAGCTTGGAATTTCAGGCTTGTTTCATTCTTGCAGGACAAAGGTTTTCAACCAAGCAAGGCAGATCCTTCACTCTTTATTAAAAAGAGTAATTCTGAGATCATCTACCTATGTGTATATGTAGATGATATTATATTGATAGGAAATGATGCAGATGGTATGAAGAAGATCAAAGATCATATGAGAGAAGAGTTCAAGATAGGTGATCTGGGTTCACTTACCTACTTCCTAGGTTTGGAAGTTGTCTACAAAGATCATGGTTTGTTTCTCACTCAAAGAAAGTACATTAAGGACATGTTGGCAAAATTCAAGATGCAAGATTGTAAGATTGCAGGTACTCCAATGGAGGTCAATCACAAATTGAGCTCACATGAAGGTGAACTCATAGAGTACATCACATCATATCAAAGTCTAGTGGGTAGTCTCAACTATGCCACATTGACAAGAGTAGATATATGTTACAGTGTGAGTGTGCTAAGTCAATTTATGCACACACCAAGGAAACCACATATGGACGCTGCCAAAAGGATTCTCAAGTATCTCAAAGGAACCATAAATGAAGGACTTTATTATCCTTATGTATCTGATTTAGGTTTGAAGCTATTTTCTGATGTAGATTGGGCTGGCTCCAAGGAAGATAGAAGGAGCACTTCAGGTTATCTTACCTTTGCAGGTTCAAAGCTTATTTCATGGCCATCCAAGAAGCAACCCACAGTTGCTCTCTCTTCTACTGAAGCTGAATATAGAGGTCTTGCCATAGCTACTCAGGAAGCTATGTGGATGAAGACATTATTCAAAGATCTTGGATTGGAATTTGGAACTCCAACTATTTTTGGTGACATTATGATTTCTATTCATTTAGCTGCTAATCCTATTTTACATGCAAGGACTAAACAGATTGAAGTTCATTATCACTATGTACGAGATAAGGTTATAAGCAAAGAGATTCAAATATCATATGTGTCCACTCATCAACAATGTGCAGATATTCTAACCAAAGCATTGGATGGTACAAAGCTTTGCAAATTCAAGGCTATGATTGGTTTGCAGGTAATCTTGGAAGATTGAAGACCTCAAGCATACTTGGCATGAGGGGGAGCTGTTGGAGCAAGTGTATGACAAGCCTAAGTATTGACTTGAGTCCCACAAAGTCAAAAAGTGAAATGAAGACTATGTAAAGTTCATTTGTGAACTACCTCTTGTAACTTTTGAAGACTTTACTTAATGTAAAAGTGAAAGAATCTTAAGTGGTTGAGTCCACTTGATCAAAAAGGGAAAGAGGAGCCATGAATTCGTGATTTGTGGTAGGTAGAGAATCAAATCAATCATTGATTGATTGGAGAGTGATTGAGGGAAGTTAGCCTCCCAAACTCAACTATAAATAGATGGTAGTTTTAGTCGTGGTTAGAGAGACCTATGTGAAGACCTCCAAGAGTTGAGCTTTATGCCATATCAAGGTGTGATTACAAGGCGCACATATGTATCACTAAGTCATTGTATTGTATAAGCAATATACTTTCATTTTCATGATTATTTGAGTTCATATGTCCATGTTCTTGTGAAGTGTACTCTCACTGCCATTACTCTCAGTTTTCTCAGTCAGATTGCAGAGATGGTTTCTCTGAGCTTGGTGCATCATTTTCAGTGATTTAACTTGGTAAAGTTAGCTCTATAAGTCTATTGTATTCTCACAAATTGTCATGTCAGTTGGATGTTGTAATCTTCAATTATGTTCATTTGAAGTCAACAGTGTCTGTTCATTTTCACTTCTCTCTCACGTACCCAACTTTTTCACTCGCCTTGTCAGAGCCATTTCTCAATGGCTACTTATCTAAATTCAATGATTTAAAGCTTGTTTAATTCAGCTTAGTGTCTAGTATCACCATACAAATTTTTAGCTTCCCATACACCACCCACAGGAGCTTTCCATACACCACCCACAGAAGCTTCCCATACACCACCCACAACATCGCACATTCGACACGGCTGGGCATACATCCCATAATAAATGGTACGATGACGAGTGCAAATAGCTATACCGACACCTCATAGCACATAGTATCTTGGGATCCATCACGGACAGGGAGGCACGACGACAGATGCAAGCTCTCACATGCCGCAAGCAGCGAGCTTTCGAGGAGGAGGAGGAGGTGGAGATGTTTGACCTGTCAAAGCCGTGGTGGGCCAGCTAGTCTCGTGTCTATGCATACCATGAGGAGGTGTCGCCTGCTAATGCCATGTCCAGTGATGCCTAGAAAGCCCGATAAGCAATGTGCTCTGTATCCATGTTGCGGAGTCTCTGTAATAGGCATACTGTTTGGAATAGTGCCTCAACTAGCATCGGTGGTGCAGCGAGCTCTGCTCTAATGATATCATGTGATACTGAAGGCTTGCTCCGGATAAGTCTAGAAATCATGAGGATCTGTGGCCTCTCTAATGTTTTCCATACTGATGTGGCTAATCCTGGTCCCCATATCGCTGCCCCATACATGAGCACTGGTGTAACCAAAGTGTCGAAGAGCCACCCTTTTGTGCAGGGCTCTTGAAAATATGCCTGGTGGCACTGTCTCTCCATCAAGGCAAGTGCTGCATACCCATGTGTGATGCGGTCACGTACTACCTGAGACATAGAGAAGACCCCTGATGCTGCTGTAAATGTCACTCCCAAGTAAACGTATGATCCGACCACCTCAATCGGTCCACCCGCTGCCTTGAACAAACTATGTCTGCGTAACTATGCTGATGTATGAAAGATCATGACCTTGGTTTTACCAAGGTTCACAGATAACCCTCTATGTGTGCAAAAGTCATCTAGGCCATGTAGACGTCTCGGATGGGTGTTCTCCTCTCTCTCAAATGTCACCATGCCACTGCACTGTCTTGACTCATGAGTAAATGATAAATATCCCAGTATTGTCTCTCTTCCCAATCACGTCGTTTGCGGCGATTAAGGCTCTGCATGCGACGTTGTGCCTGTGTGTGTGTAATATCCCCTCTATACTCTAAAATGCATAGGTGCTTCTGTAGCTCGCGGCAATCTGCATCATACCAGCGGTTCTGAGGCATGGAACCTCTGCGTGGAGGGTGTATATGTGTGTGGTGTGGGAAACTGCAGAGAGCTGAGTCATGTAGGATGGTGGTGAACTGTGATGTAAGTGCGTCCAAGGGTGAGAGTGGATCGAGGGAGAGTAGACGGGTGTGTAAATGGTGTGCATAAACGTGTGAGAGCTCGTGTGTGAAGTGTATCGTGATGTGTGTCTCAGTTGGTGAGGGAGGGTCTAATGGAATAGGAGATGAGAGTGTGAATGTGATAGATGTATGCTCAACACCAAGTGCGCGTCATCCAATAGTAAGTGAGGTGATGAGTGAAGCTCCAGAGGTGGTACCCAAAATGTAGTCGAATGTGCTCTCACCTCCCCCGTGAGGGAAGCAAGTAAGTCCGCTTGAACTTGGCCAGCGATGCATCCCGTTATATATAACGAGCTGATGTCGGCTGCCTAGCTCAAGCAGATGTCTTCCATACCCTATGGTGTCCTGACCCATATCTACCGATACTCTACTGGTACTCATCTCCTCTGGGTCTCTGGTCCTCATGAGATGTGGGTGATCCATATCGTATGCATCGCACTGATGTGATTGAGTGTGTCCATTGAAGTTCCCCATAAGGAAGACTTCACCTAGTGTGCTATAATGTAGTATGTCATCTGAAAGTGATGTGTATGGTGAGTCTCTGTCTCGGATCGGTCCCCCAAGATCCTATCCTGCGTAACGAGATCCGCCGAGAGAGAGAGAGAGAAAGAAAGAAAGAAACAACAACCATGAGGTGTATGGGGGGTGGGTGTGTGTGTGTGAGAGAGAGAGAGAGAGTTTTTTTACGTCTATGACAGGCCAAAGTCGGCCTATGAGACAAAACATAAGATACATGATACGGATGTCATCCAGCTGTCACAAGACTAAAGTAAGATCATAAAAAGCTAATACAATCTAGTCTCCAACATGTGTGGTAAAATACTAAGGCTGATGGAGCCCTATCCCTCGGGGTATATGCATGTCTATATGCTGAGGGCAATACAATCATGAAGATGCATCTGTGTACTAGCTCCATCCAGTGGTAATGGAGGGGTGGAGGATGTGATACATAGGTGGAGCGGGTGCTAGAGCTTTTTGTATGAAAGCTATAGGATCTGCTCTCATCAAGGCTACTCGTTGTGTAGTCGCCTCGAGATGTCGGGCTCGAATCTCCTCTATCTGGCGATGGTATAGCCTAACACCTCTGAGCAGTGACTCGTGGTCGTTGTCTAGCTCGACTCACCTCAGCCTGCTGTAGTGTCACTCCTCGCTGGAATCAGGTGGGGAGGGGACTCTAGACCTCTGGAAAAAATCAGAGAGAGAGAGAGAGAAAAGAAAGAAAGAAAGAAGAAAGTCATATTAACGTCTACTTGAGGCCAAACTTGGCCTATGAGACAAAACCATGTACAAGTGTAGTAACCGTGTGTAGTGTCACTCCTCGCTGGAATCAGGTGGGGAGGGGACTCTAGACCTCTGGAAAAAATCAAAGAGAGAGAGAGAGGTATATTAGCGTCTTCCAAAGGCCAAACTTGGCCTATGAGACCAAATCATATACAACTGTGGTAATCTCTGTGTAGCAATGGAAAGGAAAAAATACTCGTTACACAAAACTGTGTAGGTGGAAAACAACAAAGGATGGTGTACCTGGTAATGAGGAGGTAGTTTGAATAAAATAATGGTGCTTGGGGAGAGCGTGGCTCTGGCTTAGCAGATAATGACCACGTGATACAAGGGGGACCCATGAGGGAGTGAATGCGTATATCCTAACTCCTGATGATGGGTGGAGGTGGGTGGAGTATGTGGTACATTGGCGGCGGTAGGAGTGCCTCCTAGAGGAAGCCTATCCAAGTGGTGGCAATGCACGTGTGCTCCATCATGTAGTCGTGGGCTATCCTAATGAGAGAGAGAGAAATAAAGAAATAAAGAAAGAAAGAAAGAAAGGCTTTTTAACATCTATTAGAGGCCAAAATCTGCCTATGAGAAAAAACATATACATCAGTATGATCCAATCCACTGTGATCCCAAAAGGAAAATAAAGTGTGAGTACCGCAAATGGGTATAAAAGGGGTGGATAGTAATTGGCATCAAGGGTGTGGGGGTGCTATGGGTATGCACTCTGTATGCTCAATGGGTGAGATACAAATATGATATGCATAGGGAGGGGAGGCTCGATGGTATCACAAGCCACTAAATGCCTGGAGTGGGTGTAGGATATAATGCATCGGTGGGTAAGGCATCATGGCGATCCTCAAAATGCTCTGAACGTCCAAATCAATAGGGGTGTGCTGCTGACGTCTCCGTATCTCCATGTCATGGCGTGCGTGAATTGCCTGAGAGAGAGAGAGAGAGATATTTTAATGTCTATTAGAGACCAAAATCGGCGTATGAGACAAAACATATACATCAGTATGATCCCATCCACTGTGATCCCAAAACGAAAATAAAGTGTGGGTACAAAACAGAATATAAAAGGAGTGGATAATAGCTGGCATCAAGGGTATGGGGTGCTATGGGTATGCACTCTGTATGCTCAATAGATGATGTACAAATATGATATTCATAGGGAGGGGAGGCTCAACGGTGTCATAACACTCTAAGTGCCTGGACTAGGTGTAGGATATAGTGCATAGGTGGGTAAGGCATCATGGCGATCCTCAAAATGCTCTGCACATCGAGATCGATAGGGGTGCGCTGCTGACATCTCCGTATCTCCATATCATGGCGTGCGTGAATCGCCTGAATCTCTCTATGGTGGGGACGGACTCTCTAGGGTGGGGGTCTCGGTCGTCCACGTTGTTGTCTAAGCTCCTCTACTCTCTGTAATGTGACACCCTACGTCGAGCTAGGTCCTCGGGTGGCTGTGGGTCTGAAAAAATCTGTAATAGAAGTCTGGGGGGCCAAGTGTATGTCCATCCGCTACTGAAGAAGTGATGCACGGCGGCGTTGGAGCTCTACTAGGAAGCGACCTAGAGGGCACTGGTCCTCCGTCTCCAATAAAGCCCTAATCTCTCTGGGCCCCCTGAAGAGTTGTGGGTAGAGGTCTCTGATGTCCTCGTATACCTGGCATCTACATGTGTAGTGCTCCTCGTCCTCCACCTCCTCTCGGAATATCCTACATAATCTCTTGTCCCTGGGAGTATGTGTCGCTCGCCCAACCTCAATCTCGAGCTGGTGTGATGATACTCTGAGCTGCCCAATGGCCACTCTCTCTGCTGGAGCCATGTATGTATCCATGTATGGTGGTCTTTGGATGAAACCATCCACTGTCAAAGTCAAGAAGTACTCTCTGTAGTGTTGCCTCTTTGTGGGAAGAGGCTCCCATGGTGCTATCCATGTCTCCCTGATGTGTATCTGTAGTAGGTCCTAACGGATGATCCTGTTCCTCTCCGAACGAGAGAGGGTAATGTAGGGGGAAGAGAGGTCATACTAAAAAGGGGGGAGATCCGTAATGCTCATGCCATGGTCTGCTAACCATCGGTAGGTCTGTGCATACCATACTCTCTCATGTCCTATCTTTGCCAAATGTCTAGAGCTCTCAAATGCAAGCCTAGTGAGTCGGCTAGTGGGGAGCTCTCTGACTCTCAGAATAAAGGTCACCAGCTCAAAGAGGGCCTCCACTAGCATTGGTGGTGTGCCAAGCTAAGCTCGTATAATGTCGTGTGGAATGGAGGGCTTGCTACGGAGCAAGTGTGAGATCATGGTGACACGAGGCCTCTCAATCCGCGTCCACATCGCCTCCGTGATCCGGGTGCCCATACTGCCGCTGCGTACATCAATGCAGGTGTGACTAGAGTATCAAAGAGCCACCCCTTAGTCCAGGGCGCCTGAAAATGCCTGAAAGCAGTGTCTCTCCAATTCTACAAGTGCCGCATGACCTCGCGTCAATCTATCTCTCGCTGCTTGTGCCATGGAGAATACCCCTGTGCTTCTTGAGAAGGTGACACCTAAGTAGACATAGGAGTCCACTACCTCTATCTGTCCTCCAGCTGCGGTGAAAGAGGCATGATGGCGTACTATCCTGGACGTATGGAAGATCATGACCTTGGTCTTGCCAAGGTTCACTGTGAGTCCTCTCTCCATGTAGAAAGTATCGAGTGCCTATAAATGTGACTGTAGCCCCTCTCGTGACTCTGAAAGCAGGACAATGTCATCAGCATATAATATTATGTGTACTGACGTACCTCCGAGGTCTCCTCCTAGCCCTCCTGCTCACTGTATATAGTCCGTGATCTCGTCGATGTAGAGACCAAAGAGAGTGGGTGAGAGAGGGCAACCTTGTTTCACACCAATGGTGCTAACAAGGCTGTCTGATATGCCGCCAGGGAAGCGCACCTTACCTGTGACTCGTGCATACGAAGCATGGATGGCCCATAGCATGTCTGATGGTATATGTAACTCCTTGAGTCTCCGTAGTAGTCTCTCTCGAGGGACCATGTTCAAGGCTTTGCGGAAATCCACAAAGCAATAGTATAATCTCTGTTTCCTCGCCTTTGCGCTCTCAATCAAGCAATGAAGTACGAAGATATGGTCAATAGTGGAAAAAGTGCGACAGAAGCCTGCCTGACCGGGTGCTCTGGTCCGGGAGAGACATGAAAGATATCGACAAGGGGAGCAACCAATACCTATGGCCAACTATAGGGCATCGGAGCCCAAGACTGTAGGATGACAAGTCAGGCAACCCTACTTAAATCTAGGAGTGGGAACTGAAGAGTGCCACTTAGTGGATGCATTGGTTGATACCGGGGCATCATTAAGTTGCATACACTTTTCATTAGCTCGGTACTTAAATGCATCACTTAACCCAACTAAGGCATATATGATGGGCATAGGAGGAAACACCATTGAATGTTTAGAAGAAGTCATCCTATCCTTGCATTTGGGTAACAATTCAATGCATCAAAAGCTTCTAGTCTATGAAGATGATGACCTATTAGAGGAATTAGTGGCAGATCAAGACTGGATATACGAATTTGAGGTGACAATCCAGTTATCCTTGGGCTACATATCCGTAAAGGTTGGATAGAGAGAAGTTTTTAGCCTACTAGATGAGAAACCTCTAAAGATGGTCAAGTTGAAGTTAGATGATAGCGAATGTATATCGGCATGTGAATGTGTACCATTGTCTAGCCCTAATCAACTAGCACCCGACTCTAAACAAAACCTGAAAACCCCTCATCTTCTTACATATGATACTCAAATAAGCCCTTCATCTCAGTCTAGCCAACATAAGGGACAAAGCAAAGTTCTTATTACTAGTGAGAGACTGAGAGTCCCACAACCAAAAACAGGATTGCCACCAATTCATGCATCGTGAGAAAAAGAATGCAACAAGTATGGATTTGCAAGGACCAGTTAGAGCACTACCAAAATCAGGTGAAAGAGAACCAAAGGGAATTCAATTGAAGGTGGCAATGACTTAACCAACCAACCAACAATGGGTCCACACAAATGATGCAAGTATGGATACCAAAGAAATTAAGGGTATCTCAACCTTCAAGGAACCAAATTTGGATACCCAAGACATCAATCAAGATCACTAAGGAGCAGCCACAGCAACTCTACTCAAAGATCGAAGTCAGTACAAGAAGTCCTCTAGAAGACAAAGAACTCCCATGCAGAAGAAAACCCCAAGCGAACAAACAGGAGTTCCTACCAAGCGACGATACGAGTGGAGAGTGAAAGTACAGAGAAACCAAATACCTACACAAAACATCAAGACATTTCAAAACGACACTCAAAGCACCAAAGCTAGGAATATGTGGATTTTGAAGTCAAGAATGGCACCACCATTGATCAAAGTAGAAAATTCCTTATGCACTCATGTTGAGTCCAATGCACCTCGAGTAAGCATAATAGGGCCACATTATAAGGCCATACATTGGACACAATAGCATCAATGTACTACCAAGAGAGCACATTTCCCTCTTTGGGAATATGAAACACCTTGTGCTATAAATAATAATAACAAAAATAAGATTGCCTCAGTTATGTCACTACTGTTTTTTGTTTTCATTTCAGCCTAAGAAAATAGTTTTTATAAAAAGATTAGGTACTAAGTTCCATGTACTCTGTGAGTGGGGACACAACACACGGAGTGAACGATCGCAACACCAAAAAAAATCACTTCCAAGTTTGGCATTAATCATTTGAATCATTCAAATGTAGATGGCTTCCTCTAACTCCAAAGCTACACAAGAGGCATCCTTTGATTCTAAAGCCACTCATGACGTGGAAATCCTAGAGTTTCCTCTAGAATCGACCACGAAGGCTCAAGGACACTGGTTTCGGGATGATAATCCCGCAAGCGAGCACTTATTCCTCATCACTATTAAGATCATGGATAGAGAGCATCAATTCTCGGCAATGACTCAAGACTTTAGAATGTTGCATGATATGCCAAGGATTGTGGATGTGTGGACACAAGCTAGAATCAAAGCATATTTGAAGCTTCCTATCTACAATCTAGACTTTCAAAGGTGTACACAAGTAATGAATACTCTAGATCTAGCACTTGACAAACCATCCGTCTGAGAAGCTTTGGTATTAGATAGAAATGGAGAATCACAAACTATTCGATTCACACGAGGTGATCAAGACACCATTTGGCTGGACCAAGGATGGTCTCACTTATCTCAAGGATGAATGCCATGAGGCTAAGAAAAGGACCTTCTTGGACATTAATAGAGTGGAGATTGAAGAAGGTGTACAACTCGTGCATCAACATTTCTGTTTCCCAAATATGCATCGATACACAACCCCACAGAAAGTGGTAGTATAATTGATGTGTCATACAATTAGACAAATTGGTAACCAAATCAATTTGAACAGGTATGTCCAAGAGCAGATATTCAAAGCCAAAATGCAGTGGCGATAGAAGAAGCTCTTAAATGGCAGCTCTGCTTTAACATTACTTATCTATCAAGCCTTAAACATGAAAGAATGCTTGAAACCTATGATTTGTATGGGTTAAATGTCCAAATATGTAAAGAACACTACTATACCCAAGAAAAGGAAAGGTGCTACCACAGTGGGGGAAGTTGACACTAGGTCAAGAACCACCATGAGAGGTGCAAAATGAGCTCAAACCGCAGAGGCATCTGAAACCCCATAGTCAAAGAGAATGCATGAACTTCCAGAGGTACCATTAACAATAGCACCAGTCATTACGAGAAGGGATCTCTCCACAACATTAGAAGCAATACATGTTTATATGAGGTGAGGATAACCTTACAGTACAAGGTGTTGCTCTAGTACAATGGTAAGCACCACGTTAAGAAGCTCCACCTCCTTAATGTCGATCCGTGGAAGAGATAGGAGTGATATGAAGATCGTGGACCCGAGATGTAGTGAGAGTGAAGGTGAGAAGCATAGAGATGCACACAGACATACACACACACA
Source organism: Ceratopteris richardii (assembly GCA_020310875.1). Taxonomy (NCBI): domain Eukaryota; kingdom Viridiplantae; phylum Streptophyta; class Polypodiopsida; order Polypodiales; family Pteridaceae; genus Ceratopteris; species Ceratopteris richardii. The sequence goes on along the minus strand of CM035440.1, from coordinate 146,744,629 downwards.
TGTAAGAGACAAGAAAGACACAATGGAAGATAGGCAAAATAGACTCTATTGCTCAAGATCTCTATTACAAGCTCAAAATAGCTCAAAGCTCACACTTGCTAACACTATTTGCCCTCAAAAATGAGCTCTCTAGCTCTATTTATAGTTTTTTGACTAGTTTTGACCGGTTTCACATCTAGTGTCTCGCATAGTTAAAAAATAGGTTCTAGGTACTATTTGAAGGTCTAAATGAGGTCTAAAAATATCCAAAATTGGTAGGCTCATTCTACCTAAACTCTTGAATCTCGAGGACTCCTCGGCTTGCACAAAATGGAGCTACTAATTACAAAACTGGTTGTTCTATGTTACATATGATACAAGAGTGACGAAAATCATTGTTGAGAGTTTTGGAAAAGTATTATAAAACATATTTCTTTGAAAACATAATCTGCTTGACTCCCCACTACTTTGTTGTAATCTGCCTTCACATGTTTCCTCGTCGTCTATGCCTTTGACTATTGCCAACACCCCCTCCCTCTCGAGTCTATCATCCTCGATAGAACCTTGTTGCGGGCTCTATCTGATATAGCTTTGTAGGAGGTCATGAGTGAGGGTGTGCTCTGCAATGCGAATACCTCTTGAAAGATCAGCTTCAAGTTTTTCCCAGTCTATAGGTTGAGGTTCATCTGGCAGCAGAAGTCTGTAGTGCATGGAGTACACGAGTTGTTCACACGAAAATCATTGAAGTATATGTGTGGGCCTGCTTATGAAAATCTCAGAATGGTACTCCCAAAAGCCGGTGGTAAACATCTCTTCAAATGTCATTTTGTAACATGCCAGTAAATACTTGATTCGATAGTGTCAAGCATAGCACACCCGGAGCGATGGTGTCATGCTCATATCATAAGCTAAGTCCTGATTACCATGCTGGAATCTCGAGGTGCTAACGTGTGGTGCTTTGATGCAGCAAAAAATTTTAAAAACATTCTGCATCATGTCAAATATTTTGACAGTCATATGCGCAACAACATCATCCATGCAGCTTAAGCAAGGGAGCCATTGGCCAATCATGGCCATCATATATATGTGGGTGGTCCATGGGGTGGAGTGAAATAGGGGTAATGAAGCCACTCTTGGCATTGCTTATTATTCTGAACTTTGATTACGAATGCTTTCTAGGAGCGGCATCTTGGTATAGGTCCCCAACATGGGTTATACATCAAATCTAGTGGTGCCTTGACCCATGTGCTCATCATTTTTGGATATGTTTGTAACAACTCCTACTGCCAAGTTGGTTGAAAGATTTCACTGCTCTACGCTTCCGATGGCAAGTCATCAGGCTCGAACTGAGTTGCATGTGATGGTTTTTTTCCTGTCTCCTTTTCGATCGCCAATTGATATTCTACCATTAGCATGAAATACAGTTTATATTGAAGCTCATGGCCAGAGATATAACTTCGAGGGGCTAAGTGAGCGAAGTAAGGGGATTGTAAAAATGTGTTCCTCTATCATATCCATGGCATGTAATTGTGCCTCCACCTGTGTTGAGTGGGTCTGTCCAAGTTTTTCTACAGTCTTCATCCATGCGAGGGTAGGGAGTTCAAAGGTGGTTTGGCCTTCAGCCATGACACGTCCACCTGGGATGGGTTGTGGTTCGTAGGCTTCTTCATATGTTTCCTCCACTAGGATAGACACAGTTTCTTCCTTAGTTGGGAGTTAAGGTGGAGAATTAGATCTAGGGGGCTTAGAGAAAATGGTAATCTGTGCTTGAAGAGTAAGTACCTGAGCAGGTAGCATATTGAGTTCTTCTATGATCTCTAGAGGCATGACCTCAGCAGCTGGTGGTGATTGGTGTGCAGGTGTTCACAACTGTAGCATTCTATGGTCATCCTTGAGTTTCTGATATGCTTCATTCATATTGTCATAATCATCTAAGAGTTTGGCATGATCTTCTAATAATATCTTCATAGATTTAGAGGGCACTGCTTTAAAGTGGTTGGGACTCAGAGGTTTGTCTGATTGATCTAAGGCTGCTTCGAGGTTTTCTATGTTCTGTTCCTGGAATCTTTGATTTTCTTCTTTGGCCGTCGGGAGGTGGCATCGCAACAATCTCATGTTTCAAGTGAGAGTTGCATTTCGAATGGTTTGAGTCCGTAACAGGTTGTTGACATCCATAATGGCTTCCTTCGTCTTTTGTTCACTTTGTAGTTCAAGGGAGTGATAGGATTCACGTACTTCTTGATATTGCGCATTAAGCGAGGTGTTCTCGATGGTTAATGAGTTTAATTTTACCTGTAATTCTGTAGTGGTTTGTTGTAGTGTCTGTTCGCTGGTCCCGAGAGATGCAAATTCATCTTGGACTTGTGTCATACACAAAAACATTTGACTTATCACATACTGAAAGAACTTGGAGAAGCTTGTCGAAGGTAGAAAAGTGTGTTTAAAGAGACGAAGTTTGGTCAAGCCAACCGGCACAAGACCAGCCCTTGAGCTTATGGAGACTCAAATAGACCTTATAGGCATGCTATAAGTGCAAAGAAACAAACTATGTACTTTGTATCATCAAGTAGAATGAGTTGATACAAAACAGATAGGTTCGCAGGTCGACTAGCTCAAAAACTTACTATCTATGGAAGAGACAATGAACTTCAAATGCCCATAGCGACCAGCGTGATTACAATTAGAAACAATCATTTTATGGGAGTGATAAACATAGTGTCTCGTGTATGGAATGCAAAAAAGTATAAGGAATAAGCAAAATATGCTATAGGAATGAATGCGACATTCACCAGTGGTACTTCCTATTTTTTAGGAATATGCAAAGATTGATCCTGAGAAAGAAAAACTCCGATTTCTCCAAATTTCCTAAACCAAATGCTTTGAAACTTTATAGACATAAACTAGACACTTATACCTTTCCAATGAATCATCTTGCACTTAATTTGGAGCTTCGGAGAGAGAGTAGCAGCCTCTCAAAGATTATTGTTGGTGAAGAAGATGATGCAGAGAATTGAAGGAGCAAGACAATGATGGTCACAAGTGTATGTATATTGCTTCCATGTAATGTACAAGTGATTTCAAGTATTTATATAGCCTCTAAGAGTGTTCCACAACTTTTACAAGTTGAATTTGAATTCAAATGAAGGTGGAAATGGTTGTTGGAGGGAATCAATTCACTTTCCTATAATTTAGGAAAAGTGAAGATCTACTTTGATCTACTTTTAGGTGATTGATTGCTTGATTGAATGCAACTTCGACCACCACAAATTCGTGGGATTTGGGCTCTACCTTTCTAACTTTACATGTGTAAAGCTCAAAGCTTTTAAAATGGTAAATGAACCATCAAAAATCTCTCAAAAAAATACAATAAATGAGCATATGAAAAAGAACTCTCCAACGGATATTCTTTCGACACGATAGCCTTTGATGTAGATCAAATCCACCTCAAGCATAGTGTAAGCTGGATGTTCGAACAGCTCCCCCTCAAACTAAAGTATGCTTGAGTCTTCATTCTCTCATAGGTTGAATACCTGCCATAGCTTTGAATCTACAAAGCTTTATTCCATCAAGTACCTTCGTCATCATATCTGCTACTTGCTTTTCAGTAGGAACAAAAGAAATGTCAATCTCCTTTGCCATGAGCTTCTCCATGATGAAGTGGTAATGGACTTCTATGTGCTTGGTTCTCGCATGGAAAATAGGATTTGGCGCTAGATGCATGGAACTTACATTATCTCCAAATATGTGAGGTTTGGAACTCACAAGTCCCAAATCTGTATACAATGCTTTTAACCATATTGCCTCTTGAGTTGCTATGGTCAAGCCTCTGTACTCTCCTTCAGTTGAGGATAAAGCAACTGTTGGTTGCTTCTTGGAACTCCATGACACTAGCTTCAAACCTGCAAATGCTAAGTAACCAGATGTACTTTTTCTATCATCCTTAGCTCTTGCCCAATCTGCATCTGAGTAGATTTTGATATCCAAATCTGAAGAGTAAGGATAGAATATGCCTTCGTTGATTGTACCTTTGAGATACTTAAGTACTCTCTTAGCCGCATCCATGTGTGGCCTTCTCGATGAGTGCATGAACTGACTAAGCACTCCCACACTATATGAGATGTCTACCCTTGTATGAGTAGCATATATCAAGCTACCTACCAAGCTTTGATACTCTTTAATGTCTTCAATTTTCTCACCTTCATAAACACTAAGTTTATGATTCATCTCCAAAGGTGTACCTGCAGGCTTAGTGTTCTCCATTTTGAACTTGAGAAGAAGATCCTGAATGTATATTCTTTGAGTCAAATACATTCCTTCATTTGTATATATCACCTCCATACCTAGGAAATATGTGAGCTCACCTAGGTCACTGATTTTGAATTCCTCTTGCATGTGTCTCTTGATCCTTTGAATGCCATTTAGATCATAACCTGTCACAATAATATCATCTACATATACACATAGATAGATAACCTCATCCTGATCCCTTTTGATGAATAGAGAAGGATATAAGTTGCTAGCTTTGAAGCCTTGATCTTGAAGGTATGTAACCAACCTATAATTCCAAGCTCTAGGAGCCTGTTTCAATCCATACAATGCTTTCTTAAGTTTGCAAACATAAGATGGATGATTAGGGTTTTCAAAACCTGGTCGTTGTGACATGTATACATCTTCACTTATCCAACCATTTAAGAATGCATTTTTCACATCAAGTTGGAGGAGTCTCCAATTCCTTGCAGCAGCTACACTTATCAATGTCCTGATTGTAGTCATCTTTGCAACCGGTGAGAGTGTTTCCTCATAGTCTATACCGTGAGTTTGTGAGCATCCTTTGGCAACTAATCTTGCCTTGTACCTGCAAACTGATCCATCTGAATTTCTTTTAACTTTATATACCCATCTGCAACCAATTACCTTTTGATTTGGTGACATTGGAACCAAATCCCAAGTCTCCATCTCCTTCAATGCATCTATCTCTTCGTTCATGGCCTTTTCCCAATTAGGGTTTCCCTTTGCCTCTTCATAGGTTGAGGGTTCCTCTGAAATAGAGTCTTTTGCCAAGTATATTGAATGCTTTGTAACAAATGTGGAATCATATCCATACCTTTCTGGTTATTTCTTCTCTCTTGCTGATCTTCTAGGTGCTTGTTTGGAGCATTTTCCAACCTCTTGCATCTTTGCTTTGCCTCTTGACTTCCATAGCTTTTAATCCCTTTCTCTTTCATCTTGGTCATCGTCTGTATCGCTTCTTGGATCCTGGACCTGTGTATCATGCTTCCTTTCTAATTGATGAGAGTCAGAATCAAGATCATATGGTAGTGTTACCTTTTGTCTTCATCATACCAAGACCTGTGTTCTTCAAACACAACATCTCTACTTGTAGTGAATTGCTTGGTTGAAGGATTGAAGAACCTGTAACCCATCTGAGTTGGATCATATCCAATAAACACTGCCTTTGTTGCCCTTTCATCTAGCTTACCTCTTATTTGTGATGGTACATGAACATAAGCTAAACAAACAAAAACCTTGCAATGTCCAAGACTAGGTTTTCTTCCATGCTATGCTTCATAAGGAGTCATACCTTGAAGTGATTTGGATGGTGGTCGATTGACAAGGTACACAGCAGTTGAAATAGCTTCTGCCCATAGATAATGTGGCAACTTCTTCTCTTCAAGCATTGTTCAGATGATCCAACCAATGTCTTGTTTCTCCTCTTTGCAATTCCATTTAGTTGAGGAGAGTACCTAGTAGTCACTTCCCTTTTGATACCTTTTTCCTACAAGAACTCATCAAACTCTTTGGAGAAGTATTCTCCCCCTTCATCAGATCTGAGCTTCTTTAGTGATCTACCTGTATGATTCTCCACATGTGCAAGATACTTCTTGAAGCAATCAAACACTTCATTCTTACTCTTGATAAAGTATAGAACAGTCCATCTACTATGGTCATCAATAAATGAGACATAATACCTTGATCCTACCAGTGAAGGTTCTTGACATGGTCCCCATACATCTGTATGTACTAAGTCCAATAAGTTATTGTGGATGTAGCCTTTGTGGTTGAATGGTTATCTTTGTGCCTTCCCAATCTGACATGCATCACACCTATTGATCATGTGTTGCTTTGATATGTTCGACAGTCCTAGAACACTTTGATCCCTGCATATATCCTTCAAGGTTCTTTCATTCACATGAGCAAGTCTCTTATGCCACACTTCAAGCTCACTTAGGGTTTGAGACCCAAAGTTGAATAGAGCTATGTTCCTGGTTTCTCCTACTTCAAAAGTAAAGAGCCTACTCCCCGGCAACGGCGCCAAAATTTGGTGTAGCTCAGTGATGAGTAGCACCTCCTTTAATGTCAATCCGGGAAGACGTGGGGATGGTATGATGACCTCGAGCAAGTGAAGGCACAAGTGCGTGAGTGCAAAGCACACCAACATGCACACACATACACACACACGTGCACACAAGGCAAGACAAAGAGTGAGAAGCAATGGAGTTCTTTAGATTACTTTCAAAAAGCTCATACAAGTTCAAATCAATTACGAGCTAACCTCAAAAATGAGCTTTCTAGCTCTATTTATAGTTTTTGACTAGGTTTTGGCCGTGTCCACACCTAGTGTCCGGCCTAGTTAAAAATTAGGTTCTAGGCCCCATTTGAAGGCTCAAATGGAGTCTAAAAATTATGAAAACTGGTAGGTAGCTACTTCTAATGCTCCTCAAGCTCAGGGACTCCTTGGCTTGCACAAAATGGAGCTACAAAAATATGAAATGGTATTTACAATGGCTTTTAGTGATGAAAATCACTATTTTTGTAGGGATTTCCTCTAACGATTTGACATACACATCTTTGAGCTTCCTACTTGCTCCTTCTCCTTATGTGTCCACCTCTTTGATATGCTTTAGCTTCCTGAAAAAATAATGGCCTACTTGCCCGATCTTCTTTGACTACTCTGTCTGCTTGTACCTTCTCTTTGCTCCGACTCCCTTCGTTGACTTCCTTGTCTTGTGAGTCCTTCAGTTCCTTGATTGCCAACACCCCCCCCCCTCTCTCGCGTCTGTCGTCCTGACAGACCCTTGTTGGGTGGGTCGTTGGATGTAGTACTCCACAACGTCTCTTGCTAAATGATGTTCCAGAATTCTCAACCCTTTGGCCAAGTCAGTGAGTAGAGCATCCCAATCTACAGGCCCGGGAACCTCTGGATGTGGTATACGTAGCTTTTCTGAATGGAGAGCTTGTTCCACGACAAATAACTGTAATAGATGAGATGGTTTGGGAATGAATATCTCTGAATGATATTCCCAGAACCTCGTGATAAAAATTTCTTCAAACGTCAGTTTGAAGCAAGCAGGTAGATACTTTATACGGGCATGCCAGGCATAGACGACGTTAATGGAGGGCATGGTGCTCATGTCCTGATTCCCTTCATTAAATCCAATAGCCAAAAGATGAGGTTCTTTGATGTTCTTAAATGTCATGAATGTAATCAGCATGAACTCAAAAATTTTTAGGCACATCTGTGCCATGACATCTGGGACATTCTTGAACCGGACTGCCCAGTGTCGGATGGTTGAAATCATGTATTTGATTGTGGGTTGGCCATTAGGAGGTTCTAGGTACACATAATTTAACCACTTTTCACATCCTTTAACCGTCAAAACTATTTTTGTGTACTCCGACCAAGACCTTCTTCGAAAGACAGGGCAGTAGCAGGGATTATACTTGATATATAAAGGCATGTTATTCCATGTGCGTACCATCTCAGGGTAGGTTTCAAGTAGGCGGATTCTCCAAGTAGGTTGATGTATATTCCCTTGCTTGGCACTTGCAGGGATATCATCCGGTGCAAAGTGTGTCGCCGAGGTTGGTTCTTTTGTTGTGTGTTGCTTGATTTCAGCATTGTAATCTGCCATTAATACACAGAATGGAACATATAGATCATCAGACGTGCCAATTCACCTATGATGGGAGAGGTTTCTAAAGTAATCTGATTTTATGAAGACTTCTTCCAATCGTGACATAGACGCTATCTGAACTGCAACTCTCTCATCATGGGTTGTAGCAACCTTCTCCAACCTTTGCATCCATTCAGGCGCTTCTATCTCAATCGTGTCCATGCCTTCTTCTATTTGCTTACCTCCGAGTGTTGGCATGGGAACATATGGGTCTTCAAAGATCTCCTCCACTTGAATTGGCACTAAGTCTTCAGGTTCTGGTTCTGCCAGGGGAGAGGGTTGACGCTCGTATTGTAGAACTCTATTTCGTAGTTCTTCTAATTCTGCTCTGAGTTTTGCGACTTCTTAAGATGTGTCGGCTTCAAGAGTTTGCTTGGTGACTCCGGCTCGGTTGCCAGTTTCTTTAATATTTCATCTCTTTCTCTTTCTAATGCTACGTGGGCTTTTAGGAGGTCGACATGGGTTTCCAAGACGATTTGCATATTTTCATATGGGATAGCCTTGAATTTCTCTGGGTCGATTTCCTGTGGTGAACCCTCCATTGCTGCTTCCAAGTTTTCTTTGTTCTGTCTCTATAGTCGTTTATTTACCTCGAGTGTTGTAGACATGTGTTTCCGTAATAGGACCAGGTTGCGTCGAAGCTTGAGATTCTCTGTTATCTGGGAGTGTAGCAGATCATCAAGTTGTTGCTTTTCTTTTGTGTCTGACTGGGGTGGATTGGCAAATAATTGGTCATGTTGCACTTGCAATGAATCATACTGCTATTGTAAGATCCACTTCTCCTTCTCTAAATCAATGAATCGTGCTTGTAGCGCTTCATGGCTTCGGAAGAGGCTTGTATGTTGGTTATCCAGATGCTGGTAGTGCTGTTGTAGTTGAGACATACACTGGTACATATTATTAAATACATTATTAATGGGAGTGGATGCGGGAAAGGTGTTGAATGCAAAAGGGACGGGAAAGGGGAATGGGACCGTGTATGCTGTGCTCGAAAAGGATGAAGTTGGTGGTGGGGGAATGGGAGATTGTGGACGTATGGGGGGAGGGAGAGGTGCGGAGGTGGGTGATATGTCCATGAAGTCAAAAGTGGATGCATTCGTGGGAGTGATTGTGAACATGGGAATTGTGGGTGCAGTGATGGTGGTGAAGGTGTAAAGTGGTGTGTGTAGCTGTGAATATGAACCGCCAGGAAGTGTGATCGGGGGAACGGGGTTTTCCGTGGCTACAGTTAGAATTACAGTGTCAGTGGTAGTGTATACAAGTGACGTGGTGATAGAGTATGTGGGTTGTGTGGATTGACTAAGAGTCTATGCTTTGGTATGGGCAGTGGACTCTGAGGCGGTAATAGTAGTGGTTACACTGGTAGTGGGAGGTGAAGTTGATGGAGTTGAAGGTAGGGGTGGTAAAGGGGGTGATGGGGGTGCACTGGATGTATGGGCTTCCTCAGTTTCCTAAATGATATGAGATGTGCCCGTGGTTGTGGATGTGGTGCCCTGTGGTTCTGATACTAATATATTCATTTGTTTTCCTGATCGAGGGAGGCATATGTTGTATCATCGCTCCGATCTTCTCGAGTGTGCAAGAGTTGTATGCACCGTCTCAGGTACCCCCAACGCATCAGAAATCATATCAAGGGTTGCTCGGTATTGCTCGTCCACACCTTCCTCTTCAAGGATTTGGTTCATGAGGGCTTTTCCTGCTGCCAGGGACAGTTTGTGCTGTTCTTGAACTTTGTTGATGGTATCATACAGCTTTTTCAATTCCTTCCTATAAGCCGGGGCACCCTCAAGTTCCTGTAGAACTTCTTGTTCATATTCCTACTCTTCTTCTTCTGTTTGTCCACCTCGTTCCTCCTCCTGCTCTTCTTCTTCTTCATCCTCCACTTCATCTACTCCTGGTTGTCTAGGATGGGGTTGGTCTGTAGCAGTTTGTTGCCCACTAGCTTGCTCTACCTCAACTTCCGTGTTATCAGCCTCGATTATTCTGGCTACCTCCTCGTCAGTTAGGTCTTCTAATGTGAAGTCGTGAGGAAACTCTAGGTCAGTTGGTACAAGTGGAAACACCAGATTCGGTCCATCAGTGTTGTGTCTTGGTAATCTGATAGTGAAGGGTTGTACACGCCTCGGAAGTCATGGAGTTGTCTCTGGTGTCAGTGTCGCACCACGAGCTTGTGCACAGGACATCTCAACTACGCCTCTCATTTTCTTTGATGGAGGCCCTGCGGTTGATAGTCTACGTTGAAATTCCTGTACCCTGGTCCAAATTAATGCCCTTTGAACTGGCACATCATAAGCCAAACATCTATACACAATCCTGGTGAGGGCACATCATCCATACAGTACCGACTTTTGCTTTTTATACCACCGTTGATGTGCCAAGTGGATTTGGTCGATAATCCAATGTGGCATGTTGATTGTCAAATTGAAGGCATCTGCTAAATATAGATTGAACCATATTTTCTTGGGTGGCATTGTGAACCGCTCTTGAGCTGGGAACGCGAAACGTTGCATGACCATTCGTAAGTGAATGGCGATTGTGGGTGTCATTGCCACCATGTGTTTGAGCTTAGTCAGGTTCCTGTTCTTCATGTTATCCGGGACCATCGTCTCTTTTTCGGTGGGGATATGCATGCCTTTCATGTCAAGAGCTTCCCTCACCAAGTTGTTCGTCAATTTGAAATGCTTTAATTCATTACCTCTAGTAAGTGATTAGGGTACTATATCCCTTTTTCTCTTTACTAGGGGTTAGAGTGCTAATTAAGTAGGAACACCATAGAAAATCTGGCTTGGGTAATTGAGCCTTGAAATAGTTGTAGAGTCCGGCCTTCTTCCAGATGGGTTTCAGACCTTCATCATTTTGAAGCCTCTCAAATTCCCTGGTGAAAAAATGATATCTGCCCCATCGCCCGTTAAACTCTATCTTGGCCTCCCACATGTAAGTGCCTTCACCCAGAGATCCGGCCACATCACTGAACCAATGTGAGTTTTTGCTGACAGACATTGTGTGCCCCTATGGAGGATTTTGAATCGGTATGGCGTGTAATGTCCTCAATGCCACTTAGGCGTTCCTTCAATTCCTCTTCAATGGGAAGACTTTCAATGTCCACGATTTGGGGGCTGGTACCTGCCTGGGAGCTAGTTCCTGCCTCGGCCATGGTGAAGAGACTGGTCATCGGTTCTGTGAGAATAGAAAAATGAATGTTAACATTGCAAATGGACACCAAGCGTTCATGTGTCCCCATTACAACATTAACATGATTTTAGTGAGAGGTTAGTAGGTCAACAAGTGCTCGGTAATCGTGTGTGTAGTTAGAGAATGGATAATCCTAAGAGCTAAATGAAAAGGTGTGGTGTATGAGTGATGAAGATATGAATCTACAAATGAGGGTTGGGGGGTTTATTACACATTTTGGGTTGCCAAACAAACAGAATGGCCATTGGTCTTGATTTTGTGGAGACTCTGGAGGGCTTGGTGAGAGCATCTGCTTGGAAATGAGGCTTTTTAGGGACCCATTTACAAGTGATTCTACTCGTGCTCATGGGTGAATATGTGTTTGTGCGTGGTGTATAAGAATGGGTATCAGATGTTAGGGTGAGTGGACCATGTTGTACGGGATGTGGTTTTTGTGTAGCTATTTGAGCCCGCAAGCAAGCCTTAGGCACCCAAATTTGTCTTGATTGTGGGCTAGCCTTCAGCGACTTCTTGGGTACCCAGATAGACTTCATTTTCGCAGAAGAATTTCTGAAAGACTTCTTATTAGTGTCATGTCGTTGATTGCTAATAAGAATCTTTGCCCGTGTGGTTGGCTTGATCACAACAGGCTGTTCGCCTTTCCGCACCCACACTTGTTTCAATGGCTGAGACATCCTGCTTCTCACGTTGGTTTGGTCTCCGGCATAGGTAGTCTTTTGTATTTGATCTGTCGTTGGTTGCTGCATCCCTCTAACCTTTGGAAAAGATGGGAGTTCCATTGTGTCTGTTGGAAGCAGCCAGAGGCACAGACGACGCGGAAGCATGTAACAACGGAGCAAGGAGTCAGTCGAATCTTTTTTCAAAGAATTATGTTTTCAAATACTTTCCAAAAACCTCCAACAGTGATTTTTATCACTATTGTAACATATGTAACATAGGAAACCCCATTTTGTAATCCATAGCTCCATTTTGTGCAAGCCGAGGAGTCCTCGAGCTTGAGGAGCTTAGGTAGAACAAGCGTATCAATTTTCGTTATTTTTAGACACCGTTTACCCTTTCAAATAGCATCTAGGACCTTTTTTTTAACTATGCCGGTCACTAGATGTGAAACCGGTCAAAACTAGTCTAAAAACTATAAAAAGAGCTAGAGAGCTCATTTTTTAGGTCAGCTTGTTTGAGGTTAGAGTTCTCTTGAGCTTGTAATAGTGTTCTTGAGTAATAGAGTTGATTTCTCACCTTTCATTGTGTCTTGCTTGTCTCTTCGTAGTGTGTGTATGTGTATGTGCATTTCTATGCTTCTCACCTTCACTCTCACTTCATCTCACATTCACGATCTTCATATCACTCCTATCTCTTCCGCGGATTGACATTAAGGAGGTGGAGCTTCTTAACGTGGTTCTCACCATTGTGCTAGAGCAACACCAAATTTTGGCGCCGTTGCCGGGGATCGAGTCTAGGACGAATGTGTGATGGTAAGAGTATAGCAAGAAGTGGCGTTGGAAGGTAAAAATTTCAGTTTTTGTTGTTGTTTTTACTTAGTTTTTAGTGTTTTTCACCTCCCCCACACTCCATCTTCATCACCGCATCATCATCTTCATCTCCAAAAAAATCAGAAAATTCACCATATCCACCCATTCTCCTCATTTCCCCTCATTTGTGCATGCGAGAGAGTGAGAGAGAGCTTTTGTGCTTGTGTGTACTTTTGTTTTCTTCAGTTTTCTTGCAGGTACAGAGCTCCAGTGCATCAGGAAAGCTTGGAAAAGGTAAAATTTTCAGTTTCTGTCAGAAATTTCCGACTGTGTCAGACCATCGCGATGGTCTGCAAAGTTCGGAATTTGAAGAAGGCGACCACACCAGTGTGAAGAGCACACCTGCGCCCCTAGGAATCCATAGCTGCATCTCAAAAAATTGCATTTTGGTGGACCATCGCGACGGTCTCAGACCATCGCGATTGTGTCACACCATCGCGATTGGCTCACGCCATCGCGACGGCTCGGCCGGACCATCGCAACGGTTCATTTGGACCATCGCGACGGTTCACGGACCATCGTGACTGTTCGGTTGACCCCACACCATCGCGATTGGCTCACGCCATCGCGCCGACGGTGCCACGTGGCAAGCTAGACCATCGCGACGGCTCGCACCTCACGCCATCGCGACGACACCCTTACACCATCGTGACAACTCAAATTTTGGACCATCGCGATTGGCTCAAGCCATCGCGCCCGGACCATCGCGATTGGCTCACGCCATCGCATATGTGACCATCGCGACGGTTCACTTTGGACCATCGCGATTGTCCACGTTGACCGTTGACTGACGCCATCGCGATTGTCCGCCTGATCGAGCCATCGCGATTGTCCACGTTGACCGTTGACTGATGTCATCGCGATTGTCCGCCTGATCGAGCCATCGCGATTGTTCACTTTGGACCATCGCGATTGTCCACGTTGACCGTTGACTGACGCCATCGCGATTGTCCGCCTGATCGAGCCATCGCGATTGTTCACTTTTGGACCATCGCGACCGTGCACTTCAGACCATCGCGATTGTTCACCCTCACGCCATCGCGACGGTCCCAGACCATCGCGATTGTCTCCCACCATCGCGATTGTCCACCCCAAACGCAAATTTTAGGGTTTCATTTTTTGGCCAATTTTGGGGCTATTTTTGGGAAATTTTTGGGTGATTATACTCATAGGAGACCCCTTAATCATATTTGGAGAAAAACCTGTTTGTCAATTTTTACCCCCCAGGGCCTGAACGGTCATAACTTTTTCATCCAAAGTCCGTTTTTTGAGCTTAATAGCTCATTAGAAAGATCTTGACGAGTACTACGTGACCTCAACTGTTTTTTTCTTAAAGGATACGTCTATTTTTAGATAAGCTATTTTGAGGTTGACCTAGTTTGGGACTAGGAAGCCAGGGGGCAAACATTGGAAAGTTGGGCAAAAGGGAAGGGACTTAAAAGGTGTATATACTCAAGTGCTTGATCATCCAACTCTGAATTGGTCTAATATTGGATTTTTCCAGGTCTAGCAAGGACAATCAAGGGCAACCAAGGCAAGGCAGTGAAGGGCATAAAGCTTGGGAAGCGCGGCTTCTTGGGCATTAGAGCAACCAGAAAAGTTGACTCGAGGTTGGAAGATTACTCAACCCCCTCAGTCAATTCTTAGCTTAGGATAAACAGTAGCATTGTGGATTTAAGACGATAGGAACGCCTCAAGTTCAAGAGAATTAAATTTATCAAGTTCAAGACTAAAGTAAAGGTGTGTGGCACGAAAACCTAAAGGAAAGAACATAAGTCTGACGGAACGAGAACTCAAAGTACCACAGAAAGTCGAATTCCTGACGCATACATTAAGACAAGAATCTAAAGAGATCTAAAAAGAATCAAGAAAGTAATAACAAAGAATCATTGACGATCTGAGCGTGTACTGAGTGTGCAAGGAAGAAAATTAATGAACCTTAGATCGGGAAAACATATAGGTAAGTCAGACCGACGAAGCCTTAGATCATCAGAGGCAAGTGTAAGAACTACTGCACGATCGTGGGCTCAACAATTGAACACTAGTTACCCCTACAAGAACTCAGACACGAGTGATTCAGAAATGGCATTTAGCACAGAAAGACCAGAAGAAGGGTCGAATGTAGCCTATTTAGAAAAACCAGAAGGACCCTATAGGACTCAACTAGAGTTTCTCCGAACCAACCGATTAGGTGCTCGCATCTATGAGGATGGTTTGCGAAGGCAAGTGGTGCAAATGCACAACCCCGATCAACCCATTGGATTGGAACGTCCACTGGTGAAATTTGAGAGAGACGCGTACATAGACAAGGAAGGAACAATGTACATCTTAAGTACGCAGCCAAACAATACCAATGAGTTTGGCGTGATTCAGCTAGAGACGGAAACTAAATCTCAAGGAAAGGAACCATTAGAAGAACCTAGAACACCTAGAGGAAAATCTGTACTGACACGAGTACTAATCCCAGAATGGATCCCTCAGGACAACAGAAGCATAGAGTTGTTTGTAAATAAAGAAACTGATGAAGCCTTTTGGAGATAGAAGACAGAACTACTTAGTGAGGTAGGTATCATCACGATATACGAGTTCAAGGACCCGGATACACCTGGAAAGGTTGTATACCTCGATGAGACTTCAGAAAGAGTCTTTGTGGTACCTGATCACGCGAAAAACACATACACATGGAGAGGTGAATTGGTATTCCCTCTATCTAGAACAAACATGAATACAAGCCAACAAGGGGCAGGAACATCATCAGCCCATGGAAATCAAAGAGAGCAAAATAAAGGAAGACCCGAAGTAAGCTTCACTCATCCGGTAGGGAGAGATAGAACAACCACGGACACTAATAGAGCGGATAGACAAAGAGATCATGGAATACCAGGTGGTAGAGATGATTTTCCTCTACCTAGACCACGTGAACACGCAAGAATGTTGAGACCCACTCAGTTAGTGAAATCCATGAAGAACTACTTTGATGGGACAGGAGATCCCTATGACCATGTTGCAGAATTCAAGCAAGTACTAAGAGCAGAACAAGTCGAAGACATGTTCACGCAATACAACGCATTTGGACAAACGTTAAAGAATACAGCTTTAACTTGGTTCCAACCATTGCAACAAAGGCAATTTAGAGACATCCATCACTTTTTAGAGTCATTCATCACTGAATTCTCTAAAAGTGGGATTAGACATGACACGTCTTCGTTGATTCATAGCTTTAAACAAACCCCTCAAGAAACAGTAAGACTGGCAGGACGTAGGTTTAGACAATATGTTGAACGATGTCCAATGCAAGAGCTACCCTCACAGACCAAGCAAGTGTCATTGTTTCTAGATGGCTTGTTGAGCTCTAAACTACGCTCCTACGTGTACCTAAAAGAACCCAGAACGCTAGAGCAATGTATAAGAATTTGTATAGACATTGAGGACAACTTAGGAGACGAGTTGGAACTCTCAAAGGTCTATAAGGACTCAGACTTTTCATCTCTAGCATCCACAAAATTGTCTAGCTCAATAGAAGACCTAGCAGAAAAAGTAGCTTAGAAACTAGGAGTTTCTAGTAAACCTAGGGTGCTAATGAACAAGCGTTGTTACACCTGTGGTGGTGATCATATGGCAAATGTGTGTCCCAATGCAACACAACCTCAAGCCAACCCTAGTGGCCAATATTGTACAATTGAGAGAAGATACACAAATCATACGGCTCAGGACTGCCCATACAACAAACAGACCGTGAGACAGAACTACCCGCAAGCATACCCGCAGCCAGGTAGGTATCAAGGCCAATACAATGCTCAGCCTTATTACTATAGGCCTCCTCAGAACTACCCATACCAGGCTCAACAAAGACCTCAACCCGTCTTAGCTCAGTAGCCACCCCCACCAGCGAATGTCATCTCAGTCAAATACGTTGCTGCAAAAGAGAATCTAAGTAGGGCCTTAGTGCCTTCTTCACCTTTGATCACAGAGAGTGACCCACACTCAAATAGTTTTGATTCTACGCATGTAGATAGTCCACCCGCTTATTACACGGAGTCACCAGAACACGTAGAAACATATCATTATGATAGTCCACTAGTGGAACCTAGTTGGGAGCCAGACTATGCTAATGTGATGTACACAAACCCAAATCCACGGCCCCAATTGAGACAACAAAGACCACAGGGCCCTAGAAGACCATGCTTTAGGTGCCAAGGAGATCATTTCATAAAGGATTGTCCACATCCCCCGATAGCAAGACAATCACAGTACTATAATATCCAAGGCTTTTGTGCTGATTGTGGCAAAGAGCACATAATCAAAGATTGCCCTAAAAATCCAGTTAACGCTTCGAATGTGACACCGATCAACGTAATAGGTATTGTGAATAACGCAGATGGATCCAACCCTACATACGTGCCTATCCAAGCTATAACAAGAGCCCAGGCGCTCTTACAGAACCAACAGCTTAATCAGGAGAAATTAGCTGGCACTAGTGAAGTTGCAGAATCTAGCAGTAAAAAGACAAAATCTTGGAAAGAGTCTAGAGAAAGAATAAAGAGAAAATGGAGTAAAAAGATAACTGAGTTGGAAGGAAGTTTGAAGGAATCTAGAGCCAAAATCCTAGAATTGACTTCACAGGACTTGAATCAGGAGAATCCAGCTCAGAAATCAGGATCAGTTTTAGCGGAACCCATACCAGAAAATCTAGACATGATGTTTCGTGCATATCAGGCTAGATTAAAAGAGGGACCTCAAGTAGCTGAAATGAGCAAAAACTACCCTCGAGCTGATCTAGAAATTGAGAGAACTAAACTTTGCATGAAGATGGTAGAACTAGCACAAGCTTTGTTCGAAGCCTCTAGATATCTTAATTGGAATAACATGACAAAACCGGAGTTACACTTTCAAGGACTAATGGAGAGGCTAGAATACTTAATAGAAAGCAAAGAGAAAAAGGATCAGTGTAGGAACCCTATTGTCCCAGAGACACAGGAAAGGAATGCACCATCCCTGTCTCAAGTACCCAATACAGAAAGTCAAGACAATTTGTCTTCCATACATAGGTACTCACATGAATTTTTGAGAGAGATCCAAGAAGAGAAATGGAGAAAAGAACAAGGAACTCATCCTCCTATTCAAGAAATAGATGACTTGCAGGAGCAATTTCCCCAAGACATTCCCTCTATTTACGATGATGTAGAGGAAGAACAACTGAGTGAACACATAGGATTTGAATCTAATTCTTTACAAGAATTACCTCAGTTCACAGGTTCTTGGGAAGCAAAGTCTATTAATATGAGAGCACCCACGATAATAGTGAGGAATGAAGAATAAGTAATCCCTAGAAACACGGAAGTGATCAAGAATACCAAAGTGCAATGTAACCTCACTCAGAGGAGTTGTTAAAGGTAAAACGAGAATTGTGGAAGCATGTAGCAAATCAATTCCCCGAGCTTGCTACTACTCCCTCACAAATAGGATCACAAAATAAAGTACCAGAGATACCCGTAGAAAAGATTGGAGATGTAAGTGAAGGAGAGGAAGGTAACACTTATCTTCCAATAACCCATCAGGGCTACACCACAAAAGCCATCTTAGATTCAGGAGCCGGCGTAGCCATCGCTACCACCGCTTTATGGAAACATTGGGGTAAGCCAGCATTAAGACCTACCAGGATGAAGTTACAAATGGCTGATGGACACATAGAAAAACCATTAGGCTTACTAGAAGGCATATCTCTCACCGCTTGTGGTGTAGAATTTGAGCATACTTTCGCCATTTGTGACTTTGCAAAAAATCATGCATATGAGATGATATTGGGACGACCATTCATGCGTCAGTTGCAAATTGTACAAGATTGGGGAACCAATTCTTTGTACTTGCAACATTTAGGAGTGACTACCAAAGTCAATCTTAAAGACTATTCACATCGAGATGTACCCCCAATACAATGGAATACCATCCATAAGACACCAGTAGAGACGGAATCCGTGCACTCATTAGAATCAGATCCTTCTTGGTTGCATGAGGATACTAATTTATGGATGTGTAAAGTAGCAAAACAAGAGGAAGAAAAAGTGCGATTAGATGGTCCCACTATAAGGATTCAGGAATAGAAATGCAGCCAATTGAGGCATACCTCATAGGGCTAGGAGGCATGGAAACCCCTTGCATGGGTGAGGTGGACCTTCCTATCCTCATTAAGGAAGTGACCATGACAACGAAGCTACTAGTATGCCATGATGACGACCTGATAGAACCCCTAATCCTTGGCCAAGATTGGCTATACGATCACTCAGTGGACCTAAATCTTAGACAAGGCTCCTTACAGATTGGAACCTTAGAGCAGAAGCGAGTGATACCGCTTGACTTCCCTAACGGCATTCCAACAGAGGCTTGTAACCCTAGACCCTATGAAATGCATGCGATGGAAGACCGGGAGATCTTGGGTCAGATCAGTCACGTTACGTCTACACCAACCCTGTTGGCACACAAAGCAACAGAGGAATCATGCACAATACGGCAACAAGGCCAGATCATTTTTCCCCATGGGTTATGTACAACTCAAGTGATTTTAATCACTACACAAACATTGTAAATCCCGTTTTTGGTAGAATAGACTCCATTTTGTGCAAGCCGAGGAGTCCTCGAGCTTGAGGAGTATTAGAAGTACCACCGTACCAAATTTCATAATTTTTAGACTTCATTTGAGCCCTCAAATAAGCCCTGGAACCTAATTTTTAACTAGGCTGGACACTAGGTCTGGACAGGGCCAAAGCTAGTCAAAAACTATAAAAAGAGCTAGAGAGCTCATTTTGGGGGTTAGATTGTAATTGAAACGAACTTGTAAGAGCATTTTGAAAGTAATCTAAAAGTTCCATTGATTCTCACTCTTTGACTTGCCGTGTGTGCGCGTGTGTGTGTATGTGTGTGCATGCTAGCGTGCTTCTCACTCACGCACTTGTGCCGCCACTTGCTCGAGGTCTTCATACCATCCTCACGTCTTCCCGGATTGACATTAAAGGAGGTGCTACTCATCATTGAGCTACACCAAATTTTGGCGCCGTTGCCGGGGATCGAGCTTTGAGGACGAGCGTGTGATGGTAAGACGTAGAGTTGACGCGTTGGAGTTGTAGGTATTTTCTTCACTCTCATCGATTTTCTTTTACTTTCTTCACCATCTTCATCACCATCATCATCATCACCATCTCCCACGTCCATCTCCATCATCGCGAAAATTTCAGTTTTTTGACTATATCCCCACCTCCACCTCATTTCCCTCATTTCACTTGTGAGAGAGAGCGAGAGAGCGAATTTGCATGTGCTGTTTTTGCATGTTTTCTGAGCTATTTTGCAGGTTTTTGCTGTATCATCATCCCCAGCAGTGTGCGCAGGTACGACAGGCTCTGCACAGGTCCCGAGACGACAACCTCTGTCTATCGCGACAGACAGAAAATCTTAAAAATTTGTGAATGCATGATTAGCACTGTAACCTACACCTTGAGAGCACTCTAGATCACTAGAAGTTTTCCAAAAATTTGCGTTTTTTCAGTCTATCGCGACAGACACCGTCTATCGCGACAGACACCGTCTATCGCGACAGACAGAAATCCGCGACAGATACCGTCTATCGCGACAGACACCGTCTATCGCGACAGACAGAAATCCGCGACAGATACCGTCTATCGCGACAGACACCGTCTATCGCGACAGACAGAAATCCGCGACAGACACCGTCTATCGCGACAGACACCGTCTATCGCGACAGACAGAAATCCGCGACAGACACCGTCTATCGCGACAGACAGAAATCCGCGACAGATACCGTCTATCGCGACAGACACCGTCTATCGCGACAGACAGAAATCCGCGACAGATACCGTCTATCGCGACAGACACCGTCTATCGCGACAGACAGAATTTCACGACAGATAGCGTCTATCGCGACAGACACCGTCTATCGCGACAGACAGAATTTCACGACAGACACCGTCTATCGCGACAAACAGAAATCCACGATAGACACTGTCTATCGCGACAGACACCGTCTATCGCGACAGACAGCCCCCACGATAGATTGTGTCTATCGCGACAGACACCGTCTATCGCGATAGACAGACATTTTCGGCAAAAAATTAAGGAGTGAATTTTGGAAATTTAGGCTAAATTTTGGGCATATTTGCACTTTCATGTACTCATGTACTTACAAAGGTCTTAGAAATTGCATTACAACCCTGAGAGGATCTGTTTGTCTAGTAACCCCCTAAAACCCTGAACGGTCATAACTTTTGCATGCGAGTCCATTTTCTGAGCTCTAGGGCTTGTCGGAAAGCTCGTGACGTATACTATACACCCTCAACTGTTTTTTATAAGAATAACGCGTTGAAATTCAGATAGGATAATTGGAAGTGATACACAGAAGGGTAGAAACACCAAGGGAGCTCTAGAGGAAATTTCTAGCAATACAAAAGGGGGAACAAGGGTCATTAAAAAAGTGTCTGAAATAAATTGTCTGTCAATTGAAAGGTCTACTTGGAGCTAATCTTGGGATTTATGCAGGCCTATTGAGAAGCAATTGAGAGTATCCAAGCAAGGGTGTTACGCACGCTTGAGAATCAACTTCTCGAGCTCTAAAGAGCAAGGTTCGGCAAGAAAGGTCGGAATATTCTCAACTCCTCTTCGTCAATTCCTAGCTTAGGCTAAGAACGATTAGAAGTAGGAGTAAGTCAGGGCAACGATAGGCCACTATCAAGTTGAAGACTACCTAAAAACTCAAGTTCAAGCTAAAAACTTAATCTCTGTACTGTCGACAACATAAAGGAAAGAACCTAACGTGGAACGATCAACCTGAAAGTACGAAGAACATTTAAGTATTCCTGACGACGTAATAACAGATAAGACTTTAAACACGAGGAATAACTAAAAAGAATCAAGTGACTGGTACCAATTGATCGGCAACGAGGTTGTACTCTAAAAAAATTGGGCTAATCCGTTAGGCATATGAACCTTAGATCAGGACGACACCTAGTAAGAGAGAGACAAAGCCTTAGGTCTTCAGAGGCTAGTGTCAATCACACTGCAAGGTCTTGGGCCCAGCAGTTGAGTCGCCACTCTCATTACCCTAGCTCTGATACCAGTGAGTCAGAGATGTCTCAAGGCATGGACAGGCCTACGGGAAGTTCAGGTGTGCCTTACTTGTACAGGGTGGAAGGCCCTTACAAAACACAGTTGGAATACCTTAGGACCAACCGATTAGGTGCGAGCATCTATGAGGACGGCCTAGGAAGATCTGTGGTCCAGATTAAAAACCCTGACCAATCCATAGGACTAGAGCACCCAGCTGTCAAGTTTGAAAACGGTGCATACCTGGACAAGGAAGGAACCATATACGTAGTCACCAGTCATCCAGATAGGACAGATGAATTTGGAAATGTAATTTCAGAAGCGGACTTAGGTGACTTGGAACAAGGAAACATGGGAGTGGAACCTAGAACCCCTCGAGGTAAATCAGTTCTCACTAGGATTATCACGCCTGAGTGGGTCCCCCAAGATAACAAGTGCATAGATTTGCTTCTCAATCGAGAAACGGACGAAGCCTTTTGGAGGTATAAACCGGATCACCCAACTGATATAGGAACAATCATGATCTATGAGTTTAAGGATCCAGATAACCCAGGTAGAGTGACCTACTTAGACCACACTTCGGAGAGGATCTTTGTGGTGACAGAAAATGATAGGCATGCCTACACTTGGAAGGGTGAATTTATTTTTCCCCAACCAAGATCAAATGTATCCTATGGTCACCCTAGAGCTGGAACTTCCCAAGCTCATGGTACGCAAAGAGACAGAAGTAGAGATAGACCGGAAGTAAGTTTTGCCAACCCAGTGGGCAGAGAAAGAACGAGAACAGAGACGAATAGGGCAGAACCTGAGGTGCATAGAGCCCACAGGAACCAAAGAAACGTAGATGGATTCCCTCTGCCGAGACCTAGAGAGCACACAAGAACTTTGAGACCCACCCAGCTAGTTAAGTCCATGAAGAATTACTTTGACGGCACAGGAGATCCCTATGATCATGTGGCAGAGTTCAAGCAAGTCTTGAGAGCTGAACAAGTGGAAGATCTGTTCACGCAGTACAATGCCTTCGGTCTAACCCTTAGGAACACAGCACTTACATGGTTTCAGCCGTTGGATGAGCGCCAGTTCAGGAGCATAGACCAACTCCTAGAAGCATTTATTATTGAGTTCTCCAAGAGTGGCATAAGACACAACACCTCCTCACTGATCCACAGCTTCAAGCAAACCCCTCAAGAGACGGTGAGACTTGCGAGAAGAAGATTTAGACAATATCTTGAAAGGTGCCCTATTTCGGAGCTACCCACATCTGCTAAACAAGTAGCCTTATTCCTTGATGGATTGCTGAGTACGAAATTGAGATCCTATGTGTATCTGAAGGACCCTAGGACTATAGAAGAGTGTGTACGCATGTGCATTGACATTGAAGATAACCTAGGGGAAGAACTAGAGCTTTCCAAAATCTACAAAGATTCAGATAGTGCATCTAGTCACTCTTCCACGCAATCCACATCAATTGAGGAACTCGCAGAGAAAGTGGCCCAGAAATTAGGAGTAACTAGCAAACAAATTCCAAGGTTTGCTCCTGTGAAAAGGTGCTATACATGCGGTGGTGACCATATGGCGAACGTCTGTCCCATTATGGCTCAACCCCAAGTAAACCCTAGTAGCCAGTACTGCACCATAGAACGGAGATACACCAACCACACCGCACAGGATTGCCCATACAACAAGCAGGCGGTTAGGCAACCCTACCCTCAGCCCTACCAACAAGGCAGATACCAGAACCAGTACCCTCCACAACCATATGGTAGGCCACAACAAAATTTCCAACCTCAATATCAAAACCAACAAAGGCCTCAGCCTGTGCTAGCACAACAACCCCCAGCCACAGCTAATGTGATTCCGGTAAAGTATACTGCTGCAGAAGAGAACCTGAATAGAGCTATAGTCCCTGTAACATCCTTGATCTCTGAAAATGACCCAAGTGATCACAGCTTTGATTCTACCCATGTGGATAGCCCCCAGGCTTACTACATGCAGTCTCCAGAACATGGTGAGTCCTACTATAGTGAAGAGCCGAATGAACCTAGTTGGGAGTCAGATTACACGAATGTCATGTATGCAAACCCCAATCCTAGGCCTCAATCTAGGCAGGTAAGACCTCCATTCCCAAGAGGACCATGCTACCGATGTCAGGGGGATCACTTCATTCGTGATTGTCCCTTGCCTCCGCCCACACAACCTCAGTCCGTGACTATCCAAGGCTTTTGCCAAGACTGCGGAAAAGAGCATCTCTTACGAGATTGCCCAAAGAACCCCAATAGCATGCCAAAAATCACCCCTATCAACGTTGTTGGGTTAGTGGTAGACTCCTCAGGAAGTGTCACTTCCACTGCACCAGTACAGGTAGTCACTAGGGCTCAGGCATTGCAGCAAAACCAAGGGGTAGGCCAGGAAAAGAGCCCAGATGCTAGCGATACTGAGAGCCAAAATAAAAAGAGAACAAGAGCTTGGAGAGATAGCCGCGAACGCATGAAAAGGCAGTGGGCAAAGAAGATGAGTGAACTTGAGGAAAGTCTACGAGAAACCAAGGCTAAAATCATAGAGATCACATCTCAACCGCACTCTCACACATTCCCACCGCTACCATCCCCATCACCCTCCATCCCTTCACCCTCTAAGACAGCCCACGCAACCCACCCACCACCCCAAACAGGATCGGTATTAGCTGATCCCACTCCCGAAGACATAGACATGATGCTCAAAGCATATCAGGCCAGAATCCAAGAAGGGCCAAACGTCACGGATCATGACAAGTGCTATCCTAGAGCTGACCTAGAGATAGAAAGAACCAAACTATGCGCGAAAATGGTCGCATTGGCTCAGACTATGTTTGAAGCCAGTCGCCTTTTCAATTACTCAGGCTCAGCCAAAACGCAATTACACTTGGATGGATTCCTAGAGAAGTTAGAGAGGATAATTGCAAGATCTGACAAGGAAGAAAAAAATCAAGACCAAGAAAAAGCAAGCAAAAACATGAATCATTCCCAATCAGAAGTTTATGTGGCCAATTCCACTAAACCAGACAACTTTCCCTCCTTAGAAAGAATAGAGAGGCCAATAGCACAGTTAGAAAAGGAACCTACCCCTCAAAGAAAGGAAAGGGCGAGAGAACAGATAAGTAAGCATCTTCAGGAAGCCCATGTACCTCCTCAAGAAGCTTATCTTCCCCCCCAAAAGGCAGATGAGCCTCCCTCGAAAGCTCAAGTACCTCCACAGGTTGCCTACATTCCTCCTCAAGGAATGTGTGAGCCTGTTCGGAAAAGTAATAGAATAAGTAATCCTCCCCAAGAAGCTTGTGCTCCAGCCATTTGCGAGAACGAGGAGAGAGTTAACAATAGAATAAGCCCTCCTTCCCAGGTTGCTTATGCGCCCAATACTACGGAGCCAGACACTTCTTCTTCTATGAATCGGTTTGCACCAGACTTCCTACGAGAGATTCAAGAAGACAAATGGGATAACGAAAGCGAGGTCGCCCCTCCTTTTGAACTTGTGGACGATGCACACGACCAGTTCCCACAAGACATCCCATCTATTTACGGGGAGCATGAGAGTGTTCAGTCTCACGAGAGATTAGACTTTGAGTCTAATTCCATACAAGAGCTACCCCACTTCACAGGCCCATGGGAAGCAAAGTCCACATGTATGAGAGCACCCACAGTCATGGTAAGGAACGACGACTCAGTCATACCTAGGAACACAGAGGTAGTGAAGAACACTAACGTGCAGTGTAATCTCAAGTTAGAAGAGCTACTCAAGGTTAGACCTGAATTATGGAAACATGTAGCCAAACAAGTACCAGAGATAGCAAAACCTCGTTCCCAGGTAGGATCCCATAGGACAGTGCCAGAAATTCCCTTGGATAAGATAGGGGATATGTGTGAAGGTGAAGAAGGGAACACCTATCTTCCCATCACCTACCAGGAATACACCACCAAGGCAATTTTGGACTCAGGTGCAGGAGTTGCAATTGCCACCACCTCCTTATGGAAACGTTGGGGCAAGCCAGCGCTCAGACCAACGAGGATGAAATTGCAGATGGCCGATGGTCATATTGAGAAACCCTTAGGATTGCTAGAAGGAATAACTCTCACCACTTGTGGTGTTGAGTTTGAGCATAGTTTTGCTATATGTGACTTTAGCAAAAATCATGCCTATGAGATGATTTTGGGAAGACCATTCATGCGACAGTTGCAAGTGGTACAGGATTGGGGAACCAATTCTTTGTATCTTCAACACTTGGGTGTTACAACAAAAGTCAATCTCAAGGATTTTTCTCACAGAGATGTTCCTCCTATCCAATGGAATCCCATCCATAGAGCCAAAGATGACACAGAATCGGTGCATTCCATAGGGTCGGGATCCTCATGGATGCATGAAGATACTCACTTATGGATGTGCAAGGTAGCAGTAGAAGAAGAGAAAAGAGAGAAAGCCAGAGAGGTAGGTGCGAACGAAACTCATAGACCCATTCAAGACCCAGCCTATGCACCTATAGTCTTTCCAGACGAGGAGTTTGAACCCCATGGCTGGGCGGAAATTTTAGCAACAATGGACGTAGCCATCAATGAAGAACAATGGACACCTCACTGTGATGAGGATGGCTATGATATTTCAGTCTTCTCCATAGAGCCAATCATGGGAGAGGCAGTTCTAGAAGAATGCGAACCTAGCCCTGATGCATTTGAGGATGCAAGTGACTCCGATCTAGAGTCAATCATTATGGACCCACCATTTGCATCAGATGAAGAATACTTCCATGGAGTAGAATTTCAAACCCAGGGGCATGGAGAGCTGACAAATGACGTAAGATTAGCAACACATGTGAGCCCAAAGGAAGATGGGAAGAAACGAAAGAAGAAAGAAGCCTCACCAGAAGAGGAAGAATCTTTGTTTGAGGTCCCCGAAAATTTTAAGAAGTATGAGATAGATGACAGGAGAGTCATGATAAGAATGCCTAAACGGGAGGCACAATCAGGAGAGGCCTATGATAACAAAGAAACCACCAAGAAAATAGTAGTGGCCATAGAAGAAGGAGAGGAGAGATGCACGTATATAGGCCATGACCTGACAGAAGAAGAAGAGCACGAATTGATTGCCTTGCTAAGAGAATACAGAGATGTATTCGCTTGGAGTTACAAGGATTTGAAAGGGGTTGACCCGGACATATGCTCGCACACCATCCCCATGACTTCAGACGCCAAACCCTCTAAGCAAAAGCCTTATACATATAACGATAATTACGCTGCTAAGATCAAAGAAGAGATAGATAGACTGGTTGAAGCTGGATTTATCTACGAAATTGAGCACACTTAATGGGTATCCCCCATCGTAGTGGTACCCAAGAAGAATGGCAAGCTGCGTGTGTGCATTAACTTGAAAAAGGTTAATGCCGCCACGATTCGAGATAACTATCCGCTTCCCATCACAGAACATCTCTTAGAAAGGGTGGCAGGCAAGGAAGTGTACAGCTTCCTTGATGGATTTTCGGGCTACAATCAAGTAGCCATAGCTCCAGAGGATCAGCATAAGACAGCCTTTGCCACAGAATGGGGCATTTTTGCTTTTAGAGTAATGCCATTTGGGCTTACCAATGCACCAGCCACCTTCCAGAGGCTGATGTGCCATGTGTTTAAGGAGTTCCTGAGAAAGAGTTTAGAAGTCTATGTTGATGATCTCTGTGCTCATTCTAATGTTAGACAAACCCATATTCCTGAACTCAAACAAATCTTTGACAAATGTAGAGAGTACCAAGTCTGCCTGAACCCAGAAAAGTGCGTTTTTATGGTAAGGCAAGGCAAGATTCTAGGACACATAGTGTCAAAGAATGGCATATCTACCGACGAAGAAAAAGTGAGAGCCATAGCAGAGCTACCTAGGCCAAAGAATGTCAAGGAAGTACAAGCTTTCATGGGGCATTGTGGTTATTACCGACGATTTATACACATGTATGCTGTCATTGCAAAGCCCATGTACGGACTTCTGACAAACTTTGAGTGGACGGATGAATGTGAGAATTCCTTCCAAGAGCTTAAACGAAGATTATGTTCAGCACCAATCTTGACCACACCAGATTGGAATAAGCCATTCCATGTTCATGTGGATGCATCCAATTATGCTATTGGATGTGTGCTCGCACAACCTACTGGTGAAGGTAATATGGATCTTCCAATTGCCTATGCCAGTAGACAATTGAATGCGGCTGAACGGAATTACACCACTACGGAGCGAGAAGGATTAGGTATGGTATATGCAGTTAAGAAATTTAGACACTATTTGCTTGCAAATAAGTTTAAATTTTTCACTGATCATCAGGCATTGTTATATCTTGTAAACAAGCCATGCAATACAGGAAGATTAGTAAGATGGTTTCTCTTGCTAATGGAATATGATTTTGAGGTCGTGGTAAGAAAAGGTAGGACTCACTTGAGAGCAGATCATCTCTCTAGGCTCACATCGGGAGAAGCCCCACAAGGAGTGTCAGATGACCTTCCTGATGCTTACTTGTTTAATTTGGAAGTGGTGCCACAGTGGGCTAAGCCATTGGTACCAGTTTTGACATACGAGCCTAACCATCCAGTGGTAAACACACGGAATAGAGAGGTTGTAAAAGCCCAAAAGTACCACATCATGGCAGGAAGTATGTACAAGCACACAGATCAAGGGATCTTGGCTTGTTGTGTAGAAGAGGATGAGTACGCTAAGTGGTTGCAACTAGCACATGTAGGTGCACTAGAGCAACACCATTCAAAACAACGAACTTTACAGACTCTAAAGAGACTCGGAGTGCATTGGCCAACTATGGAAGCTGATGTCCAAAAGTTGTGCAAGGAATGCCCAATCTGTTGCACTAAACCACCAGTGGAACATGCCACTCTTTATCAAGTATCCATTGTGCCAGATTGGAGCGAACCACTAGTATCATTCCTGAGGACAAACACATTCCCTCCAGACATGACTCTGGCTAGGAAAAGGAGTTTAGAACAAGAAGCCTTGGATTACTCACTCATTGGTGATAATCTATACAAACGCGGTAAGGATGGTTACCTGAGGTTATGTGTCCATGAAAGTGAGTATCTTAAGATCTTAGAAACTGCTCACCAAGGTGTAGCAGGAGGACACTTTGGACCGGATCGGGTGATCAAGGCAGTACTATTTGCGGGATTCTGGTGGCCTACCCTTCACATGGATGCACATACCTATGTGAAACGGTGTGATATCTGTCAAAGGACTCAGTATCCTATACGCAAAGATGAGATGCCACTGAAACCTATGATGGGTGGACGTGCATTCTCTAAGTGGGGAATAGACTTCGTAGGTCCTATTAATCCCCCAGCTAAGGGTTCTCATGCGGAATACATCATTGTTGCAACAGACTATCTAACCAAGTGGGTAGAGGTAAAGGCTACGACCAAGAACGATGCTCAAACAACTGCCAAATTCTTGTTTGAGAATGTATTCACGAGATATGGGCTACCTATAGAGCTTGTAAGTGATAGAGGCACTCATTTCTTGAACGAAGTGATTGAAAATCTACTCCAAGAATTCTTGGTAATACACAAGAAGTCTGCCCCCTATCATCCTCAAGCTAATGGACAAGCTGAGAGCACTAATAAGATTTTATGCAATGTACTGACGAAATTAGTGAACAATAAACGCTCTGACTGGGACAAACAGCTACACCATGCTGTTTGGGCATACCGAGTTGCCTACAAAACGGTACTCCAAGCCACCCCCTTTCAGATGGTATTCGGTCAAAACGCTGTGTTACCCTTGGACTTCTTGATCCCTACATTGAAAGTAGCACAAGAGCACGAATGGACAGGTCATGAGCTCTCCTCTAGGATCTTTGACCTTGAACGATTAGGGGAAACAAGACTGAGAGCCGCTGCAGGAATATATGCAGCCAAGAAGAGACAGAAGGCATATTTCGATGCCCATGTGAAGGATAAAGGCTTGAAAGCAGGAGATCTAGTCTTAGTCTATACACTAAAACAACACGCGAGGAAGCTAGAAAAGAGAGGCTACGGACCTATGATCATCAATAGGATCTCCACGAGCGGAGCAGTACAAGTAGCCACGTTAGAGGGTGATGTTCTTCCAAACTATATTAGCGGTTGCAGAGTCAAGTTGTATCAGGAACCCCTCACGGAGGAAATGCTCAGCCGACTAAACACTGCTAAGAAACGCAAAGAGGAAGAAAAGCGCATTCGAGAAGAGGCTCAAGCAGAGGCTTTAGAACGCATCAGAAGGATGAAGTTACGCAGACACGGCCGAGATCTGACTAGAACAGTTGACCATGCAGATCACGGATATCCCATGGCCATGTGTGAAGTTGCAGGAACAAGCTCGAATAGAATAATTGATAGACGTCCTTTCATAACCATAGATATAGGACAAGGAAAGAGTGCAAGGACCGTAAGAGCCTTGATTGACTCAGGTGCCGCCACTAGCGCTGTTAAGTTGTCTTACTGTCAAGAGTTACAGTTAACTGTCAATCCTGTGGAGGCATATCTCATAGGATTGGGAGGCGTGGAAACCCCTTGCATGGGCGAGGTGGAACTTCCCCTCCACATCCACGATGAGGCAATGACCGTTAAAGTACTAGTGTGTCAAGATGAGGATCTCACTGAACCTCTCGTCTTGGGACAGGATTGGATCTATGACCAAGCAGTCAATCTAAACCTAAGAAGTGGGCTTCTCCAGGTTTGGGTCAATCATAGTCGAGTTACAGTAGAATTAGACAATGGAGCACTCAAGGAACTAGGAAAGGCACAGACTCCTGGTCCTTCCAGGGGTACACATGAAGATGACCATGCTGTTCTTGTTCAAAACCCTGTGTTGCAGAGGAATGATATTTGCAAACAAGGAGTCAGGGATGCAACGGAACTCCCTTCTTTTCCAAAGGCCAGAAGGAGGCAGCAACCAAAGGCGGATCACAAGCAGAAGAAGCAGAGTACTACCTATGTCCGAGATCAAAAGTACCTGCGCAGCAGAATGTCCCAAAAAATAAACCAGGTGTGGGTGCGGAAAGGCGAACGACCGGGTGCACCACCGTCAACTACACGGGCAAAGCCTCTTATTAGTAACCAACAACACGACGCTAATAAGAAGTCTTTCAGAAATTCTTATGCTAAAGTAAAATCTATTTGGGTGCCCAAGAAGTCGATGAAGGCAAGCCCACAATCTAGACAAATTTGGGTGCCTAAGGCTTGCTTGAGGGCACAAGTAGTTACGCCAAGGCCACAACCTATGCAGCATAACCCATCTACGAGTACAACCAGAATTCCCTCGTGCTCAACATTTAGGAACACACCAAGACCCATGAGCATGCATGTAATCACTTATAAGTGGGTCCCTAAAAGGCCCCATTCCCAAACAGCGACACCGACACAACTCTCTAGAGTCTCTACGATACCGAAAGCAAAGCCCATCCACTGCATTTGGCAGTCTAAGACCTGTAATAAACCCCCCGACCTCGATTTGTAAATTCACCCCACTTACTAACGGCATTAGTCTCCTAGGAATACACAAACGTTAACTACACTCACTGTCTTCGTGCACTTACTAACCACTAACTCATCATCTGCCTCATGTTAATGTTGTAACGGGGATAGCAACGGATTTATTCTGTCCATTACGATGTTAACACATGCTTCTATATTCTCACAGAATCAGAAGGCAAGCAGTAAAATGGCAGAAGCGACAGGTTCGGGCTCACAAGTAGGGATACTTACTGCAGGAATTGATGTGGATAGTATACCCGTGGATGTGCCCTCGACGGAACGACCAGTGGAGATGCAACACCTTCAGCAACTCCCGGTGCCAGATCCACCTACAGGCATCACGGAAAGAGTTCATGCCAATTCTCATTGGTTCAATGGCATGCCCGGTCCATTAGGTGAGGCCAAGTATATCTGGGAGTCTAAATGCGAGTATGACAGATCATGGGTGCGCTTCCAATTTTTCTCCAAGGAGTTCGAGACTTTACAGAACACCGAAGATCTCCAGACCATATGGCAACGAGCAGGATTGGCGGAATATTTTGAAGCCCCACTACTTAAACCCGATCTCCTCCGATGTTATTATTTGGTCTCCACATTACAAGCTCATGAAGATAAGGACCAACCCAGATCATTTGTTCTCCCCTCATTGCTGGGCAACAACGAGTTGAAGAGGTTTGAACTTACTGTAGAGCTGGTGAGTGATGCTTTAAATATGCATGGCACGCATGTACCCTCAGAAAAGGATGCTCTCGTTCCCACCAACATGAAGGACAGGAAACTAGTGAAGCTGAAAGACATGGCAGCACTCACCCCAAATGTGTCCATCCCTCTCCGAATGTGCATGCAACATTTCGCCTTCCCCGGTCAAGACCGATTCACGCAACCACACAAGAAGATCTGGTTTGCTCTCTACTTGGCGGAAGCAGGTGCGTTACCTATTAAGCTACCAGTGTGGATTATAGATCAGTTGTATGAAGCAAACAAACGGGCTTCTAGGAAATTAGTGGTGAACGGATGCTGTGCACTCACACGCATCATTTACCGATGCTTGGCATATGATATCCCCATTGAGCGTGCCTTAACTTGGGCACAATTACAAATGTTTAAAAGGCTCAAGACGTCCACACATCAGTCCAAGCGCATGAGGGGCGCGATCCCTTGTGTCCAGACAAGGGAAGTCCTGACTACTCCTGAGGCATCACCACTAAGAGAGGGCACTGTACCTCCCTTTACCATTAGGATACCCAGGTCGGAATCTGACACTACGACACAACCTACCCCATCGGCTCCTCCTGTCACACCTGAATTCGAATTTGCTGCCACTGGAGAGGCTGAAGGACTGGACCCCCAGGATTTTGAAGCATTCCTACAAAGCACACAATTCTCTGATGTGGAGTTTTATTCAGAGGCAGAGGAGCAGGGCACATCCTCACGAAGAAGAAGAAAGTCTACAGACGGTAGACATGTCCATTGGAGTGACGCTCAGCAAAGTCAACAACACGGACACCCAGAAGAAGAAGAAGCGTACGAAGAAGAAACCACTGAAGCCCCAGCATATACAGCAGAACTCCGAAGGCTGTATCAGATTATGGAAAGAATGCGATCGCAGCAGCTACTCACTGAACAGAGCAGCAGAGTACTTATGACTCAGTTGTTGGAAGAAGCGGGAGTTGACTCAGAGTACAGGGAAGGTCTCTTATTGATGGCAGAAACATATGGAGTTGTAGAAGCTGTGCGCACTGCCATTCAGAGGCCTTCAGTTCAATATGACCCACGAAGGTTCCAGACACGACCTCGCTCAGGTAAAAATATCCAAATTCCCGTTACAGTTGCAGAAGAGCCGACTACTACACCTGAAACTATCAGAACAACCTCCCAGACAGCTAGCCAACAGCACCCAGCCACCCATGAGGAGTCCACCGAACCACTACCACCTACCCCCCCACCATCACCCCCTAGAACAGAGACAGTGGAAATCCCATCGACCACTCAACCCACTGACCCAACCTTCATCTTCCGTACTCCCATCTCTAGTGCCACCCTATTCTCTACCACTGATAATCCAATCTTCGAAGCCAACCCCAACACTACACAATCCACCGAACCCCTCCTAGAGCCTGCCCTAGGGCAACCATCCCCAACGCCCTCAGCCACGGGTCATCCTGACCCTAGATCCACATTCATGGGCTTCCCTGCTACCACGCAACCCTTTCAGCCCTCCTCAAATGTACGACCTCAACCCCCGACATCCCTCTCTCCATTCCTACAATCCCTCAATGACCTCTTTGCTAGGGCTTTTCAACCAGGCCCTCAACCATTCCCTGTCTTTTCAGCTCCCCACCCCACTTCACATCTATTCACCACTTCCACACACACACCACCTACCATACCAATGTATATGGCAGGCCCCACACTAACACCCACTCCTGAAGGTATGGACATTTCACCACCCACGGCACCTCCACCCACGGTTTCACCTCCTCCCATTCCCCCTCCACCAATTTCACCCACACACACAACTTTCGTAGACACATCATTCACTGTCTCCCTTCCCCAATTCCCTTCCCATGCATCTTCCACGGTAAACACCCCCCACTCATCTATAGGTAATGCATTGGACACCATGTTGGCTTGTATATCAAATTTAAGAACAGATTACATTCAGCTCCAGCAACAAAACGCACGCCTGCAAGAGCACTCAGCGACACTACAGCACCGCCTTGCGGCACTAGAAGAGGAGAACGCTCGCCTCCACACACAGTTCCAAACCCTCCAAGACGCCCATAATATATTGGAGGTACAGCTACAGAACGTAGATCAGGAAGCAGTGCAGGTGGTAGAAGGTCACCTACGGACATAGCTGGAACGCAACTCAAAACTTCAGCGAAATATGGCGCTACTTAAACACCATCTTGCGCCTGCTCAGGAAGAGAACAGACGTCTGCAAATACAAAATCAAGAGAACCTGGAGGCAGCTATTGAGAGCACACCGGGGGCACCCATCAGCCCATCCAAGTTTCAAGCAGTGACCCCCGATAATATCAAGATTATATTGGAAGATTATGCCATGCTGCTCGAAGCACATGATAAGCTATCGGAGGAGCTAGGACAACTGAAGCAGGAACACCAACAAGGACCAACAGCTGCCCCTCCAACCACCCCCTCTACGGCTTCGCTTCTCAACGCAGAGGCCATAAAAGATCTCCAGGAACAGGTAACGGAATTGCAAACACGCCTACTACAATATGAGAGGCCATCTTCCCCTCCGGAGGCTCCCACGGACGAAGAAGTTGTGCAAATTCCTGTGGAACAAACGTTTGATGAAGAATATGATCCGCAACCATTCCCAGGAGGACAACAAACAGAAGAAGCGCAGGACACGTTCGAGGCACCACGGCCGCCATGGTTACGACAAGTGGAGGAAATAGGGACCTTGCATGAAGAGCGCACCGTAGTGCAAAATCAGGCCATGAGGGTCATAGAGGAGACTGTGTTACAATCAGCTTACTTCAAGAACTTGTCATCGAGACGCCTGATTCTCTCATCGGAACTCCAGTACAGGCCATATTATATTAGCTTGGCTGATTATAATGCAGAAATACAAAGAGTCACGGGTCAGATTCCTACTTTTGCGACCCAATTTCAACCCGAAGACCTTCCTCCAGAGGTGCGAAAAGGCAAGATTCGTCAACCAACATGGCGGCAGAAACTTTTAGAGACCTATCCAGAAATGCTACGCGCATGGAACAACGCGTCGTTGCACCTCCTGTACAACCCATGCTACGGTCCAGTCCCCCGCCGCAGGTCGTGGAAGGCATTTAATATCAAGGTACAGAACAATGTGCAATGCAAGGAATGGCTGAACTACCCGTACATCGCGCCACCACAAGGACCACCATCAGTAGCATATATGATGGGGACCATTCGCCACTGGATGCCGCGCTTGAAGCCCATGCAAGATGTGGCAGTGCAAATGATGCTTAAAATCTTAGATATGATGCAAGTAGTGCTGAAGACCTTTAGAAATGTAGCCGCACCACAGGTACGTCTTCCGGGGTTTAGCAATGGAAATTACGACTTGGTGTATGACATGAGCACCACCCCCAGTATCCGTGTGGCTTACGCTTGGCATGCACGTATCAAATACCTCCCCGCCTGCTACAAACAGACCTTCGAAGAAATGTTCAGATCAGGTTTCTGGGAGTACCACTCGGAGATTTTCGCACCAAAGCCGACACATCTGCTTCAACTGTTTGCTTGTGAACAAGCAATGTATTCAGAGTACTACACCACCCTGCAACCAGAGACCCCCGGTGCAATAAATTGGGAGGCATTGGAAGCCGATCTAGCAAGAGGCTTAAGGATAGGAGAACATGAACTGGCCACCAATGTCATCCAATATTACATCGACCACCCGCGCGAACAAAGGTCTGCCAGGGGCGACAGACGCTAGGAAGGGGGGAGTGTTGGCACACAAAGCAACAGAGGAATCATGCACAATACGGCAACAAGGCCAGATCATTTTTCCCCATGGGTTATGTACAACTCAAGTGATTTTAATCACTACACAAACATTGTAAATCCCGTTTTTGGTAGAATAAACTCCATTTTGTGCAAGCCGAGGAGTCCTCGAGCTTGAGGAGCATTAGAAGTACCACCGTACCAAATTTCATAATTTTTAGACTTCATTTGAGCCCTCAAATAAGCCCTGGAACCTAATTTTTAACTAGGCCGGACACTAGGTCTGGACAGGGCCAAAGCTAGTCAAAAACTATAAAAAGAGCTAG
This sequence comes from Ceratopteris richardii, assembly GCA_020310875.1. Taxonomy (NCBI): domain Eukaryota; kingdom Viridiplantae; phylum Streptophyta; class Polypodiopsida; order Polypodiales; family Pteridaceae; genus Ceratopteris; species Ceratopteris richardii. Next base: position 146,708,558 of record CM035440.1, on the reverse strand, counting down.
AGAGCTCATTTTGGGGGTTAGATTGTAATTGAAACGAACTTGTAAGAGCATTTTGAAAGTAATCTAAAAGCTCCATTGATTCTCACTCTTTGACTTGCCGTGTGTGCGCGTGTGTGTGTATGTGTGTGCATGCTAGCGTGCTTCTCACTCACGCACTTGTGCCGCCACTTGCTCGAGGTCTTCATACCATCCTCACGTCTTCCCGGATTGACATTAAAGGAGGTGCTACTCATCATTGAGCTACAAACCCACTCGGGCTTGGCTATGGACAGTTGTCAATCAGAAAGACGACAGGAGATCTTCCCTGGGGCTTCCTGCAAACTAGAAGGGGCAGCTACCCAACCGCTAGGGCAGATGGACACAATCAGCGGTCAGGTGGGTTGCATCAGTGACCAAATGAGCACAACACCCTACGGTGCTCATCCTTCCAAACTTGCTGCAGACTGGCCTAGATTAAAGATAAATAACGAATCACTTCCTAATGGGCAGGTCACACAAGTGTTGGATCTCCCTTCTTTTCCAAAGCAGAGCGTCCAATGGACCTCTCAAACCCAACCACGAACGAGTCAACCACAACAGAGGAACCCAGACCGACGACACCACCAGACAAGGCAAAGAAAGCAGCAGTATCAACATCACAGAAAAAGTGGCACGAAACAAATATGGGTGCCAAAAGGACAGCAACCACAGGCTATTGACAACACTGCAGACGAGAACAGGACAAAGTTTCAACAGAAGCAGAGTCAGCATCCAAAGTCCCCTCGATCTTCTTCCCCAAGTACAAATACTCGACAAATTTGGATTGCCAAGAAGTATCTTATCAATCGACCCACACCCATGCAGATTTGGGTACCCAAACAATGTATTATAGCCCAACCCTCAAGCCATGTAATATATACCCCTCAGAAATCTTTCCATCCTTCAATACCACCAAACCCGTTACCACTTTTTGTCCCTCAGCAGAAACACACCACCCACTCAAAGACTCTTAGGAAATGGATACCGAAACGTATCCAGACGTCTTCTTGTACCCCCTTATCTAACAATTCTCCCACCCCGGTTAAACTCCACCCTTGTAATAATTCACCCTCAACCAAACCTTGTATGAATTCATACACCAAAACCCCACATCATGCATAATAAAAGCTCATCAAGGAATGTAGGCATAATCTGACCATGTAGGCGTCTAGAGACTTGCATTCGTTTTGCAAATAATCATTGCATCAATCACTTCATGACGCTTGGCTACACGGGTTACACATCGGTTATGGAAAGGGATTGCGGTCTCAACTTAATGGGATCATAATTAATTTCCATGCTAATGTGTTAATCTTTTGTAGCAGATCTTTTCCATTAGCTCGTCAGTCATCATGCAAACCGAAGAAGGACCATCAGAAGCTGGCCCAAGCACACCAATGGCCAATATTGGAGAATTACTCGCGGAATCTTATCCTACAATGCAACCACCAGAGTTTCAAGGTTTTCCAGGACCCATGCCAATCGATGATCCTACTAGAGGATATACTGAGAAGATTCATCGTAATTCTCACTGGTTTCAAGGCCTAGCAGGACCATTAGCAGACGCTGATTTCATATTTGAGGCCAATTTGGCATTTGATCTTCGCACATGGACCAAGTACCAGTTCTTTGCAAGAGAATTTGAAGGACTGCAGAATACACAAGATTTAACGCACGTTTGGGCACGAGAGGGATTTACAGAATACTTTAGTGACCCTCTGCCTAAACCCGATTTTTACAGATGCTTTTACCTAATAACAACCTTGACAGCTTCAGAGAACAAGGATCTACCTGGCACATTCATGTTACCATCCTTGGTAAATGACCCTCCACTCAGAAGGTTTTATTTGTCCAAGGATTTAATTCGTGCAGCTCTCAAAATACATGGAACGCACACTCCGACGGAGCGAGAACTACTAGTCCCAGAGCAGATGAAACGTGGCGACGTAACTAAGTGGAAGGATATTTCTGCTATAACACCTGAGCTCTCTAAGCCACTACGGATATGCATGCAGCATTTTGCTTTCCCAGCTCAGGATCGTTTTACCATGCCCCACAAAAGAATCTGGTTTGGATTATACTTAGCATGTACTGGACCTCAAACGGTTGATCTAGCTAGCTGGATAATTGATCAGCTCTATTTGGCACAACATAGATGGGAACGAAAGAAGGTAATCAATGGATGTTGCGCCCTCACCAGGATCATATATATGTGTTTGGCGTATGACTTACCAATTGAGCGTGCCATGACCAGTGAGGAACTGAAAGCATTCAAAGGGACCACTAAGAAGGCTAGAAAGTCTAGCAAAGGTAGAGCCGAAAAACGCATGAGAGGAACCATACCGTGCCTACAAGTCCCAGAATCACCCTCACCACAACCATCTCCAGAGCACTCACCGACCGCAGCCACTCCCACGGTACCACCAATTTGTATACGGTTATCAAGACCAGTGACGCCGGAGGGCACCACCAGTACTGTTGCACCTCAAACAGCCACAACCACAGAACCTATCACCACGGCAGCGGAACTTCCCACCACTATTGGTGCGGAAGCGTTCTCTTTTCCAATACCCCATTTAGAAGCAGAACAAGTAGAGCCGCTGAACACAACGTTTGATTTTGAGATGCCCGATGCATTCTCCAATGAGTTCCAGTTTTCAGAAGGACAATTGTTTTCTCAAGAATTTGAAAGGCCTAGCTACCCTACCACACCCAGGGATCAGCCACAAGGACAGATTGTGTCTAGCTCTGATGACGAAAGAACAGCAACCGATGACGACGAAGGCGATGACGAAGCCAGCCAGGGAACTCAGGAATCCCAAGAGCACGAACAGACAGACGATCAAGGCCAACAAACAGACACACATGGTGATACAAGTACCCATGAAGATGAAACTTACGAAGCAGCAGCTTACACACTAGCTATCAAGAAGCTGTATAGAACTATGGAAAAAGTTTGGGCACGCAAAAAGCTGACAGAGGAAGAGAGTCAAGCAATAATAGAACAAGAACTTGTCACAGGCGGATTCGAAGACGCATACATCAAAGGATTCAGAGAATTAGTCAAATCAGTAGGCTCCAACGAAGCCCTTAGGTACTTGCAAAGAAAGCCACTACCACAGTTTGACCCCCGCAGAGTATGACTACTTTCAAAGCCCGGCGAATACATTCGTGTACCAACAGGAGCACAGTCTTCAGAACAAGTTAGGGAGGCACGCCTCATCCCCGAAAGTTCGTTGGCAGCAGAAACCATCCTTGTAGATTCCCCACCCCACGCTATAACTGTACATACCTCAGTAGTCACTGAAGTACCGACCACCCCAACCACTCCTCCATCACCGCCATCCCTCCAGCCTCCCCTATTCACCCTCCTTCTCCCAGACCAACATCTTCATTCGCCGGTGGCGTAGCAAAAATCGTCTTTCCGACCACTAACCCCACAATTCCCGCACCCACTAGACCTAGTCTACCCCCTCACCCACCCACCTTTCTATCCAACCCATTCCTCCATCCATCTTTTCCATCTTTCCCCACAACTCCAAGACCCCTTTTTCCATTCCCACCGCCATTGACCTTCTCCCCCGTCTCACCTCCCAGACCCACTGTAACCCCTCTTTCCCATTTCCACCCAGCTACACCAGCCAGTCCCCCTGTAGATTACTCCTCAACCTTTGTAAATCCCGTATTTACACCAGCACAAGCACCCATAATCACACCCATATTCACAGTCACTGCACTGGACACGTCCAATGACATGGACATCTCACCACCCACTGCACCCTCACTCACTTCACTCACAGCACAAACATATTTAGGCACCTCACAATTTTCCACAATCACCACAGCATCCACCTTCCCACCCCCATTCCCCGTTCCCTTTGCATCTACACCCACTGCATCTTCATTTAGCACCCCATTAATACTATCACCCACTGTAGATAATGCATTTCGACAGATGTTCATGTGTATGACGCAAGTCAGAGATGAGTTCACATCTCTTGGCGATAATTACCAGCAGCTGCAAAGGACAACTAATGACTTACAGTCGCAGCTTAATTTATTGTCTATTGAGAATGCCTCACTGAACAGCCGACACCAAGAATTACGAGAGGCCTATCATAAATTAGAACTAGAAAGCGAAGAAAAGACCAAGGAAGCCACTGCTGACCTAGATAACTTATTAAGAGCCCAGACAGTTCGCAATGCAACGCTAACACGAAACATGGGCTTACAAAACTTAGAAGCAGCCCTAGACCATCCAGACCAACCACTCAGTCCTAGCCGGTTCAAAGCCATTCCCTCAGACTCAATGAGGATGCTGCTAGAAGATCATGTAAGATTGCTAGATGAATATGACCGCATGAATGAGGAGTTACAGAAACTCAAAGAAGATCATAAATTACTCCAGTTACGAGAACCGGCACACCAAGACATACCAGCACCTGTGGACCCCTCTCCTGACATCTTAGAGGAACTCAACGCATTACGGGCCCAGGTATCAAACCTTGAATCAAGAATCGCAGTATATGAAGCACCACCAAGGCCAGATTCCCCACCTGAGCTACCAGCCGAGGAAGAAACTGTCAACATCCCGGTGGAGGAAACGTTTGAAGAAGCGTACGAGCCACAACCAATCCCAGGCGGACGCGTCACGGCCGAAGGCCAAATGACTTACGAACTCCCGACCCCCGCGTGGATGAAGACAATTGAGGAACTTGGAACAACGCACTCAGCTAGAGTAGAGGCACAATTACATGCCATGGTGATGATAGAAGAAAGAATTTTACAATCCCCATTCTTTGCTTATTTGGCCCCGTGACGATACATATCTGGGCACGAGCTACAGTATAAACCATATTTTATGTTAATGGCCGAATACCAGTTAGCCATTGAGAAAGAAACAGGTAAGAAACCATCGCATGCGACTCAGTTCGAGGAAGACGATTTGCCACTAGATGCGTAGCAAGGAGAGATCTATCAACCAGAGTGGCGAAAAGATTTACAACAGAAGTATCCAGAAATGATGAGTACATGGGTAAAGGCACCTTTGCATTTGAAGTACAACCCGTGTTGGGGACCAGTACCACGACGCCGCTCCTGGACTGCCTTTGCTATTAAGGTACAAAACAATAAGCAGTGCCAGGATTGGTTGAATTACCCCTATTTTAAGCCACCCATCGAGTTACCAACTGTTGGCTACATGATGGCTACAATTCGCCACTGGCTCCCTCGACTAAAGCATATGGATGATATAGCGGCGCACATGACTGTCAAAATCTTTGACATGATGCAAATGATTTTTAAAGTCTTCCGACGCGTCAAGGCACCTCATGTAAACACCCCGGGCTTTGAGCATGGCAATTTCGATCTGGTATATGATATGAGTACAACGCCATCGCTACGGGTGTGTTATGCCTGGCATTGCAGAATAAAGTACCTACCGGCGTGCTACAAGCAGACATTCGAAGAGATGTTCACAACCAGCTTCTGGGAATACCATTCAGAGGTATTCATAAGCAGACCTACACATTTATTACACGTATTTGCCTGTGAACGAATGGTCTACTCCACACACTATCAGCTCCCGCCACCGGAAGAACCACAACCAATAGACTGGGAGAAACTCGAGGCCGATCTGGCCCGAGGCATTCGTATCTCCGAGCACACCCTTGCTCAAGACCTCCTACAGAACTATATCCGGCAGACCTCACAACAAGGTTCTGTCAGGGACGACAGAAGCGAGAGGGAGGGGGGTGTTGGAAGCAGCCAGAGGCACAGACGACGCGGAAGCATGTAACAACGGAGCAAGGAGCCAGTCAAATCTTTTTTCAAAGAATTATGTTTTCAAATACTTTCCAAAAACCTCCAACAGTGATTTTTATCACTATTGTAACATATGTAACATAGAAAACCCCATTTTGTAATCCATAGCTCCATTTTGTGCAAGCCGAGGAGTCCTCGAGCTTGAGGAGCTTAGGTAGAACAAGCGTATCAATTTTCGTTATTTTTAGACACCGTTTACCCTTTCAAATAGCATCTAGGACCTTTTTTTTAGCTATGCCGGTCACTAGATGTGAAACCGGCCAAAACTAGTCTAGAAACTATAAAAAGAGCTAGAGAGCTCATTTTTTAGGTCAGCTTGTTTGAGGTTAGAGTTCTTTTGAGCTTGTAATAGTGTTCTTGAGTAATAGAGTTGATTTCTCACCTTCCATTGTGTCTTGCTTGTCTCTTCGTAGTGTGTGTGTATGTGTGTGTGCATTTCTATGCTTCTCACCTTCACTCTCACTTCATCTCACATTCACGATCTTCATATCACTCCTATCTCTTCCGCGGATTGACATTAAGGAGGTGGAGCTTCTTAACGTGGTTCTCACCATTGTGCTAGAGCAATAGTGTCCTTGACTTCTTTATTGAAATCATCATTCCTCTGCATCACATAGTTTTGGACAAGAACAGCATGGTCATCTTCATGTGTACTCCTGGAACGACTAGGAGTGTGTGCCTTTCCTTGAGTGCTTCACTTTCTAACTCAATTGTAATGTGTTTCTCATTGACCCAAACCTGAACAAGTCCACTTCTTAGGTTTAAATTGACTGCATGGTCATAGATCCAGTCTTGACCCAAGACCAGAGGCTCAGTGAGGTCCTCATCTTGACACACTAGTACTTTCATTGTCATTAAAACATCTTGAATGTGGAGGGGAAGCTCCACCTCGCCCATGCAAGGGGTTTCCACACCTCCCAATCCTATGAGATAGGCTTCTATAGGATTGACATTTAATTTCAACTTTTGACACTAAGAAAATTTAACACCACTAGTGGCTGCACCTGAGTCAATCAAGGCTCTTATAGTCCTTGCACCCTTTCCTTGTCCTATCTCTAAGGTTACAAAAGGTCGTCTATCAATTATTCTATGAGAACTTATTCCTGAGACTTCACACATTGCCATATGATAACTTGGGTCCGCATAGTCATCTACCTTGGCCTGATCTCTACCCAGTCTTCACAACCTCATCCTTCGGATGCATTCCAATGCTTTCACCTGTGCCTCTTCTCAAACTCGTTTTTCCTCCTCTTTACGTTTTTTGGCAGTGTTGAGTTGATTTAGCATCTCTTCAGTCAAGGGTTCTTGGTATAATTTGACTCTGCATCCGCTTATATAGCTAGGGAGAATATCACCTTCCAGTGTAGCAAGTTGAACTGCTCCACTGGTTGAGATCCTATTTATGATCATAGGTCCATAACCTCTATTTTCGAGCTTTCTTGCATGTTGCTTTAGGGTATACACCAACACTAAGTCTTCGGCCTTCAAGCCTTTATCCTTAACATGGGCATCAAAGTATGCCTTCTGTCATTTCTTAGCTGCATATATCCCCGCAGCCGCCCTCAGTCTTGTTTCTCCTAACCGTTCAAGGTCAAAGAGTCTAGAGGAGAGTTCATGACCCGTCCATTCATGCTCTTGTGCTACTTTCAATGTAGGTATCAAGAAGTCCAATGGTAGCACTGCATTTTGGCCAAATACCATCTGAAAGGGGGTGGCTTGGAGTACCGTTTTATAGGAAACTCGGTATGCCCAAAGAGCATGGTGTACCTGTTTGTCCCAATCAGAGCGTTTATTATTCACTAGTTTGGTCAACACATTGCAAAGGATCTTGTTTGTGCTTTCAGCTTGTCCATTAGCTTGTGGGTGATAGGGGGCAGACTTCTTGTGTACAACCAAGAACTCTTGGAGCAGATTTTCAATAACTTCATTCAAGAAGTGAGTGCCTCTATCACTAACTAGCTCTATAGGTAGCCCGTATCTTGTGAACACATTCTCAAATAAGAACTTGGCCGTCGTTTGAGCATTGTTCTTTGTCGTAGCTTTTACCTCTACCCACTTTGTTAGATAGTCTGTGCCAACAATGATGTATTCAGCATGTGAACCCTTAGCTGGGGGATTAATAGGACCTACAAAGTCTATTCCCCACTTAGAAAATGCACGTCCACCCATCATAGGTTTTAGGGGCATCTCATCTTTGCATATAGGATATTGAGTTCACTGACAAACATCACACCTCTTCACATAGGTGTGTGCATCCATGTGAAGGGTCGGCCACCATAAGCCTGCAAATAGAATTGCCTTGATCACCCGATCTGGTCCAAAGTGTCCTCCTACTACACCTTGGTGAGCAGTTTCCAAGATCTTGAGATATTCACTCTCATGGACACATAGTCTCAGGTAACCATCTTTACCACACTTGTATAAATTATCACCAATAAGTGATTAATCTAGGGCTTCTTGTTCTAGACTTCTTTATCTTGTCAGGGTCATATCTTGAGGGAATGTTTTCATCCTCAAGAAGGCTACTAATGGTTCACTCCAATCTGGCACTATGGACACTTGATAAAGAGTGGCATGTTCTACAGGTGGTTTAGTGCAACAAATTGGGCATTCCTTGCACAACTTTTGGACATCAACTTCCATAGTCGGCCAATGCACTCCGAGTCTCTTTATTTTCTGTAGGGTTCGTTGCTTTGAGTAGTGTTGCTCTAATGCACCTACATGTGCTAATTGCAACCATTTAGCGTGCTCGTCCTCTTCCACACAACAAGCCAAGATACCTTGATCTGTATGCTTGTACATACTTCTTACCATGATGTGGTACTTTTGGGCCTTTATTATCTCCCTATCTTGAGTGTTTATGACTGGGTGATTGGGCCCGTATGTCAATACTGGCACTAATGGCTTAGCCCACTGAGGTACAACTTCCAAATTAAACAAGTAAGCATCAGGAAGGTCACCTAATACTCCTTGTGGGGCTTCTCCAGATGTGAGCCTAGAGAGATGGTCTGCTCTCAAGCGAGCCTTCCCTTTCCTCACCACTACTTCAAAGTCATATTCCATTAGTAAGAGAAACCATCTTACTAATCGGCCTGTATTGCATGGTTTGTTTACCAAGTACAATAATGCCTGATGATCGGTAAAAAATTTAAACTTATTTGCAAGAAAATAGTGTCTAAACTTTTTAACTGCATATACCATGCCTAATCCTTCTCGTTCGGTGGTGGTATAGTTCCATTCAGCAGCATTCAATTGTCTACTAGCATAGGCAATTGGAAGGTCCATATTACCTTCGCCCATAGGTTGTGCGAGTACACACCCAATAGCATAATTGGATGCATCTACATGAACATGAAAAGGCTTATTTCAATCTGTTGTGGTCAAGATTGATGCTGAACATAATCATCGTTTAAGCTCATTGAAGGAATTCTCACATTCATCAGTCCACTCAAAGTTGGTCAAAAGTCCGTACAGAGGCTTTGCTATGATGGCATACATGTGTATAAACCGTCGGTAATAACCACAATGCCCCATGAAAGCTTGTACTTCCTTGACATTCTTTGGCATAGGTAGCTCTGCGATGGCTCTTACTTTCTCTTCATCAGTGGATATGCCGTTCTTTGACACTATGTGTCCTAGAATCTTGCCTTGCCTGACCATGAAAACACACTTTTCTGGGTTCAAGCAGACTTGATATTCTCTACATTTGTCAAAGATTTGCCTGAGCTCAGGTATATGTGTTTGTCTAATGTTGGAATGAGTGCAGAGATCATCAACATAGACCTCTAAACTCTTCCTCAAGAACTCTTTAAACACGTGACACATCAATCTTTGGAAAGTTGCAGGAGCATTGGTAAGCCCAAATGGCATTACTCTAAAGGCAAATATGCCCCATTCTGTGGCAAAAGTTGTCTTATGCTGGTCTTTCGGAGCAATGGCTACCTGATTGTAGCCCTAAAATCCATCAAGGAAGTTGTAGACTTCCTTGCCTGCTATCCTTTCTAATAGATGCTCGGTAATTGGAAAAGGATAGTTATCTCGAATTGTGGCTGCATTAACCTTCTTCAAGTTAATGCACACACGTAGCTTTCCATTCTTGGGCACAACTACGATGGGGGATACCCACTCAGTGTGCTCAATTTCATAGATGAATCCAGCTTCCACCAGTCTATCTATCTCCTCTTTTATCTTAGCAACATAATTATCATTATATGTGTATGGCTTCTGCTTAGAGGGTTTCGCATCTGAGGTCATGGGAATCGTGTGCGAGCATATGTCAGGGTCTACACCTTTCAGGTCCTTGTAGCTCCAAGCGAATACATCTCTGTATTCTCTTAGCAAGGCTATCAATTCGTGCTCTTCTTCTTCCGTCAGGTCATGTCCTATGTAAGTGCATCTCTCCTCTCCTTCTTCTAAAGCTACCACTATTTTCTTGGTGGTTTCTTTGTTATCATATGCCTCTCCTGATTGTGCCTCTCGTTTAGGCATTCTGATCATGACTCTCTTGTCATCTATCTCATACTCTTTAAAATTTTTCGGGACCTCAAACAAAGATTCTTCCTCTTCTGGTGTGACTTCTCTCTTCTTTCTTTTCTTTCTCTGATCCTTAGGGGTCACTTGTGTGGCTAATTTCACATCATTTGTAAGCTCTCCATGTCTCTAGGGCTGAAATTCTACTTCATAGAAGTATTCTTCATCTGATGCAAAAGGTGGGTCCATAATGATTGAGTCTAGATCGGAGTCACTTGCATCCTCAAATGCATCAGGGCTAGGTTCGCACTCTTCTAAAACTACATCTCCCATGATTGGCTCTATGGAGAAAACTGATATGTCATAGCCATCCTCATCACAGTGTGGTGTCCATTGTTCTTCATTGATGGCTACATCCATGGTTGCTAGGATCTCTGCCCAACCATGGGGTTCAAATTCTTCATCAGGCAATACTACAGGTGCATAGGCTGGGTCTTGAATGGATCTATGGGTTTCTTTTGCACCTATCTCTCTAGCATTTTCTCTCTTCTCTTCTTCCACTACCACTTTACACATCCATAAGTGAGTGTCTTCATGCATCCATGAGGATCCTGATCCCATAGAGTGCACAGACTCTGTATCATCTTTGGCTCTATGAATAGGATTCCATTGGATAGGAGGGACATCTCTATGAGAGTAATCTTTGAGATTAACCTTGGTCATGACACCTAGGTGTTGCAAATACAAGGAATTGGTTCCCCAATCTTTTACCACTTGCAACTGGCGCATAAATGGTCTTCTCGAAATCATCTCATAGGCATGGTTCTTGCTAAAATCACAGATAGCAAACGTGTGCTCAAACTCTACACCACATGTAGTGAGAGTTATTCCTTCTAGCATATTTTTCTTCTTCGAGGTCTTCAAGAATTCCCTCAAGCCATGTAAATGCACTAGAAGAGTCCTCTAGTTGCATAATCCCAATTTGTTGTAAAACATCCCTTGTAAATTAGTAGGAAATTCACTTTTCTAGTAATAAAGTGCCAGTCTCTTGTGTGAAAAGACCAAACTTAGGGCACATGTATATAAGTCACTTTGTGACTCTTTGTAGAGACTTTTTGGCCATTGTGAAGAGGGAGCTCTTCTGAAATCTCGAATTTGCTTCTCTCCTGCATTTTTCTATCTTCTCTTTGATCTTGTATGTGTGTGTAATGCTTGGAATGTGTGTGTAGGACTGTTGTATACCCCTCCCCACTATTTTTGAGCTACTGTAGTGTGTGTGTGTGTGTGAGCTTGTAGGAGTTGTGGTGTGAGTGTGGGTGCTTCCCACCATTCATCATTTTGGCCATAACTTGAAGCAGAGTTATCAGAATCAAGTGAAACCACCTGCAATAGATGTGTCTCGTCGAGAGCTTCAAAATGAGTACCCTATTGACTACATTTGAAGTTCTGAGCTGGGAGAAATTCTCAAATTATTGAAAAATGATGTAAGAGGTATGCGGCAAACACTTTTAGGATTTCAGTGAGTTTGAGAGGTGGATTAGTCTTTTCTCATGCATACAAGCTCAACCACTTCATTTTCCATCATCTGTGCACATGTCTTCATACACTTGGTTAGGTCGTTTGATCGGATTGACATTTAAATGTGTGTTGATTTCCCACTATATGCACTTGTGTGGCAATAGAGGTACAGTCTCATTGGCACAAGTCATTGAGTCATCTTGACTTGAGTACACACTCCCATTCCCCTTTCCCTTCCCTTCTGCATTCAACACCTTTCCCGCATCCACTCCCATTAATAATGTATTTAATAATATGTACCAGTGTATGTCTCAACTACAACAGCACTACCAGCATCTGGATAACCAGCATATGAGCCTCTTCCGAAGCCATGAAGCGCTACAAGCACGATTCATTGATTTAGAGAAGGAGAAGCGGATCTTACAACAGCAGTATGATTCATTGCAAGTGCAACATGACCAATTAGTTGCCAATCCACCCCAGTCAGACGCAAAAGAATAGCAACAACTTGATGATCTGCTACACTCCTAGATAACAGAGAATCTCAAGCTTCGATGCAACCTGGACCTATTATGGAAACACATGTCTATAGCACTCGAGGAAAATAAGCAACTACAGAGACAGAACGAAGAAAACTTGGAAATAGCAATGGAGGGTTCACCACAGGAAATCGACCCAGAGAAATTCAAGGCTATCCCATCTGAAAATATGCAAATCGTTTTGGAAATCCATGCCGACCTCCTAGAAACCCACACAGCATTAGAAAGAGAAAGAGATGACTTATTAACGCAACTGGCAACCTAGTAGGAGTCACCAAGCAAACTCTTGAAGCCGACACATCTGAAGAAGTCGCAAAACTCAGAGCAGAATTAGAATAACTACGAAATAGAGTTCTACAATACGAGCGTCAACCCTCTCCCCTGGCAGAACCAGAACCTGAAGACTTAGTGCCAATTCAAGTGGAGGAGATCTTTGAAGACCCATATGTTCCCATGCCAACACTCGGAGGTAAGCAAACAGAAGAAGGCATGGACACGATTGAGATAGAAGCACCTGAATGGATGCAAAGGTTGGAGAAGGTTGCTACAACGCATGATGAGAGAGTTGCAGTTCAGATAGCGTATATGTCACGATTAGAAGAAGTCGTCATAAAATCGGATTACTTTAGAAACCTCTCCCATCATAGGTGGATTGGCACGTCTGATGATCTATATGTTCCATTCTGTGTATAAATGGCAGATTACAATGTTGAAATCAAGAAACACACAACAAAAGAACCAACCTCGGCGACACAGTTTGCACCGGATGATATCTCTGCAAGTGTCAAGCAAGGGAATATACATTAACCTACTTGGAGAATCCGCCTGCTTGAAACCTACCCTGAGATGGTACGCACGTGGAATAACATGCCTCTATATATCAAGTATAATCCCTGCTATTGCCTTATCTTTCGAAGAAGGTCTTGGCCGAAGTACACAAAAACAGTTTTGACGGTTAAAGGATGTGAAAAGTGGTTAAATTATGTGTACCTAGCACCTCCTAATGGCCAACCCACAGTCAACTACATGATTTCAACCATCCGACACTGGGCAGTCTGGTTCAAGAATGTCCCAGATGTCATGGCACAGATGTGCCTAAAAATTTTTGAGCTCATGCTGATTACATTCAGGACATTTAAGAACATGAAAGAACCTCATCTTTCGGCTATTGGATTTAATGAAGGGAATCAGGACCTTGTCTATGACATGAGCACCACACCCTCCATTAACGTCTTCTATGCCTGGCATGCCCGTATAAAGTATCTACCTGCTTGCTCACAGACGTTTGAAGAAATGTTTATCACGGGGTTCTGGGAATATCATTCAGAGATATTCATTCCCAGACCATCTCATCTATCACAGTTATTTGCCGTGGAACAAGCTCTCCATTCAGAAAAGCTATGTATACCACATCCAGAGGTTCCCGGGCCTGTAGATTGGGATGCTCTACTCACTGAATTGGCCAAAGGGTTGAGAATTGCGGAACATCATTTAGCAAAAGACATTGTGGAGTACTACATCCAACGACCCACCCAACAAGGGTCTGTCAGGGACGACAGACGCGAGAGAGGGGGGGGTGTTGGCAGTCAAGGAGCTGAAGGACTCACAAGACAAGGAAGTCAACGAAGGGAGTCGGAGCGAAGAGAAGGTACAAGCAGACAGAGTAGTCAAAGAAGATCGGGCAAGTAGGCCATTATTTCTTCAGGAAGCTAAAGCATATCAAAGAGGTGGACACATAAGGAGAAGGAGCAAGTAGGAAGCTCGAAGATGTGTATGTCAAATCGTTAGAGGAAATCCCTACAAAAATAGTGATTTTCATCACTAAAAGCCATTGTAAATACCATTTCATATTTTTGTAGCTCCATTTTGTGCAAGCCAAGGAGTCCTTCATCTTGAGAGCATTAGAAGTAGCTACATACCAGTTTTCATAAATTTTAGACTCCATTTGAGCCTTCAAATGGGGCCTAGAACCTAATTTTTAACTAGGCCAGACACTAGGTTTGGACACAGCCAAAACCTAGTCAAAAACTATAAATAGAGCTAGAAAGCTCATTTTTGAGGTTAGCTTGTAATTGATTTGAACTTATATGAGCTTTTTGAAAGTAATCTAAAGAACTCCATTGCTTCTCACTCTTTGTCTTGCCTCGTGTGTGTGTGTGTATGTGTGTGCATGTTGGTGTGCTTTGCACTCACGCACTTGTGCCTTCACTTGCTCGAGGTCATCATACCATCCCCATGTCTTCCCGGATTGACATTAAAGGAGGTGCTACTCATCACTAAGCTACACCAAATTTTGGCACCGTTGCCGAGGAGTAGGCTCTTTACTTTTGAAGTAGGAGAAACCAGGAACATAGCTCTATTCAACTTTGGGTCTCAAACCATAAGTGAGCTTGAAGTGTGGCATAAGAGACTTGCTCATGTGAATGAAAGAACCTTGAAGGATATATGCAGGGATCGAAGTGTTCTAGGACTGTCTAACATATCAAAGCAACACATGATCAACAGGTGTGATGCATGTCAGATTGGTAAGGCACAAAGACAACCATTCAACCACAAAGGCTACATCCACAATAACTTATTGGACTTAGTACATACAGATGTATGGGGACCATGTCAAGAACCTTCACTTGCAGGATCAATGTATTATGTCTCATTTATTGACAACCATAGTAGATGGACTGTTCTATACTTTATCAAGAGTAAGAATGAAGTGTTTGATTGCTTCAAGGAGTATCTTGCACATGTGGAGAATCATACAGGTAGATCACTAAAGAAGCTCATATCTGATGAAGGGGGAGAATACTTCTCCAAAGAGTTTGATGAGTTCTTGTAGGAAAAAGGTATCAAAAGGGAAGTGACTACTAGGTACTCTCCTCAACTAAATGGAATTGCAGAGAGGAGAAACAAGACATTGGTTGCATCAGCCCAAACAATGCTTGAAGAGAAGAAGTTGCCACATTATCTGTGGGCAGAAGCTATTTCAACTGATGTGTACCTTGTCAATCGACTACCATCCAAATCACTTCAAGGTATGACTCCTTATGAAGCATGGCATGGAAGAAAACCTAGTCTTGGACATTGCAAGGTTTTTGGTTGTTTAGCTTATGTTCATGTACCATCACAAATAAGAGGTAAGCTAGATGAAAGGGCAACAAAGGCAGTGTTTATTGGATATGATTCAACTCAGATGGGTTACAGGTTCTTCAATCCTTCAACCAAGCAATTCACTACAAGTAGAGATGTTGTGTTTGAAGAACACAGGTCTTGGTATGATGAAGACAAAAGGTAACACTACCATATGATCTTGATTCTGAATCTCATCAATTAGGAAGGAAGCATGATACACAGGTCTAGGATCCAAGAAGCGATACAGACGATGACCAAGATGAAAGAGAAAGGGATTACAAGCTATGGAAGTCAAGAGGCAAAGCAAAGATGCAAGAGGTTGGAGAATGCTCCAAACAAGCACCTAGAAGATCAGCAAGAGAGAAGAAACAACCAGAAAGGTATGGATATGATTCTACATTTGTTACGAAGCATTCGATATACTTGGAAAAAGACTCTATTTCGGAGGAACCCTCAACCTATGAAGAGGCAAAGGGAAACCCTAATTGGGAAAAGGCCATGAACGAAGAGATAGATGCATTGAAGGAGATGGACACTTGGGATTTGGTTCCAATGTCACCGAATCAAAAGGTAATTGGTTGCAGATGGGTATATAAAGTTAAAAGAAATTCAGATGGATCAGTTTGCAAGTACAAGGCAAGATTAGTTGCCAAAGGATGCTCACAAACTCACGGTATAGACTATGAGGAAACATTCTCACCGGTGTCGGGAAGAAGGAGGTCGTGGCGGGAAGCCCGGCGCGTGGGGTTGGATCAGGCCCCGCTCTCGTGCGCCGTCCCCGCTGTCCTGCGAGCGGCGTCTGCGCGCTGGGCGCCTCGCCTGTGCTCTCCGGAGCGTGCGCGATCCTCGTACGCGTGGGACCCTCGCCCCTCGAAAGTGTCGAGATGTGCGTGCGTGCACGACCGTAGGCGTCGAGAAAGAGACAAATCAGATACAGCACTGATACTCGGAATCATTGGGTCGGAGTGAATACAAACTCGATGATACAATAAAATCTCAATGATACAGTGGTGCCCGCAACAGTGCGGGTCTCCGATACGAAAGTCTGCTACAGTGCGGATAGATAAATAAAAATAAATGCCGCCGCTACAGTGCGGATCGGCTGGATATGATGTAGGCCTCCCGCTACAGTGCAGGAAGTCACCCTCGATCTTTGTTTTCTGATTTTTGCGATTTAATCTTTTCTTCACTTTTCTTCGATCCAAGCTTTTCTTTAAGTCCTCACTTTGTAGCTCTTTACTTCAAAATTCACAATAATCTCTGATCACGCAGTAACCTGGAGGTGACAATCCACGAGCAAGATCCACGGGGTAGGGTTCAAAACATATTAGTACATCTTGAAAAGCATAAATCATACTTGAAAAGTCATTAGCACATAAAAACATATTTGAATTTTAATTTGTTTCTTTTTCTCTTTCAAATTGTATGACATTCATGCACATAGACACATGGGGAAAAAACATATGCATGGTCATAAACACTTCTTTCCTTCTCCTCTTATTTCTTCTTTTCTTTCTTTCTCTCTCTCTTTCTGGAGTTCTTGGCAAAGCCTACACTTCCAATTCTCTTTGGGATCTATAATCATCTCTCTTATTATGAATCCAACTCCCACGTGTACTTAACCAATGGACTAAAGTCGATTTATTAAGCTAACCAAGGTCAAAATATTAAATCAATTCTTTCTCTTTTGTTTGAGTTAAAACAATAGACTTGCGACCTTTATCATACCTTGTGATAAAATCACTCAACACATATCTTCTTGTAACGGATGTTATTGGTATAGCGAATAACTTGATTTTGTTTTAGTCAATTTTCCCGCTAAAGTGAATCAAGACTACGACGTTGTTGTTCCACATTCATTAAAATAGCAGTCTCCAATTTTTCGGCACGATCTGTTCGTCCAGAGTGATGTACAAATGTCATTCGCAACATCATAATGCACAACAAGATCAGCATCTGAAATGTCTAAGCCATGAGCTGTGACATTTGTTGCCCTCAAAACACTATGCCCATCTATCTCTCCCTCTCCCTCTCTCTCTCTCTCTTCTATTAGCCGCCACACAGCGCGTGCGCATCAACAGCCGACGTCCCCGTCTCTCTCCTTCATGCTTTGCATATCTACTATCAAGGAGTCACCGCCATAATCTCCGCAGGAACCTTACCCCTCACGTGAATTCGCCTGCGCACCGACGAACCGACCAACTCTCTCATCTCTCTCTTGTGTCCCTGTCCGCACGTTCGCCGTTAACCCATACTTGATACTTCTTTCTCTCCATGAATTCTCTGTGCGTGAGCGGCCAAACATCGAGCGCCACATCTCTCTTCTAAGTCGATGCATCATCCGAATCCAGACACCATCTACTCTCTCTCTACATCAACAGCCGGAGCAACAACAAACCATCTCGATTTTCTATCTCTCTACTCTTTTCCACAGCATGCAAGAAGATCTCTCGGTGTCGGTGCGTACAACTCATCTGCACTCTCTCCACGCATCTCTCTCAGCGCACAGAAGAGGCGCCGCCAGAGCCCGTAATTCTCTCCGTTGGTGCGGTCAATGATCCCCTTCGCATCTCTCCTGCACCGTCAGTCACCACCGACATCACTTATCTGCTGCCAACTTCTTCGTATGTCTCGCTCTCTCTGCACAGGGCGTGCGCAGCCAATCGTCCAATCTCTCTCTTCTTCTCGTGATTTCTCTATGCGGCCGACTCTCTGTGTACGTCAGATGCCACCAATCTCTGTCTATGCGAGTCAGTCACCGAAGTACTTCTTTTATGTATGTGAATCGAATCTGAATTATCTTCCTATTCAGACTCTTGGATCTCTCTCTCTCTCTCTCGATGCGCATCTATGAGTCTCTCTCTACAGGAAACACTTCCGCTAATCTCTGTCGGCGCCCACTTCTCTCTCTTCGCATGCTCATGAGCGACGACTAATCATTCTCGTTCTCTCTCTATAGAAGCGGCAAACTCGGATTCCATCGACGTTAATCTCCCTTAACTCTCTCTCTCAAATCTAGCTCCCGGCTTCTGAGAGCTATACACAGCGCCATCTTACCTCTGTTGCCGCCCTTTCCTCTCTCTCCAGACTCTCTATTTTCCTCTCTCTATCAAGATCCGAGTGTTTCTCTCTCCTGCTATGCGCAACCTATTGAGTCCTCGTCTATGCACGCCATCAACAATTGTCTCTCTTCCTCTTTCTTGTGTTGCGTACCATGGTAAAAGAACTAATGGCTCGAGGCGTTTATGCAATTCAATTCAGGCAACGCAAAAAAAATGAATTCATCTGATAACTACGAACATTCCATTGAAAACAAAACTCATAAGCTGAATGGCCACACGATTAATGAGAAGATGCACTCCATCTGTATCATGGAAGAATGAAAAAGGAAGTGAAACATAAATGAAGAAGTAGGGTCAAGGAGCATACCTGGAGGAGACAATCCACAAGGAGATCCACAGGGTGGGGAAGAAACAAATGAGTATGGACTTATTTATAGGCCCCTCCCTAGGACTTCCTTCTAGAACGTTCTAACCTCCTCAATGAACTTTCTATTTTTGGCAGTCTTTTAATTTTTCCCTAGACTATGGTTTTGGTTTCACACTGGATATTTACAATTTAATTGGTTTTTAGGGTTCGACCTACAAAAACCGCCATTTCCAAGGGTCCGACCTCTGGTTTTTGGTCGGAAAAATTAGGCGTTTGCTCACAGTTATCTCAAGCTCGTCAATTCAAGGGTTTATTTACAGTTCGAACCTAAACTCCAAGGGTTTCCAAGGGTTCAAGTCCGGTTTTCATGGGGTAAGCTCGTGTTTCCAGTCAGTTTCAAGGATCAAGCCTAAGGTTTTCATGGGTCTAACGTCAGTTATTTACACGCACAGTCTAACACACATCTCTAATATGGTTTCTCATCACACAATCAATCAAATCAACCAAATTATGTACAAAATATACCACTCTCTCGATCAAAATATCACACAAAAACTCAAAAACAATGAACTTTTGAAAAAAAACAATGCACACTCCCTGCGGGATTTCATCCCGACACCGGTTGCAAAGATGACTACAATCAGGACATTGATAAGTGTAGCTGCTGCAAGGAATTGGAGACTCCTCCAACTTGATGTGAAAAATGCATTCTTAAATGGTTGGATAAGTGAAGAGGTATACATGTCACAACGACCAGGTTTTGAAAACCCTAATCATCCATCTTATGTTTGCAGACTTAAGAAAGCGTTGTATGGATTGAAACAAGCTCCTAGAGCTTGGAATTACAGGTTGGTTACATATCTTCAAGATCAAGGCTTCAAAGCTAGCAGCTTAGATCCTTCTCTATTCATCAAAAGGGATCACTATGAGGTTATCTATCTATGTGTATACGTAGATGATATTATTGTGACAGGTGATGATCTAAATGGCATTCAAAGGATCAAGAGACACATGCAAGAGGAGTTCAAAATCAGTGACCTAGGTGAGCTCACATATTTCCTAGTTATGCAGGTGATATATACAGATGAAGGAATGTATTTGACTCAAAGAAGATACATTCAGGATCTTCTTCTCAAGTTCAAAATGGAGAACACTAAGCCTGCAGGTACACCTTTGGAGATGAATCATAAACTTAGTGTTTATGAAGGTGAGAAAATTGAAGACATTAAAGAGTATCAAAGCTTGGTAGGTAGCTTGATATATGCTATTCATACAAGGGCAGACATCTCATATAGTGTGGGAGTGCTTAGTCAGTTCATGCACTCACCGAGAAGACCACACATGGATGCGGCTAAGAGAGTACTTAAGTATCTCAAAGTTACAATCAACAAAGGCATATTCTATCCTTACTCTTCAGATTTGGATATCAAAATCTACTCAGATGCAGATTGGGCAGGAGCTAAGGATGATAGAAAAAGTACATCTGGTTACTTAGCATTTGCAGGTTCAAAGCTAGTGTCATGGAGTTTCAAGAAGCAACCAACAGTTGCTTTATCCTCAACTGAAGCAGAGTACAGAGGCTTGACCATAACAACTCAAGAGGCAATATGGTTAAAAGCATTGTATACAGATTTGGGACTTGTGAGTTCCAAACCTCACACATTTGGAGATAATGTAAGTTCCATGCATCTAGCAGCAAATCCTATTTTCCATGCGAGAACCAAGCACATAGAAGTCCATTACCACTTCATCAGGGAGAAGCTCATGGCAAAAAAGATTGACATTTCTTTTGTTCCTACTGAAAAGCAAGTAGTAGATATGATGACGAAGGCACTTGATGGGATAAAGCTTTGTAGATTCAAAGCTATGGCAGGTATTCAACCTATCAGAGAATGAAGACTCAAGCATACTTTAGCTTGAGAGGGAGTTGTTGGAACATCAAGCTTACACTATGCTTGAGGTGGATTTGATCTACATCAAAGGCTATCGTGTCGAAAGAATATCCGTTGGAGAGTTCTTTTTCATATGCTCATTTATTGTATTCTTTTGAGAGATTTTTGATGGTTCATTTACCATTTTAAAAGCCTTGAGCTTTACACATGTAAAGGTAGAAAGATAGAGCCCAAATCCCATGAATTTGTGGTGGTTGGAGTTGCATTCAATCAAGCAATCAATCACCTAAAAGTAGATCAAAGTAGATCTTCACTTTTCCTAGATTGTAGGAAAGTGAATTGATTCCCTCCAACAACCATTCCCACCTTCATTTGAATTCAAATTCAATTTGTAAAAGTCGTAGAACACTCCTAGAGGTTATATAAATACTTGAAATCACTTGTACATTACATGGAAGCAATATACATACACTTGTGACCATCATTGTTTTGCTCCTTCAATTCTCTGCATCATCTTCTTCGCCAACAGTAATCTTTCAGAGGCTGTTGCTCTCTCTCCAGAGCTCCAAATTGAGTGAGAGATAATTCATTGGAAAGGTATAAGTGTCTAGTTTATGTCTATAAAGTTTTAAAGCATTTGGTTCAGTAAATTTGGAGAAATCTGAGTTTTTCTTTCTCGGGGTCAATCTCTGCATATTCCTGAAAAATAGGAAGTACCACTGGTGAATGTCGCATTCATTCCTATAGCATATTTTGCTTATTCCTTATAATTTTTTGCATTCCATACACGAGACACTATGTTTATCATTCCCATAAAAGGATTGTTTCTAATTGTAATCACGCTGGTCGCTATGGGCATTTGAAGTTCATTGTCTCTTCCATAGATAGTAAGTTTTTGAGCTAGTCGACCCGCGAACCTATCTGTTTTGTATCGATTCATTCTACTTGATGCTCCAAAGTACATATTTTGTTTCTTTGCACTTATAGCATGCCTATAAGGTCTATTTGAGTCTCCATAAGCTCAAGGGCTGGTCTTGTGCCGGTTGGCTTGACCAAACTTCGTCTCTTTAAACACACTTTTCTACCTTCGACAAGCTTCTCCAAGTTCTTTCAGTATGTGATAAGTCAAATGTTTTCGTGTATGACACAAGTCCAAGATGAATTCGCATCTCTTGAGACCAACGAACAGACACTACAACAAACCACTACAGAATTACAGGTAAAATTAAACTCATTAACCATCGAGAACACCTCACTTAATGCGCGATATCAAGAAGTACGTGAATCCTATCACTCCCTTGAACTACAAAGTGAACAAAAGACGAAGGAAGCCATTATGGATATCAACAACCTGTTACGGGCTCAAACCATTCGAAATGCAACTCTCACTTGAAACATGGGATTGTTGTGACGCCACCTCCCAGCGGCCAAAGAAGAAAATCAAAGATTGCAGGAACAGAACATAGAAAACCTCGAAGCAGCCTTAGATCAATCGGACAAACCTCTGAGTCCCAGCCACTTTGAAGCAGTGCCCTCTAAATCTATGAAGATATTATTAGAAGATCATGCCAAACTCTTAGATGATTATGACAATATGAATGAAGCATATCAGAAACTCAAGGACGACCATAGAATGCTACAGTTGTGAACACCTGCACACCAATCAACACGAGCTCTTGAGGTCACGCCTCTAGAGATCATAGAAGAACTCAATATGCTACGTGCACAGGTACTTACTCTTCAAGCACAGATTACCATTTTCTCTGAGCCCCCTAGACCTAAATCCCCACTTGAACTCCCAACTGAGGAAGAAACTGATGGAGAATGTTAATCTCCTTCAGAATAACCTACTCTTGTGATTAGAGCACCTCTATACCAAGAGTAAGTCAAAAACTTCACAACACAAAACTTCTGCTGCACAGTTTCTTCAAATTAATCTATCAAACACGTAAACTTTTTTTTATGAAACTTTGTATGGAGTGTCGCCTAAAGATTGCGCACCTCCTTCAAGTTAAAGTTCTTCAAAAGGTTTAGTATAACTTGAGAAATCACCTTCACAAGTTACCTATGTCTGAAACTGTCATTCTGAACAGTCGACTTTACAACTGTATCTTCTAAGACTTGGTTCTCCTTGAATAGAACCTGTTTAAGCAAATGCTTCTGGTTACGAGTAGCTTATCTTCTAACTTAAAGATTAAGCTCTTACTCATGCAAAACTTTAAAGTTTGCACTGAGAAATGATCAAAACATTGATCACTGGAAATGCGCCTGTTTCAGTAAACTTTGAACACTCAACACATATGAATGTTCCTACTGACAATTCTCGGTTTCTGTTTACAATTAAACTCTGAAACTTAAGCTATAGATCGATTAACTATAGACTTAGATATCCTCAAAAGGATTTCACAAATCATCTATCACAGATGAAGAACACACAGAAATTTCGGTGCAGTATTTCTTCGATTACTCAGAAAGTTACAGTTGAGTGATGAGAGGAAAACTCAACTAACTTTTTCATATGTCTCATGACATCTAACTTCTCATCATCTATGCCTCTCTCTCTCGTATATGCCTATACACCTCTCATTCTTTTCTCCCTCTCATATCTGCCCCGACACTTTCTCAGGTATTTATAGATAAATTTGTACAAGCTTATAACGCTGAATATACTACTGTACATATGTGTACAACTTTTTCCGGTTCTTCTTCCAAGCTTCAAAATTTGTTCTTTTCTTCCTCCTTTCATCTTCCAACTCTTCATGAACTGAAAACTGTAAAAGTGATCATTTCCGGTAACATTCCGGTGACTTTACTGTGACCTTCCGGTACTGTTCCGGTGACCTTCCGGTGACCTTCCGGTGACCTTTTTTAAGGAAATTTTTGCTGAAGTTTCTGCGGACTTAAAGACCTTCAATTGTTGATTGTCTTGCACCAACAGCTCCCCCTCAATCATCAATTGAGGTTTTCTCTGTCTTCTTTATTCCTGCCATATCTTTAAACCTTTGTAACTTAGGTCCATCCAAACTTTTTGTAAGCATATCAGCTATCTGATCTTTCGTTGAAGTATGGATTACTTCAATCTCTTTATCCATCACCTTCTCTCTTAGAAAGTGATACTGAATCTCAATGTGTTTAGTCCTGGCATGAAAAACAGGATTAGCAGCTAAATATAATGAACTCATATTATCTCCAAATATAATTGGTGTCCTCTGTATAGTGTCAAAATTCTTCATTAAAGTCTTTAGCCAAATCACTTCCTTTGCGGCTTCAACCATGCCTTTGTACTCAGCTTCGGTAGAAGACAAAGCAACTGTATGTTGCTTCTTGGAACACCATGAGACTAGCTTATCTCCCACATAACACATGTATCCATAGGTTGACCTTCTGTCATCTGGATTACCTGCCCAGTCTGCATCACTGTATATTTTGATATTTGTATCTGATGTAAAACCATAATACAAACCTTCTTTGAGTGTACCCTTAATGTACCTCAACACCCTTTGTCCTGCAATCCAATGTTCTTTCCTTGGACAGTGCATGAATTGAGACAATACTCCTACTGCATATGATAAATCAGGTCTGGTTAAAGTAGCATAGATAAGACTACCAACCAAACTCTGATATTGTCTCACATCCTTGAATTCTTCACCTCCAAACTTACTCAATTTGTGATTCACCTCCATTGGAGTAGGTGCTATCCGGCAATCATTCATTTTAAACTTGATTAACAAGTTCTTCAAATATCTTTCTTGGGTCACGAATACTCCATGCTGAGTATATGTGATCTCCATACCCAAGAAGTAAGATAAGTTTCCCAAGTCACTTATCTTGAACTCCTTTTCCATTTGCTTCTTGAGTCTTTGTATACCTGACTCATCTGTTCCTGTAAGAATTATATCATCAACATATATGCACATGTATATGAAACCATTATCACTTGCTTTTATAAGCAGACTACTATCTGCTTCAGACACCTGAAAACCAAGTTCTTTCAAGCACTTTACAAGTCTATAATTCCACGCTCTTGGCGCTTGCTTCAAGCCATACAAAGCTCTCTTGAGCTTGCACACATGATCTGGATACCTTTTATCTCTGAACCCTTGAGGTTGCTCCATGAACACATCATCTGAAATATAACCATTCAGAAAAGCATTTTTCACATCTAACTGACATAACTTCCACCCTTTACTCGCAGCAACAGCTATGAGTGTTCTGATGGTTGTCATCTTTGCTACTGGACTATAAGTCTCATCATAATCAACACCATATGTTTGAGCAAACCCTTTGACAACAAGTCTAGCTTTGTATCTAGACACACTTCCATCTGCAAATCTTTTGGTCTTGTAGACCCACTTGCATCCAATAATCTTCTGGCTATTTGGTTTAGGAACTAAATCCCATGTTTGATTTTCCACCAATGCATCATGTTCTTCTTGCATAGCTTTCTCCCATTTTTCCTTACCTTTTGCCTCTTCGTATGTAGAAGGGTCTTCATCTGCTTTCATTATGTAAGCATAATCTTTCGTAGCCAAAAATGACGTATCATAACTGTACCTTGTAGGTTGCCATCTATTTCTTGATGACCTTCTGAGTTCTCCAGTCCTTGAGGTTTCTGGTTCTTCACACTCAGGATCAAATCTTGGCCTTTCTTCAACTTCTTCCTGTACTTCATAATTTTCTTCTTCATCAATTATTTGAACCTTTGATTTACCTTTCTTTTGACTCACTTCTTCTTCATCACCTGTATTATTATTAACTGTTCCTGCATACCAAGAACTTTGCTCATCAAACGTAACATCTTTTGAAACCAGAAAATGTTTTGTGGATGGATTCCACAACCAGTATCCCATCTGTCTGTCATCATAACCAATGAAAACATATTTTTCAGCTTTAGGTTCCAATTTGTGTCTTAATTGTGATGGCACATATGCATATGCCACACATCCAAATACTCTGCAATGATCCAGGGTAGGTCTTTTACCCCACCAAGCTTCATATGGTGTCATACCCTGCAAGGCTTTACATGGTAACCTATTGACCAAATAAGTAGCTGTATTTACAGCTTCAGCCCACAAATAATTAGGGCAATTTTTCTCATTCATCATGGACCTTGCAAACTCAACAAGAGTCCTATTCCTTCTTTCTGCTACACCATTTTGTTGAGGAGAGTACCTGCAAGTAACTTCCCTTTTTATACCTGCATTCCATAAGTAATCACTGAATTCGTTGGAGAAATACTCTCCCCCTCCATCTCACCTTAGTCTCTTCAGTTTATGACCTGTAATTCTTTCTGCATACGCATGATAATGTTTGAATGTATTGAATACTTCTGACTTATCCTTGATCACATAGATAGTGATCCATCTAGTAGCATCATCAACATAAATCACATAATATCTTGATCCATTTATACTGAAATCCTTTGATGGTCCTCACACATCTGTGTGTACCAACTCAAGCTTCTCTGAGTACATAAAACCATGCTTGGAGTAAGAATGCTTATGAGCTTTACCTAATTGACATGCCTCACATTTGTATGTCATATGTTGACCTGCAACATTAGGCAATCCAAGCACTGAACCATTGTTAATCATATCTTTAATACCTCTTTCACTGAAATGTCCAAGCCTCTTGTGCCAAAGATCTAACTCAGAAATTTTATGTCCTTCATATGTAAACATGGCCTAACCAATGTTTCCTTGAATCTTCAGTGTAAACAGTCTTCCTTCTTTCTTTCCTGAAACAATCTGTTTATACCCTTGACTGGGATCTTCCACGTATACTCCTTCATTAGTGAATCTTACTTCATATCCCTTTTCAACAATTTGTCCTACACTTATCAAATTCTTAGGAATTGTAGGAACATACAGAACCTTACCCAATAAGGTACTACCGTCTTTGGCTTTTACTGATAATCGACTTCACTTTATGCTTTGTGTTGTCACCTGTTTGAACAACATGATTAGAAACTTTATTCTCCAAATCAGTCATCAATGATATGTTTCCACTCAGGTGATTGCTACATCCTGAGTCAATGTAGAAGACTCTTTGATCTTCACTCTGCCTTTCACAAGTAGCATTCAATATCAATGTTGAATCCTCCTTCTGTTCTGAAGCGTAATTGTAGTAGGTATTGTTATATTGTTGACTTTGGAATCCTCTACCTGCATTTCTTCCAAAGTAACTCCTACCACCTCTGCCTCTGAAATTTCCTCTTTGATTTCTGCCACCTCTTCCTCTTGCATTGTAACTTTGACTATATCCATTATTACTTTGAGTATTGTGCCAACAATCATTAGCTAAATGATTTGTCTTACCACAAATCCAGCAAGCTTTGCCTCCATCTTTGTTGTTTCTGCCTCTTCCTCTACCTTTGCCACCTCCTCTTCCTCTTAGAAAGTTGGCTTGGCTAGTTGTTCCTTCATCTTCATTTGCTTGTTGCTTTCCTTTGCTATTTTTCTTTTTATCTTTTGAATACATTGCATGACCTGCACTCTTATCACCATCTCCTTTAACATCATTCTCAAATGTTAGCATATGACCTAGCAACTGATTTAAATCTGGAGTGAAATGATCAAGTGATAACTCTGTAGACAAAATAAACGGCTTCCATTTGTCATCACCTCTTAAGCCTGTAAGAATTTGCCTTACCAATTTATCCTCCTCAATGTCTTCATCAACAGCTCCTAATGCATCTGCAATGTCTTTCATCCTTGTCACATAGTCTGAAATGGACTGAGAAGC
The DNA here is from genome assembly GCA_020310875.1 of Ceratopteris richardii. NCBI lineage: Eukaryota > Viridiplantae > Streptophyta > Polypodiopsida > Polypodiales > Pteridaceae > Ceratopteris > Ceratopteris richardii. The sequence continues at coordinate 146,680,999 of CM035440.1, read as the reverse complement.
CTTCTTCTTGAAGGTTGTAAACTCTGCCCATAAGGATGCCTTCCTTGACTTAGTAGTATTCTGGAAATGCTCCTCCAAAGCATTCCAAATGTCAGTTGCACTTTCAAGACCTCGAATATGAGGTAACAAGTAATCATTTACTGCCATATAGATAATGCTTCTAGCTTGAGCATCTTTCTTCATCCAGTTTTTCAAATCTGCTAACTCTTCCCTAGTCGGAACACTAGGATCTCTGAACTGTGGCTTTTCTTCTTCTCCTGTGATATAAGCTATCAAATCTTTGCTCATAAGATGAGCTTCCATCCTCATTGACCACGCAGGATAGTTTTCCCTATCCAGTTTCTCTATCTGCAGAGAATCTCCCATCTTGTGTCTTCCTGTGTATTGAAATCTTCAACCTTTATGAATAATATATGTACCTTTGCTTCAAATTAGACTCCGTTTGTCTTTCTTGATATCGTATGATCTCTTCCTCAGGTGTTGCCTTCAAGCTTTCACCTTTTAGTTCTTCAGTTGTTGAATTCTTTGTAACCGCAGCAATCGGGATCCTCCTTTCTTTGATTTTGATGTCTCCTGCTCTGATACCATTGATGAAGAATGTTAATCTCCTTCAGAATAACCTACTCTTGTGATTAGAGCACCTCTATACCAAGAGTAAGTCAAAAACTTCACAACACAAAACTTCTGCTGCACAGTTTCTTCAAATTAATCTATCAAACACGTAAACTTTTTTTTATGAAACTTTGTATGGAGTGTCGCCTAAAGATTGCGCACCTCCTTCAAGTTAAAGTTCTTCAAAAGGTTTAGTATAACTTGAGAAATCACCTTCACAAGTTACCTATGTCTGAAACTGTCATTCTGAACAGTCGACTTTACAACTGTATCTTCTAAGACTTGGTTCTCCTTGAATAGAACCCGTTTAAGCAAATGCTTCTGGTTACGAGTAGCTTATCTTCTAACTTAAAGATTAAGCTCTCACTCATGCAAAACTTTAAAGTTTGCACTGAGAAATGATCAAAACATTGATCACTGGAAATGCGCCTGTTTCAGTAAACTTTGAACACTCAACACATATGAATGTTCCTACTGACAATTCTCGGTTTCTGTTTACAATTAAACTCTGAAACTTAAGCTATAGATCGATTAACTATAGACTTAGATATCCTCAAAAGGATTTCACAAATCATCTATCACAGATGAAGAACACACAGAAATTTCGGCGCAGTATTTCTTCAATTACTCAGAAAGTTACAGTTGAGTGATGAGAGGAAAACTCAACTAACTTTTTCATATGTCTCATGACATCTAACTTCTCATCATCTATGCCTCTCTCTCTCGTATATGCCTATACACCTCTCATTCTTTTCTCCCTCTCATATCTGCCCCGACACTTTCTCAGGTATTTATAGATAAATTTGTACAAGCTTATAACGCTGAATATACTACTGTACATATGTGTACAACTTTTTCCGGTTCTTCTTCCAAGCTTCAAAATTTGTTCTTTTCTTCCTCCTTTCATCTTCCAACTCTTCATGAACTGAAAACTGTAAAAGTGATCATTTCCGGTAACATTCCGGTGACTTTACTGTGACCTTCTGGTACTGTTCCGGTGACCTTCCGGTGACCTTCCGGTGACCTTCCGGTGACCTTCCGGTGACCTTTTTTAAGGAAATTTTTGCTGAAGTTTCTGCGGACTTAAAGACCTTCAATTGTTGATTGTCTTGCACCAACAGAAACTATGTCTATCCCGGTGGAGGAAACATATGAAGAAGCCTATGAACCACAACCCATCCCAGCCGGACGTGTCATGGCTGAAGGCCAAACCACCTTTGAACTCCCTACCCCCGCATGGATGAATACCATAGAAGAACTTTGACAGACCCACTCAACACAGGTGGAGGCACAACTACATGCCATGGCTACGATAGAGGAACACATTTTACAATCCCCTTACTTCGCTCACTTAGCCCCTCGAAGTTATATCTCTGGCCATGAGCTTCAATATAAACCGTATTTCATGCTAATGGTAGAATATAAATTGGCGATAAAAAAGGAGACAGGAAAAAAACCATCACATGCAACTCAGTTCAAGCCTCATGACTTGCCATCGGAAGCATAGAGCGGTGAAATCTTTCAACCAACTTGGCAGCAGAAGTTGTTACAAACATATCCAAAAATGATGAGCACATGGGTCAAGGCACCACTAGATTTGACGTATAACCCATGTTGGGGACCTATACCAAGATGCCGCTTCTGGAAAGCATTTGCAATCAAAGTTCAGAATAATAAGCAATGCCAAGAGTGGCTTAATTACCCCTATTTCACTCCACCCCACGAACCACCCACAGTCGGATATATGATGGCCATGATTGGCCAATGGCTCCCTTGCTTAAGCTGCATGGATGATGTTGTTGCGCATATGACTGTCAAAATATTTGACATGATGCAGAATGTTTTTAAAATTTTCTGCTGCATCAAAGCACCGCACGTTAGCACCTCGAGATTCCAACATGGTAATCAGGACTTAGCTTATGATATGAGCACGACACCATCGCTCCGGGTGTGCTATGCTTGGCACTATCGAATCAAGTATTTACTGGCATGTTACAAAATGACATTTGAAGAGATGTTTACCACCGGCTTTTGGGAGTACCATTTTGAGGTTTTCATAAGCAGGCCCACACACCTACTTCAATGATTTTCGTGTGAACAACTCGTGTACTCCATGCACTATAGACTTCTGCCGCCAGATGAACCTCAACCCATAGACTGGGAAAACCTTGAAGCTGATGTTGCAAGAGGTATTCGCATTGCAGAGCACACCCTCGCTCATGACCTCCTACAAAGCTATATCAGATAGACCCCGCAACAAGGTTCTGTCGAGGATGACAGACTTGAGAGGGAGGGGGGTGTTGGCAATAGTCAAAGGCATAGACGATGAGGAAATATGTGAAGGCAGATTACAACAAAGTAGTGGGGAGCCAAGCGGATTATTTTTTCAAAGAAATATGTTTTATAATACTTTTTCCAAAACTCTCAACAATGGTTTTCATCACTCTTGTATCATATGTAACATAGAACAACCAATTTTGTAATTAGTAGCTCCATTTTGTGCAAGCCGAGGAGTCCTCGAGATTCAAGAGTTTAGGTAGAATGAGCCTACCAATTTTGGATATTTTTAGACCTCGTTTAGACCTTCAAATAGTACCTAGAACCTATTTTTTAACTATGCCAGACACTAAATGTGAAACAGGTCAAAACTAGTCAAAAAACTATAAATAGAGCTAGAGAGCTCATTTTTGAGGGCATATAGTGTTAGCAAGTGTGAGCTTTGAGCTATTTTGAGCTTGTAATAGAGATCTTGAGCAATAGAGTCTATTTTGCCTATCTTCCATTGTGTCTTTCTTGTCTCTTACATGTGTGTGTGTATGTGTGTGTGCATCTCTATGCTTCTCACCTTCACTCTCACTACATCTCACGTCCACGATCTTCATATCACTCCTATCTCTTCCACGGATTGACATAAAGGACGTGGAGCTTCTTAACGTGGTGCTTACCATTGTACTAGAGCAACACCTTGTACTGTAAGGTTATCCTCACCTCTCATATAAACATGTATTGCTTCTAATGTTGTGGAGAGATCCCTTCTCATAATGACTGGTGCTATTGTTAATGGTACCTCTAGAAGTTCATGCATTCTCTTTGACTATGGGGTTTCAGATGCCTCTGCGGTTCGAGCTCATTTTGCACCTCTCATGGTGGTTCTTGACCTAGTGTCAACTTCCCCCACTGTGGTAGCACCTTTCCTTTTCTTGGCTACAGTAGTGTTCTTTACATATTTGGACATTTAACCCATACAAATCATAGGTTTCAAGCGTTCTTTCATGTTTAAGGCTTGATAGATAAGTAATGTTAAAGCAGAGCTGCCATTTCAGAGCTTCTTCTATCCCCACTGCTTTTTGGCTTTGAATATCTACTCTTGGACATACATATTCAAATTGATTTGGTTACCAATTTGTCTAACTGTATGGCACATCAATTGTACTAACACTTTCTGTGGGGTTGTGTATCGATGCATATCTGGGAAACAGAAATGTTGATGCACGAGTTGTACACCTTCTTCAATCTCCACTCTATTAATGTCTAAGAAGGTCCTTTTCTTAGCCTCATTGCATTCATCCTTGAGATAAGTGAGACCATCCTTGGTCCAGCCAAATGGTGTCTTGATCAGCTCGTGTGAATCGAATAGTCTGTGATTCTCCCAAAGCTTCCTAGACGGATGGTTTGTCAAGTGCTAGATGTAGACTATTCATTACTTGTGTACACCTTTGAAAGTCTATATTGTAGATAGGAAGCTTCAAATATGCTTTGATTCTAGCTTGTGGCCACACATCCACAGTCCTTGGCATATCATGCAAAATTCTAAAGTCTTGAGTCATTGCCGGGAATTGATGCTCTCTATCCATGATCTTAATAGTGATGAGGAATAAGTGCTCGCTTGCGGGATTATCATCCCGAAACTAGTGTCCTTGAGCCTTCGTGGTCGATTCTAGAGGAAACTCCATGATTTCCATGTCATGAGTGGCTTCAGAATCAAAGGATGCCTCTTGTGTAGCTTTGGAGTTAGAGGAAGCCATCTTCATTTGAATGATTCAAATGATTAGTGCCAAACTTGGAAGTGAATTGTTTTGGTGTTGTGATCGTTCACTCCGTGTGTTGTGTCCCCACTCACAAAGTACATGAAACTTAGTACCTAATCTTTTTATAAAAACTATTTTCTTAGGCTGAAATGAAAACAAAAATAGTAGTGACATAACCGAGGCAATCTTATTTTTGTTATTATTATTTATAGCACAAGGTGTTTCATATTCCCAAAGAGGGAAATGTGCTCTCTTGGTAGTACATTGATGCTATTGTGTCGAATGTATGGCCTTATAATGTGACCCTATTATGCTTACTCGAGGTGCATTGGACTCAACATGAGTGCATAAGGAATTTTCTACTTTGATCAATGGTGGTGCCATTCTTGACTTCAAAATCCACATATTCCTAGCTTTGGTGCTTTGGGTGTCGTTTTGAAATCTCTTGATGTTTTGTGTAGGTATTTGGTTTCTCTGTACTTTCACTCTCCACTCGTATCGTCGCTTGGTAGGAACTCTTGTTTGTTCGCTTGGGGTTTTCTTCTGCATGGGAGTTCTTTGTCTTCTAGAGGACTTCTTGTACTGACTTCGATCTTTGAGTAGAGTTGGTGTGGCTGCTCCTTAGTGATCTTGATTGATGTCTTGGGTATCCATATTTGGTTCGTTGAAAGTTGAGCTACCCTTAATTTCTTTGGTATCCATACTTGCATCATTTGTGTGGACCCATCGTTGGTTGGTTGGTTAAGTCGTTGCCACCTTCAATTGAATTCCCTTTGGTTCTCTTTCGCCTGATTTTGGTAGTTGGCTAACTGGTCCTTGCAAATCCATACTTGTTGCATTCTTTTTCTCACGATGCATGAATTGGTGGCAATCCTGTTTTTGGTTGTGGGACTCTCAATCTCTCACTAGTAATAAGAACTTTATTTTGTCCCTTAGGTTGGCTAGACTGAGATGAAGGGCTTATTTGAGTATCATATGTAAGAAGATGAGGGGTTTTCAGGTTTTGTTTAGAGTCGAGTGCTAGTTGATTAGGGCTAGACAATGGTACACATTCACATGCCGATATACATTCTCTATCATCTAACTTCAACTTGATCGTCTTTAGAGGTTTCTCATCTAGTAGGCTAAAAACTTCTCTCTATCCAATCTTTACGGATATGTAGCCCAAGGATAACTGGATTGTCACCTCAAATTCATATATCCAGTCTTGATCTGACACTAATTCCTCTAATAGGTCATCATCTTCATAGACTAGAAGCTTTTGATGCATTGAATTGTTACCCAAATGCAAGGATAGGATGAGTTCTTCTAAACATTCAATGGTGTTTCCTCCTATGCCCATCATATATGCCTTAGTTGGGTTAAGTGATGCATTTAAGTGCCGAGCTAATGAAAAGTGTATGCAACTTAATGATGCCCCGGTATCAACCAATGGATCCACTAAGTGGCACTCTTCAGTTCCCACTCCTAGATTTAAGTAGGGTTGTCTGACTTATCCTACAGTCTTGGGCTCCGATGCCCTATAGCTGGCCATAGGTATTGGTTGCTCTCCTTGTCGATATCTTTCATCTCTCTCCCTCGTCCATTCTTTTCCGCATCTGTATGCATTCTAATGCTTCAATTCTTGCTTCTTCTCTAATTCTCTCATCCTCTTCCATTCAGTTCTTTGCCTTTAGAAGTATACTCATCATCTCATCCATTAAGGGTTCTAAATATTTCTTCATGCAACAACCACTAATATAATTAGGTAGAATTTCTCCATCTAGGGTGGCTAGATTCATTGCTCCACTGGTAGAAATATGGTTGATTACCAATGGTCCATGTCCTCGCTTTTGCAATATTTTTGCATGTTGCTTTAAAGTGTATACCAAGACTCAATCACCTTCCTTGAGCCCCTTATCTTTAATATGGGCATCAATATGTTTTTTGTTTCCTCTTTTCTGCATAAATACCTGCTATTGCTTGTAATCTAGTTTCATGCAATCTTTCAATTTGATCCAATTGTTGGGACAATTCGTGTCTAGTCCACTCATATTTCTCAACTGCTCGAAGAGTAGGAATCAATAAATCATTTGGTAAGATTGCATTCTGACCATACCCTAGATTGAACGATGTTGTGCCTATAGCAGTCTTGTATGCAACTCGAAAAGCCCATATGGCATGATGTAATTGTTTATCCCAATCTGATTGTCTATTATTCACAATCTTAGTTAAAATGGTACATAGCACCTTATTGGAACTTTCTGCCTGTCCATTGGCTTGTGGGGGATACGGGGTGGATTTCTTATGAATTACTAGGAATTCATTCATTAAAGTTTCTATTACTTCGTTAATGAAGTGTGTGCCTCAATCACTCTAAAGAGAAACTTGGCAATAGTTCTTGCATCTTTCTTCTTCATGGCCTTTGCTTCCACCCATTTGGTCAAATAATACGTGGCTACTATTATGTACTCAACATGAGAACCTTTAGCAGGTGGGCTAATTGGTCCAACAAAATCTATACCCCACTTAGTGAAGGCTCTAGCACTAGCCATAGGTCACAATGGCATTTCATCTCTTTGAATGGAGTATTTTGTTCTTTGACACACATCGCATCTTTGAACATAAGTTGTTGTATCTTGATACAAAGTTGACCACCATAATCCAGCAAAAAGGATCATTTTTGCGGTTTTATCGACTGAAAAATGACCTCCTACAGCTCCGGTATGGACCATCTCCAAACCATGGATATACTCATCTTCATGTATGCATAATCGTTGTTGATTGTCCTATCCATGTTTAAACAAGGTTACAATCTTTACTTTGCTCCTCTAAAGCTCGTTACAATCAACAACGATAAGGTTACAATCTTTACTTTGCTCCTCTAAAGCTCGTTTTCTTGCTAGGTTTGCCCCTTTCGGGTATTCATGTGTCTTTAAAAAGTTCACTAAAGATAAAATCCATCTAGGTGCTATTGTGGAATAGCATAGTGTAGAGTTCTTCTCTGGTTTACAATCTTTACTTTGCTCCTCTAAAGCTCGTTTTCTTGCTAGGTTTGCCCCTTTCGGGTATTCATGTGTCTTTAAAAAGTTCACTAAAGATAAAATCCATCTAGGTGCTATTGTGGAATAGCATAGTGTAGAGTTCTTCTCTGGTTTTTCCTCCTGACATGTGGGACAATTTGTTACGTGTGAATGAACATCTTTGTGTATCTCTAGCAATACACTCCTTACCGTTTTAGTTCTTGTACTGTACCACTGATACTTCTATGTTTCTTTCATGGATTTATGTGGGCGTGTCTTAACCAAGTCTCTTGTTCATCCTCGTCTACACACCTCAACAGAAGTCCACCGGAATCTTGATTATATAGGCTTCTTGATACAATATGAAGGTTCCTAGATTTCCACAATTGTTGGGTTTTATCTTAATTAATCTTATGACCATGTCCACGTGTGAGTATAGCTATCAAATTTTTCTGCCCATTGTGGACAAAATTCCAAGTTAAAAAGATAGGTGTCAGGAAGATCATCTGCAACTCCAACTGGGGGTTCTCCATGAGCCATTCAAGGTAGATGATCCGTTCTTACATGGGTGTTTCCTTTCTTAAACACTACTTCAAAATCAAATTCCATTAAGAGAAAAAACCATCTCACTAGTCTTCCAGTGTTACAAGGTTTATTGACTAGGTACAACAAAGCCTGGTGATTAATCAAGAATTTGAATTTGTTTGCCAATAAGTAGTGTCTGAATTTCTTTATAGCATAAACCATTCCTAATCCCTCTCGTTCAGTGGTAGTGTAATTATGTTTGGCTTGGTTGAGCGGCCTGCTAGAATAGGCTATGGGGTGATCGAATTTTCCTTCATTTGCAAGCTATGCTAAGATGCATCCTATGGAAAATTTGGAAGCATCCACATGGATATGGGATGACTTATTCCAATTTGGTACTTTTAGTATGGGTGCTAAACTCAATCTGCTTTTCAACTCATTGAATGCTTTCTCGCAATCTTCAGTCTAAACTAAGTCAATAAGCCATATAGAGGTCGGGCAATTATGGCATACATGTGGATAAATCTACGATAGCATCCACAATGTCCCATAAGTGTTTGTACTTTTTTTGCATTTTTTGGTTGGGGTAGTTTTAGAATAACTTTGATCTTGTCTTCATCTATGGATATTCTATTCTTAGACACTATATGTCCTAAAATTTTCCTTGTCGTACCATGAAGAAACATTTTTTTGGTTTTAAACAGACTCTGTATTGTCTGCACTTTTCAAAAATTCTCCTCAACTCGGATATGTGATCCACTATTTGAGAGGAATAGGTGCACAAATCATCCACGTACACTTCCATGCTTTTCCTAAGGAATTCCTTAAAAACATGACACATTAATCTCTGAAATGTGGCTGGTGCATGGTTAGGTCAAATGGAATAACCCTAAAAGCATATACTCCCCATTTTGTGGCAAATGCAATTTTGTGTTGATCCTCAAGAGCAATTGCAACTTGGTTGTAACCAGAGAATCACTGAGGAAGCTATAGACTTCTTTGCCTTCCACTCTCTCCAAAAGATGATCCGTAATGGGGAAGGGGTAGCTATCTCGAATAGTGGCTATGTTAACCTTTTTGAGGTTAATGCACACCCTTAATTTACCATTTTTCTTGGGTACAACTACCAAGGGTGACACCCATTCTATGTGTTCAATTTCATATATGAATCTTGCTGCCAATAATTTGTCTATTTCTTCCTTGATTTTGGTAGAGTATACGTCATTGTAAGTGTATGGTCATTGTTTTGATGGTTTAGCATCAAGCGTCATGGGAATAAGATGTGAAAAAATAAAGGGATCCACTCCTTTTAAGTCCTTGTATGTTCAAGCAAACACATCCCTATAACTGTGAATCAACTCTATTAGTTCTTGTTCTTTGCCTTCTGACACATCCTTCCCTATGTAGGTGCATCTCTCCTCTTCCCCTTCTATGGTTACAATGGCTTTCTTGGTCTATTCCTTATTATCATAGGCTATTCCTTCTTGTGCTTGTCCTTTAGGCATTTGGATGGTAGTTTTTCTTTCCTCTACTTCATACTTTTTAAAATGTTCAGGAACTTTGAACATTTCTTGTGGTGTATTCTCTTCCCTACTAGTTTCTCTTGACTTGATGTTCTCTTGTCTTCCCTTCTGTTTGAGGGTGGAAGTGCTTCGAATATCCATTTCTTTATGTTCTCCCTCTAAGTGATGTCCTTCTTCCTGGATCTCAGGTTCCATTTCTATACTTTTATAATCTTCTTTCCATTATTTCTCCATCCATTCTCCTTCATTTGTCTCCTGTAGTACAACCATGTATATACTTACATCGTATCCATCCTTGTCTATGCACTCGTTTAGGGTTAGAACTTCCTCATTGACACACACATCTAATGTGGCCAATATCTCCATCCATCCGTGGGGCTCAAACTCTTCATCTAGGAATACTTGTGGCATATAAGTTGGATCATCTATTGGTTTAGAGATTCCACAACCGTGTTGCCATGTTCATTTTCTTTCTTCGTCCCTCTTGGTTGCCTTACACATCCATAGTTGGGTGTCTTCATGAATCCATAATTGATCTTCAGATCTTGCACTATGGATTGATAGGCCATCCTCTTCTTTATGTATTGTGTTCCATTGTCGAGGTGGAACATCTCAATAAGCATAGGTATGGAGATTTATCCTCATGGTTGTGGCCCTATATTGCAGGTATACTGCATCTCTGCCCCAATCTTGCACTACCCTTAGTTGTCTCATAAAAGGTCTTTCCAAGATCATTTCATAGTTACTCGCTCTCTCAAATTGACAAATGGCTAACATGTGCTCGAAGTCTACTCCACATCTTTTAAGTACAACATTCTCTAACAATCCCAGAGGTTTTTCAGTGTGACCATCAGCCAATTGTAATTTCATTCTTGTGGATCGTATTGCTGGTTTTCCCCACTTCTCCCATATTTCTTTTATTGCTATTCCTACTCCAGCTCGTGTGTTTAAGATTGCTTTCGTGTTGTAACCTCAGAAAGTAATGGGTAGACATGTGTTACCTTCATCTCCTTCACTGAAATCTTCGACTTTGTCTATGGGGATTTGGACTGTATGTGCATCTTCATTAGCCTCCTTGTTGACTACCCTTACTTCCTTTTGCCCCATTTGCTTGGCCAATTTAGTCCATATATCTGATGTCTTGCTTGATATTTCTCTTCCTTTTTTTCTTATTGTTGGGGCATGATAAAGCTTAGAACTCCACTCGTACTCTCCCATGTAGTCAGGTAGAGGCTTCATGATTTCCAATTCCTCTTTATCCAATTTTGAATACTCCTCATGATTTATCTCCTGATTCATCATTCCTAGGTTCTTGGATGCATCCAATTCTTCAAAAGATAGGTCAATGCCCTTAGTTTTCCTCCATCCTTCTTCCAAGACTCTAGCCCATAGATCCTCAAGCCAATTAGCTTCAACTTTCGGGATCACATAACTTCTTTCATGAATTTTGGTGGTTATGCTTTTGGCTTTCTCCACAATCCTCCTGTCTTCTAAAGGGTCATGTGATCCTAAACCTTCTTGAATTTCTCTATCAGATATTCTTGTTTCTGGAAGGCTTTAGATAGGTTTCTCTAGTGTGTTTGAGTGTTTTCAATCAACTTTTTGTAGATCTCTAAACTATCTTTTTCCAAATCTCCTCTTGGGTAACTTAATTTGTGTTGTTCCAAACTTGGTCCTGCTTTGATCCTGGATTGATATGCATTTATCCACATGGCTAGATCTTCGGTCATTGGATCAGCTAGAACTAACCCAGCTTATTGCTTCTACTACTCTTTTTTCTCTTTATTAGAATCCTTAATGTTTGTTGGACTTTTAAATTGATTTGGCTCTTATTTTCTCTTCTCTTCCTCCTTCTTTTGAGTCCACTTGCTTCTCAATTTCTCTACTCAAGATTTCCATCTTTGAGTTCTTTTTACCTTGGAGTTTTCTTCAGACTCTTTTGAATCTACCACCATTCGAGTCATTGGTGTTTCTGAGTTTTTGGTTTCTTGCATAATTGAATCTAACCTTTTTGAACTTTCTTTAGCTCTTTCTCTCGTAATCGCCTTCAACGGTATCGTATATTCCTTATCACTTCCAGAAGGCTCTACCACTTCTACTATGCTCAACTCAGTCATTTAGTTTGTCTTGTGAGGGTTTTTAGGACAATCCCTAAATAAATTCTCCTTTCCACATTCGCTACAATACCCTTCCCAAACCTTAGGTGGTGGTTGGTAAGGCAAAGTGCATTCCCTGGTGAAATGATCTCCTCCAGAATGATAACGGGGTCCTCTAGGGACTTGAGGTCTGATCAAGGGTCTAAAAGGCACTTGTTTGGGCTCTTAGATTCGTGTACATTAATGTAGCATATTTAGCTCCGTATCCGTATGAGTTGTCATAGGCCTCTTGTCCATAAGGGTGTTGCTCATAAATCTACTCATAGTTTATAGAGTCCGCTTTGTATGCATAGTATTCTCCCTAGTTTTGGTAATAGAATTGATTATGGCTATCATGGTCTGTCAATGAAGTGGTTAGTACTAGGGATCTCTCAATGTTCTCTTCTGCTTGGGAAAATTTCATTGGAACAATATTCTGTGGGTGAGGTGGTTGTTGTCCTTGTTGAGAGTTCCATGCTCCAGCCTTTTGTCCAAACCTAGAATCATTCTCATGCAAGCACATATATCCCGCATGCAAGGGAATTCTCCCAAACTCCATATAAGCAAGGCCTCCCTTCACTCCACACACGTCATTCCACTCTAGCTCATTGCCAAGAGTGTGCTTCCACTTCTCATGGGGTCTCCATGCTCATAGAGCAATCTTTGTAAGTTCATTTCCATTTTAATCTATTCATCATGTTTTCATATCTTTTGTTCCTTCCTCCATAGTTAATTTATTTTGTGATTAATTGTAGAGTAGGAGTAGCTTCTTTCATTTCAACATGATATCAGAGCATAGGTTAACTGTTTTTCTCTTTTCAGTTATGTGTTGTGTTATCTTCATCATTAGCATGTATTTTTTTCTTAATCCCTCCCTCCCATAATTTCTTCAATAAGAGTGCTTCTAAGCACTAATCTATTTTTTTCTTGTCACAATTTCTTTTTGTTATCTTAAACTTGATCATTATTCTCACTCATGTTGTTGTTCAACATTGCACTATTATTTAGTTAATCATAGTCCTTTATGTTTTGACTCTGTCATCATAATAACAAGTGCTTATGAGCACTATTAATCAGTAATAATCATTGTTTTAGCGTTATTTTAGTAATATTATCAATCAAAAAAGTGTTCAGCCCATGGAATATATTCTACATTTGCCATTATATCTCCAAAGTCACCGATGATCATGGACATGGGAGTTGTGGACCACATACTCGTCTGAGGTGTTGCCATCTCTGCATAGGCACATCCTTTTGATTGTGCCCGAGAAGATCATCACCGACTTTCAGCTCAACACAACTGGAGATGGTGCTTTGTGGCAACGATCTTCATGTTGTTCGATGGCTGAGTAGGCTCAACACAAAATGCACTTCCTCTCTGCTACAGGTTAAAATGTGCAAAGTGTGAGTAATGAGACTACTGGTAACATCCTCATGCAAGAGAGAAAAGGGAAGTTCAAGCTAGAGAAAGATCAAGGCATGCTTGAGAGATAAAGGAAAACAAGGCAGATTTATCAGGCATGGATAATGATGGCTTGAGATTGCAGCTAGGCGTACAACCATCACTAAGAGCCTCAGTCTAGGATTTGTGATGTTGAATCAGGTGCAGATATCGATCTATTATTGGTGCATCTTCAGAGAACGCACTAAAAAAGAACACAGATGAAGTTCTTGTGCTAATCTCGAGAGCAAGGTTTGGGGTGTCCGGGCAGTTGTGGATGCTGTATAATTGTGCATCCGTTCTGACCTGCAAAGGGAATGGGGCCTGCATTGACCTGAACGATAATATCGATCTCCACCATGATAAGCACTTTCATCAAAGGGGTAGTGGTGGATACGTCGATATGGATAGCCGTTGAATGTGTAATCATCAATATTGTCATCCTCATATGTATTATAATCACGCTCTATATGTCTCTGATGCATGATTCTGCGACCAAATATGTACGGAGGTATGTCTGCAGATGATGCTGACAGGCTTCCCTGGGAATATGATTCGTCTTGTTTCTTGTCTCTCTGAGCATCATCCCCATTACCATCTACGCCCGCAAGATCACGCCTTTCATGTACGCCAACTTCGCATGTTGCTTCGTGTGAGAAAGACTTGAATGATGTGTGTGTGACTCTCCTCCCATCCATATATACCCTCTTGTACTCTAAAAATAGCAATGGTATACTCTAAAAATAGTAATCTCTTGAATAGTCTAGTGTGAACATGTGGCCATCATGCAACACTTATTCCCATTACTACCAAAGCAGTTCCCATTACTACCAAAGTACTTTAGGTTATCCCCCAAGCTTGGGACCTTGGCTACCTAGCCCTTGTCCCTCACACACATGGATTGATCCCTATGGATCAAATAGACTGATCCCTGTGGATTAATGATCCTTGTGGATCACATGCACTGATCCCTGTGGATCAATGTCTGACACTCTCTCCCCCTTCTAAAGATCATTGTCCTCAATGATCAATGAGGGAAAGTGCTTGCGAACTAGAGCTTCTGATTCCCAAGTAGAGTCAGTAAGTGGTAATCATCTCCAAGCTACTAAATACTCTTGGACGACACGATTCTTGAATCACTTTTGTCTCCAATTTAGCATCTTGTCTGGAAAATGATTCGTGCTTTTACTTTCTTGCAAAGAAAAAATACCTTCTATTAGATTATCCTCTCTAGAAACATGAAACACTAGATGAAATCTACAATCTAGAGGAAGATCTAATCGGTATGCAACTTCACCTAGCTTTTTAACTATCTTCCAAGGTCCACAAAAACCTTGATGATAGCTTACTACACTTCCTTGTGGACAGTGAAGTAGACCTAGTTGGTACCTGAACAAAGAATCTGTCTCCTACCTCTAAGGATCTAGGAGATCTTTTCCTATCAGCGTACTCATTAGCCCTATCAGCTTCTTGCTGCTCTTGGCTTTAGCTATTTCTGAATTTACTTGGAGGTTTGCTAAGAACTCCAAAGCACTAGGACATTTCTGTGACACACCTATGGTACTGAGAGCATTGGGATTCATGCCATATTCATCTCAAAAGGAAATGCAACTAGTGCCAAATACTATCCCAATCTATCTATCTCTCAGACATATATGCCCTCAATATGTCCTCTAAAAACTGGTTGACCCTCTTGGTCCTCTAAATCTGACATCGGTATCTAAAACTATGGATGTCGGCAACCCATACAATGTGAATGACATGCTAGATAAACAACTCTGCTACCTATGGATCAAATGGATTGATCCCTGTGGATCAAATGGACTGATCCCTATGGATCACATGCATTGATCCCTATGGATCAATGTCTGATACTCTGATCCCTGTGTGGAGTTTCTATCGTCTCCTACGTGGGTATGAACTGATCCCTATGGACCAAAGTCCTGATCCCTATGGATCATCAATATGTCTACCACAACTAGAATAGTATCCCACTTCCTTTGGTCTACCGTACCCAACTATGAAGTCCATGGATACACTGTCCCAGTTGTGATCTGGAATCTGTAAAGGATATAAAAGACGTGGAGTCTTTATCCTTTCTGCTTTGTTGACTTGACACATAAAACCTATTAAACATAAGTGTGGACATCTCTAGCTATCCAGGCCACCAAAATATTCTTCTAACAAGTTGTATTGTCTTGTCAAGTCCTCGATGTGCTACATAAGGCACATCATAACTATCATGCATGACCTTCTCAAATCTCGAGAATCTAGTACGCAAATCTTTCCTTTCTGACTAACTGTTCCATTCTCTTGTGAGACATTGGAATATGGAATGGACTTGTTTGCTCTGCTAGAGGAAGAAACAGTTGAAACTATCCCATCTCCTATAATAGAGTCATCACTGATGGCTCAAATGTGGATCTTCCACTTGTGCTTCCTTTATCTCTTGAAGCAATGAGCTTTCTAGAACTGTAAAGCTCATTTGATACATTATCCATGATAATGCATCAGTAACTATATTCTCTTTGCTCTTCTATACATGATTTCCATGTGAAACTCCTGTATGAGCTCAGTCCAACGAGCCTGACTACCTCGAAGATCTGGCTGACTAGAAAAACTACTCAAATGTATGGTGATCTGTGTATACCTTAAAGTCTGCACCATCAAGATAGTGTTTCTAGACTTTAAGTGAACACACCACTACATACAACTTATGTTCATACATTGGCTAGTTGCGCTGGGCATTGGTCAATATCTTACTCTTAAGAGCTATTGGCCTACCATCTTGGCTCTAAACTGTCCCTATGGCTATGCCACACACATCTGTCTCTAACTCAAAGAGGATATGTGAATCTATCACTTTGAGTATCGGAGCCTTTGAAACAACTTGTTTCAGAGTATCAAAACTATTGTGCTACTCTTGCTTCCATGCAAATGGAACTTTGCCTTGAAGCAAGTTCGTCATAGGCACTACTATCGACGAATAAAAAGAGATAAATTTTCGATCAAAACCAAAACATCCAATAAATGACCGTAGCTGCCTCTCATCCAAAGAAGTAGGCATAACTAAGATAACTAAACCTTCATGGGATCCATTTGAATCCCATCAATAGATACTCTATCCTCAGAAGAAACAACTGAGTCTTCTCTGGATTAGCTGATTCTTATCATGATCTCTTACTCTAATATGATGGTAGCCACTTGTAAAATCTATTTTACTAAATACAATGGCTCCACTTAGAGTGTCTAAAAGATCATCAATCCTAGGCATAAGATATCCATGTCTGATAGTAATCTTATTGAGTGCTTGGTAGTCAATGCATATGCTATAAGATCTGTCTTTGTTCTTCACTAGAAGAACTGATGCTTCAAAGGGTGAATAGCTAGGTCTAATTAGCCCTTTTTCTCTAATTCTTTCAAGAACAACTCTTGGAATTCCGCTCTCACTTTTGCTGAAAAGTGTTGAAGCATTCCAACTAAAGTTTCGATGGCTACATGAATTCATCATACTACATGATGAATGCACACAGTAAAGAAAATACATAAACTTACAATCAACTTTAAGCAACTTGGTAGCATTTACTAATCACGTCTCTTGGAGATCTGATTCTCCACTGATCAATAATCACCTCCCCTCATGCTCAAACTTGATCACTTTACTTGGTCACTATTTATGATATAACGATAAATAGAGACATCAAACTTGCTTCTCAACTTGTCTTCCATTTGGAACTAACTTTATTACTTTTAGACCTTGCATTGTTGTATAATCACTCCCTACTAGAGACAACCTTGCCTGGTCTAATAAATGTAAACCATGCTCTGCTATATAGCCGTGTCGTACTTCTTGCTAGGGACTTAGACTATAGCCCTAGCTAGTTTACTCTATGCAAACCTTACCTTTTTGTATGTCTTGGATGCTCTTGAGTATCTGACCCACACATTTGCCTTGTTTGCTCTCTGCAAACCTTGCCTTTATGTGTATCTTGGCCACTCTAGAGTTCTTGGCCTACAGACGTGCCTTGCTTGCGTTATGAAGATGAGTCCAACTATGATCTCTATTCTTCACTTTTAGATAGATATATGGAATTATCCCATCTGCCCATACTAAACTATTATAGAATCAAGATACGAGTCCTTCTATAAATCTAGGAACTCTAAAGTCTATGTCTCAACCTCCAAATCTAGGAAGTTCTTACACACCTTTTCTTTTACTATTTCTAACTATGGCATTCTAATCAAACTTGTTTTACCCTTTTTATTCCATAAATGACCGAAAGGGGATTACACACCCTGATAAATTTCGCAATGCCGACAGGCATAATGTATCCACAAGTAGACCGAAAGGGGATACACACCCTGACAATTTTTTTTATTTTTCTCCTCGCTAACCTACAAGAAAAATACTTACCTTTCCCTGCAAGAAGAATACATGCACCGCACAATACGAGCTCGCATCTAAACTACGCGTATAGTCTAAGTGCTATGCAAAATTGCGTGTTCTATATGCAATTTGATGCAAAAAGAGAGTAGCAATGTATATAAATTGGCAAGAGACTTATCTAGAGGTCCAAAAAGTAATTTGCAGGTGTGTGCAGGTGCTGAAGATGGTCCACGCTTTGGCGAAAGAGCTTTCCAAGTCGCTCCAAATAGGTTGTGCTTTAAAACAATACTTGAAAGAGATTTGTTGACAAGTATAGCAAACTTCAAAATTCCGAAGATGATGAGAATTAAAGCTAAAATATGGCTTGCAACCACTATATGGAAAGATCTCTGAGAGAGCTTTTCATAGCAAGAAAAATCTCCAGATTTGGATGTGATTTTCCTGAGATATGGCCAAAATAGTGGAAAAAGATGGCTAAAACTAACTAATTGGATATGGCTTTCAAGCAACTCTTCGAAGATCATCACGCACTACCTTTTTGAATGCCTCCTCCTAACTCGAACGTGCGCCACCGTGCACATCATCCCACATGCAACGTTCCCAAAAGGACATGGAATACTCCTGTGCAGCGCGTGCGTCGTAGTGCATAATATCCCACATATTGTGTTTATCGAGAAAATACTATATGTGTGCACATGTTCTTCAATCTCATTGGATATCTCTCTGCTGCAGCGCAGCGCTGATGAGATAAAAGACCCAGCGGCGTGTAAATGGGCAGAAGGAGAAATTTGGAGCGCGTGCCATGCTGTAGAGGCGACTATGCTTCAACTGAAGTCATTGCGATATTCATGTCGGTGAGAGGTGATGTAGTGACCTTGCAAGAAAGCGGTCATACGAGTCCTCGTTTTTCCATCTGCAAGGGGGGCTCCTGCCGCCTGCGGGCTCCCATGCTCCTATCTTTGACTCAAAACGCCCACTCCAAAGAAGATGATGACGCGCGATGATAGATCTCAGAAACGCCAGGAAAATCTCCACGGAAAACCCACGAGGATGAAGACGTTGTGGAGCAAAGAAAAAAAAATCTACGCTCAAAATCATGCTAAAGAAATCGATTGTTCTGATACCAAGTGTGAGAAAGACTTGAATGATGTGTGTGTGACTCTCCTCCCATCCATATATACCCTCTTGTACTCTAAAAATAGCAATGGTATACTCTAAAAATAGTAATCTCTGGAATAGTCTAGTGTGAACATGTGGCCATCATGCAACACTTATTCCCATTACTACCAAAGCAGTTCCCATTACTACCAAAGTACCTTAGGGTATCCCCCAAGCTTGGGACCTTGGCTAACTAGCCCTTGTCCCTCACACACATGGATTGATCCCTCTGGATCAAATAGATTGATCCCTATGGATTAATGATCCCTGTGGATCACATGCACTGATCCTTGTGGATCAATGTCTGACACTTCGCCCACCTTCTCTCCCTCGTTTCGAAATTCGACCCCTTCTTCCACCTCATCGGTAGCATCTGCATCAGCACTTCCGTGCATAGAGAACGCATACGGAAGTGTAGAGTAATGCATTCTGCACCATATTCTATCAATAGAAATAGATAGGGTCCACGAACATGAAGCACAGAGAGGGACTGTGCAGGAAACA
Organism: Ceratopteris richardii; assembly: GCA_020310875.1. Classification (NCBI taxonomy): domain Eukaryota; kingdom Viridiplantae; phylum Streptophyta; class Polypodiopsida; order Polypodiales; family Pteridaceae; genus Ceratopteris; species Ceratopteris richardii. Next base: position 146,661,684 of record CM035440.1, on the reverse strand, counting down.
AAAGAAAGAGCCCACAGTTCTCTAAATAGACGGGCTAGTCTTCAAGTGTATCCATCTAAATCTAGGAGTTGTATGCGTGCCACTGAAGAAGCAGACAAAGGCATAAATTGGGGGTTTCTCTATTTTTTCAAACAATCTGAAAGCATCTTATCGATCAATCACACAAGCCAACAAATTGACCACCAATTATATGTAGAGCTTGGAGATTATTAGCAGCAACATCTATTTGGTGGCAACTTTGCGCTGGAAAGCTTACTCAAAATAGCATTTACAATAGATATCTGCAATGGCTGGACTGAAGTCGCCAGTTGATTCAAATCATCTATGACATCATCAAATATATCATATCAAGATTTTTTTTTTCAGGCAGTCATAGTGATCGTCTTCATCATCACTTGGAACACAAGCTATATTCTATTTCTACATGACATTAGAAATTGAATTCTCTCCCTTTGTCTTTTCATCATATCTACAAGAAGGGAATTTTGTAACACATATATGCCTATTTGTAAGGGATTAGACACCACCTTGATAAGTACTCAAGGTAGGACCTTCCCAATGCCATTAAAAATTTTCCAAGGCTCTATTCATGCTCACACATCAAATATGTACTCTCTCATGAAGCAAAAATAAACCCAAGGACACGCTCAAAATCAACAAGGAGTCCACAACAAAGAAGTTGATGCTACCAAAAGATCCCATCAATGGATCCCGAGAAGAATGAAACAACAAAAGACTTCATCAAACCAAGATCAAATGGAGCAAATGGTTCCATAAGCACTACCTACCCCATGATGTAAACCCTTGTACATGTCTAGGGATCCCATATGTCCCTAGATCCCATTAAAAACCACTTGGATCCCAAATGTCCAAGTATATGTCTTGGGATCCCATATGTCCCAAGATCCTAGGGATGCTATGTCCAAGTTATGTCTAAGGATCCCATATGTCCTTAGATCCTAAAATCAATGGACTAAGTGATCCCATATGTCACTTGGAAATGGGTACCCAAAAAGTTGGAGCTCCAGGTAGATTTATCTCTAAGGCCCTTAAACGTAATCACAAGAAAAATTTATAATCCCATAAGGGAATTCTAGAAAGTTAAGTCTCATACTGAACAACCTGATTTAACCTTGTAAACTAGTTGTACACTACTAGGTGCATGTAGAGTTACTTGCATTTCTAGAGTATGCACTCAAGTCATAACTACCCCTACTAACTCATGACTTCACAACACTCAAATACATACTAACATAAGACACTAAGTTTGATACATCATGTTGGTATTGCATGGGGAACAAGGTCTCAACTGATCTCTATGGCAATACTAATGTGGTTCATTTCTTCTAGTAGATTCATGTGACATTAGTGACCTTTATCATCATGGTGGAGGTAGGTACAAGTTATGAGCTGATGGACATCAAGAGTTTGTTGGTATCTGAACTCCCTATAGAGAGGCCAATGTCATTTCAACATGTGAGTTAGATACCCATTCAAGACCCCTTTGTTGGATGCATAGAGAAAGTAAACATCCATCTGCATTGGTTCAATGAGATGACATACCTACTTGGTGATGCAGGTTACATTTGGGAATTTAAATGCGAGTTAAACAATGTTTGGTGTTGATTTCGATTCTTCTCACGAGAGTTTGAGGAGCTCTAGAATACTCCAAAACTCCAAGGAATTTGGCGACAAGAAGGTCTACATGATACTTTTAAGAGCGATTGCCCAAGCTTGATTTTTTGAGGTGATATTGTCTTGCATCTACATTACAACTAGTACTATGAAGGATGTGCATACAAATTTGTACTCACATGCATACAAAAAACATGTATACACATGCATATGCATACATACATACACACATGTGTACACACATATACACATACACTCATATGCATACACACACATACAATCACATACACATATACATACACATGCATACACACATATACACATACACACAAATATACATACACACACATAAACACATACACATACACACATGTAGTTACACACACATGTACATACAACCACATAGACAAACACACATTCACATATACACACAGATACATACAATCACATTCATACATACACACACATACATACACAAGTGTATACATACATACATACACACATACACAAACATATACATACACATATACACACACATAAATTCACATACACACATATATATACACATGCATACACACACATACACATACATACAAATACATACACATATACATACATATACATACACACACATACAAACATACACATATACGCATACATACCCATATACATACACTCACATGCATACATACGCACACATGCATACACATGCATATGCATACATACATACACACATGCATACTCACATATATTCATACACACACATACGTACACACACATACACACCTATAGATACACATGCATATGCACACATACACACATGTATACATACACACACATATATACATACACACACACACACACATAAACACACACATACACAAACATGTATGTTTGAAAAGAGAGAGAGAGAGGAGAGAGAGAGAGAGAGGGGAGATAAAAATCAACATGTAATGAAATTCTAGTTGGAATTTGAGAGAGAGAGAGAGAGATAGAGAGAGAGAGAGAGAGAAACAAAGAGAGAGAGAGACACACACATAGAGGTACACACATACACATATACACACACATACATACAATCACATGTATACATACACACACATGCATACACAAGTATATGCATACACACATACACATATATACACATAAGGGCACATATACATACACACACATACACATATACACACACATAAAGTCACCTACAATTTGGATACTATGCCATGGTCAAGTGGAGTGCATTGGACAAGGATCATAATAATCACAACACAGAGGTGATCTATTGTGAGTATCGGTGAGAGGCACCCTGTTGTTAGCTTAGAGTGGATTCATCACACAACACATGAGGTGATGTTGCATCGATGATCGGAGGCTCATGAGGCTTTCAAAGGAGGCTTATTGAAGTCTGTATGGATAGACACTGAGGAGTGGGAGATGGTTTGTGATGAGCAACAAAAGATTCCTGACTGATATCATCAATAGCAAGATGCAATAACCACCCATCTAGAGGCAGTCGGAGCATCGCATTTGGGTAGTAGCAATTAAGACACGATGTGTCAAGAGTTTGTAAGTATCATTTTGATGAATGAATTTTCTTATGTTAAGCACATCATGTTTGTTGATCTCACGTTTTGCATATTTGTTGTAGGATTTGGCACTGGGTCATCCTCTGACATGAGCAGAGGAGACTTTCAGATAACACCATGGGCTGGTTCCACTATTTCAGAACTTGGAGGGACACGGCATGTTCATTTTATGGGATAGCCTACCATGAGGTGAGCTTTTGAACTTGGTTTAGGTTCTTTAGTTGTTGTTTATCAACATCATTTTACTTTCTCTGATTTCATGAATGTGCTTTGTTGCAGAGTTGTAGATATAGATGTTTTCATCCCTCTAGTTTTGTGTATGGCAGTGGTGTGCCACAATTTTGTATTTGGTTCATATATGGCAGTGGTTTGCCACAATTTTGTACATTATTCATTTATGGCATTGTTTTATTATGTATTTGAATACTCTTTACAACTCTATTTTGGTTTTATATGATGGGCATAGATCCGTTTATACATTACTTTTCATTGTGCTTTTGCATATCTCTTTTATGATGGGCAATGTGTTTTGCTTTATCAAATCTTTTTTTGGTTTTTTTTCATGCAAGTACATGGTCCAACAACCACTAGAGTACATGTCATGACATGTACTTGATTTTTTTTGGGCAGAGTGTATTGTCCCTTGCTACACAACAACATTGTCATGTAGTTGCAGCAAGGGACACTGCACTCTACCCAAAAAAAAATTCCTGATATGGTCATCGTCATAGGCATTGGTATTGCAAGGGACATATTTGAATGTATATTGATGCATATACCATCATTATTGTGAGGAACATACCAACACATATACCATCGGTATTGCCAAGGACATACCGACATGTATACGATGCCTATATAGAGGGTTATACCAGTGATTACATAGCTGACTATATAAAGGCTTATACCGATGCGTATATCGGTGCCTATATAGAGGCTTGTGCTGATGCTTGTACCAGATTATGAAACCGACACTTATACCTATGCCTATTTTGATGCCATGGGCATTTTTTGCATGTGTATTTTTGCTAGTATGGGGCTCATATGTTGTAGTGTTAGCACATGGCATGTGAGGTTATGTCGCATCAACAATTGAAGGCTCGCGATACTTTCAGAGGAGGCTTACAGAAGCATGTATAGCTAGATGTTGAGGAGTGGGAGATGATTTATGATGAGCATAGTAGATTCTTGATATTTATCGCTAGCAATGAGATCTAGCAACCACGTCTAGATGTGGCGGAAGCATTAAATTTGGGTAGCGGTGCTTATGAGATGATGCATCATGAGTTTGTAAGTATCATTTTGATGAATGAATTTGTTTATGTTAAGCACATCATGTTTGTTGATCTAATATTTGGATATTTGTTGTAGGAATTGGTAGTGGGTTGTCCTCAAACACGAGCAGACGAGACTTTTGGATATCCTCATGGGCCGGTTCAGCTCTTGCATGACTTTTAGGGATGAGGTATGCTCATTTCATGGGATAATCTACCATGAGGTGAGCTTCTTAACTTGGTTTAGGGTTTTTTTAGTTGTTGTTTATGAACATCATTTCAATTTGTCTAATTTCATGGATGTGATTTGGTGTAGGACTGTAGATATAGATGTTTGATCCCTCTGTTTTGTGTATGGAAGTGGTGTGCCATAGTTTTGTATTTGGTTCATATATGGCAATGTTTTGCCATAGTTTTGTACATGGTTCGTTTATGACATTGTTCTATTATGTATTTGAGTACTCTTTACAAATCTATTTTGGTTGTATATGATGGGAACATATATGTTTATACATTACTTTTGATTGTGCTCCTACATATCTCTTTTATGTTTGACAATGTGTTTTGCTTTATCAAATCTTGTTTTGGTTTTTGATCATGCAAGTACATGATCTGGCAACCATTATAGTACATTCACGACATGTACTTGATTTTTTTTTGGCCAGAGGTACTGTCCCTTGCTACACACTAGCATTGTCATGTTGTTGCAGCAAGGGACACTACACTATGTCCAAAACAAAAATTGCATATATGGTCATCAGTATAGGCATCGATATTACTAGAGACATACCGGTGCGTATACCATCATTATTGCCAGGGGCATACCGATGCGTATACCATTGCTCTTGCCACTTTGTAAAGTTATATAAAAGAATACATTAAGGCTGTGTGTGCATCATAGTGGAAGGAGACACATGCATAGTATAAAGCAATTTGACTACACACCATACCTATGAAGTTTTCAAAAGCTTTGTGAAGAATATTCATGCATAGAGAATTGCATGCATGCAAAAAATTATTGCTTGATTTTAAATTTTAATCCACCTATTTGGGCACACAAGCAAGTAAGAAGTACGAAGAACAAAGGGAGGGAATGAGATGTCCCATGTGTACATTGCCCCTATAGAAGTACTCAAGCATATTCGAGGTTCAGAAAAAGCTTAAAACTTCTAGATAAGTCTTTATTTCTTTGCAAAACATATGACTTAAGAATATGCATTAGAAGAATATAGATCTTAAACATAAGATACTTTTTTCCTAGCTTGTTGGTCACATAGACAATTGGTCATGGAAATCATTTGATTTATGCATCAATTTCATGTATTTTGATCTAGAACAATAACTCGTTGTGAATCACTTGGGAATCATATTAATAACTCAAGTGAAATTCATCAAAAATGTTTTTGCAAGAAGAAAGATGCATGGAAATTTTTTGCCATCCTTTGAACAGACAAAGTGCCAAATTGGAACTTTTTTATGCTTTAAAGCCTAGGGGTTTAGTTTTTGAATCTTATGCATGCTACACCCCTCCCAATGAAGATGGGAAGGTCATTTTAGAATATGTTATGAATGCCTATTAATCATATTTATATGCATGGGTTTTTGGGATGAGAGGAAGAGTAAGTTCATGAGTTTAATCTTAAGTAGGAATTGATTAAGAAAGTTTATAGGAATGATGACAATGAGCCAGCCATGCTAAATTGCTATATTTTGTTTTGATAAAGCCAAATAACTCCACTTTAGTGGAATGGCTTAAGCTCCATGTCCCTCTTATAGAATTTTAAATTCCATAAAACCCATGGCATGCCTAATCATCAAGGCCAAGGACTTGATTAATAGTTCAAAGTTCTCTTCTTAAACCATGATGAAATGGTGGTAGCTTGGAGTGATTCTTATCAAAGGTCTAAGGAAGACAAAATAGGGAGTAAAAGATTTTTCATAGTGTTTCAGGATATAAGAATCAATACATTGAATAATCATAGGTTAAACTAAAGAATGATAGAGATATCATCTTTGCAAAGTATCAATTATGCCCTTCAAGGAATTTCTCCATTTGTGAGAACTAATAACTATATGGAGCTTTACAAAACTTCCCCAAGCAAACAAAAGGCATGAAGAAGAAATAAAATAAGGGGTTGAAAGGTATTCTAAATACCATTTACTCATGTCCTAAGATGTAATGGACTATCAAATGGAAAGAGATATGGACATCTTCTTTAGATTAGCAATTGGATTGGAAAAACATTTATTCTTTTTAGTTCATACTCTTGATTATGCCAAACCATAATATCTAGTTTGAGAGAAGAAACTAGCTCTATTATCATACGACAAATAAACAGACTTTCAGAGTACATATAAACAAAGGAATAACTAAAAATCCAATTCTTAAGAGCAAGTCTTTTCATGTTGTAATTACAAATTAGATTTGGAAAGTTGAAATTTCATTTTTACATGGGCACCATCACTGCTCTTCAATGGAGTAACAACTTATAGGTCAAAGGAATAACAAATCTCACTTGGTTAAACTAGAAGAAGGATTGATATCTAGGTTAAAGCTTAAGTTACTTTCATTGAAGAGGAATTTAAGATGGATGGTATGGGATTTCTAGGTTTAAACTACCATTGAAGTGAATCTAATGATATGGAACTCTAGATTTATTTGCAATCAAAGCTACAACTTAGGCATACATGCCTAATTAATCTTGAAAGAAATGAATTGAAAAGCTTTGAATAGTTCTTTTAATTACGGGATCAATGAATAGGATGAAATTAAATAAAATCGTTCAAACTCTCTAACAAGGAATAATAGAAAAAGCACCACATTTAGTATGCGATTAAGTAGTTTTCGAGGACAAAAACTATTTTTAAGGGAAGGGAAAATTCCACGAGTCCCCACAACTAAGGCTCCAAGAAGATGAAATAAGGTATCGTGCAAGGAAGTTCGATGAAAGTAAAGACTTTAATGAACTATGATTATTATAGGAATACTAAGTGTTTTAGGATAAGAATATAGAAAAGTTATAAATCATATCCTAAAGGTACTTGATGCTTCCTAGGATCGCACAAGAGAAGTTTCTGATCCCAATGATAAATGCCTAAGGGATCAAGCATAATAGTTAGATCCCCTTGTAAAACCCATGGGTAAAGCATCGGACATCAATATCTAGAAAAGAGATCAAATAGAGAAAGACATAGTCTTATCTCTTATTTGATTAAAGAGAGAAGAAAAGCCAAAGGTGTTATCGTTAGTGTCCATGTGAAAGGCCAAATGGCCACCAGACACTTTTGTTTATGTTCTTTAATAAAACATACAGTGGTCTGGTCAACAACAGATTTTAAGTTCAATCACATTTGTAACACCTAAGAGGTTTGTGTTTGTGCACTCAGTGTAGTGTGTGTTTTTTGTGCATTCTACACTTCTATCTAAAGTATTGTGCATGGCATCCAAAGGTCGTATTTATAGTATGGGAATGTCGTCATGGGGCTCTCAGAAAGGAGAATTTGTTGTAGTGCATAGCCACTGAAATACTTCATTAGTATTATGGATCTCTCTAGGGCGACTACACTCTTGGCCACAAAATGCGCAATGCTCCTCTGACAAAGTGTCTGGGCCCACTACAACACGCCTGCAAAAAACGGGAAAGAGCATGGGAGTTTTTTTGTGGCTTCTTATTGGAATAAGAAAGCTCTTTTTCCAAAGATTTGACAATCCTTTTGGATATTCCAAACTACGACTGCTCTTGTACTGCTAATGAGTCTCAAAAATGACTTCTGAGCTCATGTAAGGTAATCAGGCTTGATTGTTGTTTATCAGCACTGACAAACATCTCTTCTTTGCAAATCTCCTACAATCAAACATTTATCTTGCAAATCTCTTCTTTGCAAAACTCCTACAATCAAACATTTATCTTGCAAATCTCTTCTTTGCGAAACTCCTACAATCAAAAATTTATCTTGCAAAGGAGAAGAGTGGTGTTTGAGGATACTAGTCCTCTAGTTACCATGCATAACAATGATGCACATAGGGATTTTCAAGAGAACGTACGATCACAGTAGTCCACAAATGTTTGTTTAGGAACCATTGAGACGCTCTGCATGTATCTCACATCCACATGATAGATATATTCCAGGTTTGGATTTTGTTATGCTAACAAACCCTTCTTGCTACAAAGAGGCTATGCAGATAGAGGAACATGTCGTGTAGGAGCATGCCATGAAGAGTGAGTTGGATTCTATTCACAAGAATAGTACTTAGGATTTGCTCTAGGGCTCTTTCGCCCATGCGAGCTAACCTCTTGTGCCAAATTTCTAACTCTGAGAGAGTTTGGCTACAATAATTGAACACTGCAATATTTCTAGTATCTTGGAGTTCAAATGTAAATAATCTACTTGATTTTTCTCCTCTTTCTATCCTTTTGAATCCCTCATGTGGATCCTCAACAAATGCTCCACTCTTTGTGAATATGACCTACAATCAACAATCTCTCCTACACTTGTGAGGTTATTGGTGATAGTTGGCACATATAATACCTTTTTGAGTAGGTCCATATTACCATCTGAAGTCTTCACATTGCCTATCTTCTCAATTGAATGCCTTGTATCATCTCCAATTTGGACTTCATGTCTATTCCTTGGATCCTCCAAGTTTGAAAGTAGAGCTACATTCCCTGCTACATGGTTTGAGCAACTTGGGTCTATATAGAATACATGTTCATCTGCTTTACCTTCCTTCATGGTCATGTTCATCAAAAGAAGTGAGCCTTCTTGAGTTTGATCATCTGCATACTTGTAATCTCTCCTTCCTTTGTATCCTCCTTAATAATTGTTGTTGTTGTATGAGTTGTTGGTGTATGCATTGTTGTTGTTGAATCTACCTCTTGAGCTTCCATAGCCTCCTCTGTTGTAACCTCTTCCTCTTTGGTTTTTGGGATTCCTCAAGCAATTCTCAATGATATGATTAGGTAAGCCACATATGGCACATGGAGATGAGCTTTGAGATCTCCCTCTACCTTGCATTTCTCCTCTACCTCTTCCTCTTAAACCTCTACCTCAAATTGCAAAATTTGCTTGAGAGGTGTTTCCTTCATCACTAGAATTTTTACTTTTGCCTTTGCTATCTTTGTTCTTGGTTTTATATGTGAAGAGTAGAGGATTCATTACCTTTTGAGTTTTCTCTATTCTTCATAAGCTTTGCTTCATGTGTGAACAATTGTCCCATGAGGGTGTTGAAATCAGGAACCTACATATCCATCTAGAGGTCCATGGCTATGCTGAAAGCTTCCCATTTGTCATCTGCCTTTATTCCATTGATCACTTGTCTTACTATTTCCTCTTCATCAATGATTTCTCGAATGCTTCCAAGTTATTCTACTATGTCCATTTTGGTTACAAAATCAGTCACACTTTGCTTCAACATCCTCTTGAGTGTGGTGAATTCCATCCATAGTTGATTATTTCTTGCCTTGGTACTTGATGACAAGAATGCTTCAAGAACATTCCAAGTTTCTTGTGACGTCTTGCAGCTCCTAATGTGTGGAAGTAAAAAAAATAGAGATTGAGTTAAGAATGTATGACCTTGATGGAGCATCCTTTGAGCACCATGTGTTCAACCTCCCTTATTCTTCTTGAGTTGGTTGACCCTTGCTTCTAAGGATTGGCATAATCTCATCTCGAGATATGTAACCATAGAGATTTCTCCCTTGAAGATAAGCTTCCATTCTAAGTGACCAAGCTTAGTAGTTACCTCGACCCAATTTTCTCTCATACCACTGCGAGGAGAGGGTGTGGTTATGCCTAGAGATGAGCTGGTGTTGCTAAAATCTTGCTCTACACCTACCAATCTAACTTTAAAATTGCTTAATAGAATCCTTTAGCTTGACAATGGTGCACTTAGATCCACCAAGGCCTTTGGAGCATCATTTTCAAGAGTGTGCATCAAAATAGATAACTTTTGTATGCAAGAAATGTGAAGAACTTTCTATTTTGGAAAGGAAGGTTCTTAGTGTTATGCTCATAGCTCATAACCTCGTATGAATTGACCAAAGATCTTTTGCACACATCTAATTGAAGTGTAAAGATAACTAAAGCAAGTTATTTCATGAATTTATTGCACCATGCAAAGAGAAATAAATATAACAACTTAGGGGGGTCATCTTGACTTTTCACGATCTAGAAGGTATGCAAATACAATCACCTTCTCAGCTTCATATCTCCAGATCCGCTAAATCAAACTTAATGAAAGTTGATTTGAGACCACCAAACACTATACTCTAACTATTCCAATTTAAAGTATAGCAAACAAATGAGTATAGGCAGTGAAATCGATGCTACAAGTTCACTGTAATGATGAAGATGTTGCAACAGACAGTAGACAGAAATGTACTCAATGATATGTACCAAAATGTAAATGCTATTGAACATATAATTCAAGGGAGTTATAGTAGACTACACATAGATAGGTGAGCTCAATGTATGCTCAAGTTTGTAGCTCAATGCCTCTCAGAATGACTCTCTTATCCCGCGACTAAAAGTATGTGTATTTATACACATGTCTTGAGTTTGAATTTGAATTTTCCCTCACCTAAAAGTGTTCCTACACTTTAGGGAAGTAAATGATTTGATTCCTTTACCAAATTAGTCATGGGTTTACTCTCTTATCTTCACAACTTGACATTTACATTTATCCAAAGTAACTACACTTAAATTGACAAGCATGAGTTCACATGTGGTTCTCTATGTGAAAAAGTGAATAGAGTTGTAGTCATGAATCCTTAGTAATGCATTTAGGCTCGCTAATTGCACCAACAGATGTGAATGTCATTTTTGCATACATTATGAATGGCTATTGGTAAACTTTATATGCATGGGTTTTAGGAATAAGAGGGAGAGAAAGCTGATTAAGTTAAGCTTCAGTAGGATTTGACTTAGAAAGGATATAGGAGTAATGGTGATGGGCCAATTGGCCATGCTGTCAAATAAATCCACTTTAGTGGAATGGCTTAAGCTCATAGTCCCTCTTAAGTAATTTTAAATTCCATCAAACCCATTTCATGCCTTATCTTCAAGGCCAAGCACTTAAGTAATTGACCAAAGTTATCTTCTTAAACCATGATGCAATGGTGGTACCTTAGAGTGACTCTTATCAAAGTTCTAATGAAGAGAAACTATGAGATAAGAGATTTTTGCATAGTATTTCAATATGGAAGAATCAATGCCCTAGAATAATGATAGGTCAAATGAAAGCATGATCCCCGTGTTAGTGAACCCACTTCCTTCCCAGTTGCTGCCTGACCCCTCTCCCTCCCCCCAACTATTCCCTACATGATAGCACCCCCTCTTCCGCCTGCTTCCTCCCGACCCCCCTCCCCCTCTTTAGGGTCTCTTCATAGGCCCCCCTCCCCCTCTTTAGGGTAACTTTGAAGGCCCCCTGGCCCTTTCGTAGGCACCCCCTCCCTCCTTCGCCCTCTCTCCCCCTATCCATCCTCTCCCTCCTTCGCCCTCTCCACCCCTATCCCTCCTCTGCCCTGCCCCCCCCCCCCCCCCCCCCCCCTTTTTTCTACCCATGTCCATTTCGATGTTCGACAACCCCCTCTCTCCCTTTCTCTCCTCCCTTGCATGCTTCAGGCATAGATGGACATGGAACCCACCCCTTAGAGGGACTCTCTTGAAGACCCCTCATGCAACTCCACTCTAGTGATGGAGCACCCTACTAATGCCACCACTTTGGCACCACTTTGAGACCCATGACCTCGATCCTTATTCCTCTAATGTCCTCTCCTAAGCTGTCCAATTCACCCATGGCCTACTCGACAACCGTCTACTTCTTCTCCTAGTCCTGAATGATCCCTTGACAATGACTTCGAGGTGATTCGGAAAGTCCATGAGGGTCAATCTCCCCCGCGCTTCCCTTTCTCATTGGGTATGTCACCCTTGACTACTATCCCTTTGGGTTCTTCCATGAGTAGAGCTTTGACCTTGAGTTCTTGAGGTTCTTCTATGGACAAGAGGACTTGCTCGCCACATCTAGTTGAGTCCATGCAGTGCCTCTTGTGTCTCACAGTTAGACAGCCCTAGAGTTTGCTATTGCATTCTTGTTTCCTCTTTGCGGGGCCTCACAACTACACTATTATCTTGGAAAGGCATTGCATTTTTTCTATGCACATTTCATCGACTTCTCCTACCACCTTGGGGAGCAAGGCTAGAGATTCTACTAAGTTTCTCTTCAATCATGGTACTCAGGAGAGTCGTATTATTTTGTATGTGATCATGGATACTCGGATTACACTGCAGTATATGTACATTCATGAGGAGGAGCTTGGCCAGGAGCAAGCACGAGTGTCTGGTGAGACCACTTGGCTCAATTTGTGTAGGGTTCTACCGGAGTAGTTGGCTCCCTATCAGGGAAAATTGGACTCAGATTATTCCCCATCCAAACCAGCCTCGAAGATGGCCCATTTGGCTATTGTTGCAACATCTTGGTTTACCTCATGTCAGGATTCTTTCATGGAATGTTCAAGGATTGGACCGACCTTAATTTTTGCGCAACAAAACTCGCCCTTGATAGGAGCTCCATGAGTGCTTAGTTGGTGGGTCCATTGATGTTCTTATGCTCAAGGAGCACCATCTATCCTTGAACCATACATAATAGTGTAGATACATTTTGCATGGGCATGGGGAGGTCTTTTGGTTTACTGGATATGGGCCCAATGCCTCCAAGGGTGGTGTATGCATTTCTCTAGGGAAGTAATGGTAGTCTTCGATATTGGATAGAGGGGAGATTATTTCAAACACGGCCATTTGGATGATTTTGTACTATGGGGGCTTGAGATATGGATTCATGAATCTGTATGCCCTGAACCATGAGAGTGATCATGCCACTTTCTGGTCCTAGGTCACTCATGTTGTTCTTTGTGGCGATGCTTGGTGTGTTGCAGGATATTTTAACATGATTGAGGCTCTTGAGGATTGCCAAGGGGGTAATCAAACTACTATGCATGGCTCTGAGCTTGGGATTTGTAGCAACTTTGTATGATCTTGAGGCTATGTGATGTATGGCACAGTGAGGGTCTTATTCATGAGAGAGGAAGCCTTCATTTCATTAGGTCTGATAGACAGATTAGAGGGAAGATCTTGTCCCAGATTGATCGCATGCACATTAGTGATGCATTATCTAATTATGGTGGTAGCACATGTATTGTGGCAGGTTCTTGTTTCTCTAATCATGCCCTAGTGGTTGCCTCCTTTGAGGAGAAGGATACCAGAAAAAGAAGGATACCAGAGAAAGAAGGATACCAGAGGGCCCATGGTGTTGCACATTTATGAGAAGATTAAGCTTGATGGGAGTCTATCTCATCAGAGTGAGATGATTTGGCCCTAGCTCTCTTGGGCCGAGGGATGCCAAGCTCAGTCCCTTGAGACTAGCTTGCAGTACATCAGTTTGTTTTTGCATGAGGAGAGCATTCAGTGGCTAGCTCGTATTCAAGAGAGTGAGCACTGCATGCACACAAGTATTGCCTCCCTTCAATATTTCTTGGAGTATGGTTCGGACTACGAGTGGATTTACTCTTAGCTCGACTAGGTGTAGCAAGAGCTTAGGGAGTCTGCCATCTTCCATCATATAGAGGACTCACATTGGACCCAAGTTGGTGATCGTATGTTTGGAAAGTTTTTCTCCACGTTCAGGCCACGACATATGCATTGGGGGCGCAGGCAACTTCATTGGATGGATGGCTCTTGTGCTATTGAGCTTGAGGAGTTGAGAGAGATTGCTACCCAATTTTATCATATCTTTTTATCAGCAGAGACTCCCTTGCAAACTTGGCAAGAGAGCTAACATTGTGTCTTATGACATGTGAGACGTTCAATGACTGATGGGATGCACACTTGGCTTCTTGCCCTACTCACTGATAGCAAGCTTCTTGATGTAGTGCATGGCATGGCTTGGGACAGTTGTCCTTGTGAGGATGGTCTTTTGCCTGACTCTTCTCTCAAATATTGGGGGATTATTGGGAATGGGATCTAAATTGCTTTTTCGGATATCATGGAGGAGGACCATCTCCCCCCGTCACTTGTCAAGGGTGTGATCTTTCTCATCCCCAAGGAACGAGGGGAATTGGATGATATCAGGAACTCACAGTCAATCATGCTTCTCAACTCAACCTACAAAATTCTTGCAAAGGCTCTAAGTTTGAGATTGCAAGAAGGCTCTAAGTTTGAGACTGGATTTATAAAGGGTCATAGTATCCTTGACATCGTCTTCAATTTTTCGGAGGCTAGCTCTCTAGCCAGGATGTACTAGAAGCCTTTTGCAGTTCTTCTATTGGACTTTGAGAAATCCTATGATAGGATTGAATGGGCTTTTCTCGAAAACACTATGCTTTGTATGGTCTTTCCCACTCACTAGATCAAGGGTGTTTCTTCCCTCTATCGCTCTGTTGATTGCCAAGTTCTGGTGGTGCCCCCCCTCTCACTAAAGATGCCCTCTTCTCTCGTTGTGCTCCTATACAATCACCTAAGGAAAACAAAACAAGAAGTGATTTCCCCCTTCTTTTCTTTGCAACTAAACCGCACATTCTTCCCCCCTTGCATAACAGCCCTCTGTGCACACATATCGAGCTGAACTCCAAAAAAATTTGTTATCATCTCCTCTTGGCCACAAAGTGCGCAATGCTCCTCTAACAAGGTGGCTGGGCCGGCTAGAGCAGGCCTACAAAAAACGAGAAAGAGCACAAGATTTTTTTTTTGGGCTTCCTATTGGAATAAGAAAGCTTTATTTCCAAAGATTTGACAATCCTTTTGGATATTCCAAACTACGACTACTCTTGTACTACCAATGAGTCTTAGAAATGACTAATGTGCTCATGTAAGGTAATAACGTTTGATTGTAGTTTATCAGCACTAACAAACATCATTCTTTGCAAAACTCCTACAATCAAACATTTATCTTACAAAGGAGAAGAGTGGTGTTTGAGGATACTAGTCCTCTAGTTACCATGCATAACAATGATGCACATAGGGATTTTCAAGAGAATATACGATCACATTAGTCCACAAATGTTCCTGTTTAGCAACCATTGAGACGCTCTACATGTGTCTCACATCCACATGATATATATACTCTAGATTTGGATTTTGTTATGCTAACAACTTTTGGTAACCCTTCTTGCTACAAAGAGGCTATGCAGACAGAGGATCATGTCATGTAGGAGCATGCCATAAAGAGTGAGTTGGATTCTATTCATAAGAATAGTACTTAGGATTTAGTACCTTTGCCAAAGGGCAAGAAAGTTTTACCATGTAAATGGGTACATAAGCTGAAATTCACATCAGATAGTGCTTCTCCCAAGTATAAATCATGACTTATTGCAAAGGGTTTTAAGCAACAACATGGTGTTGATTTTGAGGAAATGTTCTCTCTAGTGTTCAAGATGACTACCCTTTGAATGTTGCTTGGATTTGTTGCAATGGAGGACTTAGAGTTAGTCCAAATGGATGTGAAAACTGTTTCTTGAATGGAGATCCTATAGATGAGATCTATATGGAACAACTAGAGGGTTATGTAATTCCCAGCAAAGAAAGTTTAGTTTGTAAGCTGAAGAAGAGCTTATATGGACTTAAACAATTCCCTAGTCAATGGTACCAAAACTTTGATGTTTTCATGAAGTCTCAAGGCTATTCTCGAAGCAATGAAGATCATTGTCTCTACACAAACAGATGCTCAGATGGTAGCCTAATATGCTTGATATTTTATGTCGATGATGTGTTGATTGCTAGGAAGTCCTCTTATGACTTGTCAATTCTCAAAAATAAGTTGAATGAGGCATTTGATATGAGGGATTTGGGGGATGCAAAACATATTCTTGGCATGCACATTACTCGTGATAGGAGTAAAAGATGCATATAATTGTCTCATAGTGAGTACATATCCAAAGTACTTCATAGATTCAATATGCAAAGTGGAAAGGCATTGAGTACACATTTACCCATGTATGTGAAATTGAGCAAGGATGACTTGCCCCAAATTAGGTGACGAAAAGGAATTCATGACCAAAATTTCTTATCATTCTACTTTTGTTAGTTTCATGTATGCTATGGTAGCTACGAGACCAAAGATTGCATTTGCAATGGGAGTTGTGAGAAAAAATATAAGTCTAATCTTGGCAAGAAGCATTATGAAGTGGTCAAGATGATTTTGAGATATCTGAGTGGCACTAAGGACGTATCTATGCTTGGGTAGAGAGAAGGCATCCATTACTAGTTACACAAATTTAGACTATCTTGGTTGTGTAGACAATTGTAAGTCTACATTAGGGTACATTTTTCATTTAGTTGGAGGTGCTATCTAGTAGAGATATTGTCTTCAAGAATGTACAATTGTTTCCACTATAGAAGGAGAGTATGTTGCAGCAAGTGGGGCATTTAGGGAAGCATTGTGGATTTCTTGTCTTGCTTGTGATATGGGTCCACCTTAGCATGTACCTCATTTTTTCAGTGATAGTCAGAGTATCATTGCTTTTGCTAAGAATCTGACCTATCATGCAAAGACCAAGTACATTGAGGTGAGGTACCACTTCATTAGAGATTGCTTAGCCACTTGGCACATTATTCTTTAAAAGGTTCATACTTGAGATAATTCTATAGATGCTTTTACTAAAGCTCTACCATACGATAGCTTTTGACATTGTTGTCACTTGATGGGGGGTACTTCATTCATGTTCTTAGTTTGTATACAAAGTCGAAATTTTTTATCATTCTCTATTTTTCTCAGATAGTTATTTTGGCCATATTGGCCTTTAGTGGGAAATTGTTACCCTTAATGTTACGAACACTTTTATATATGTTCTTTAATACAACATATAGTGGCATGGTCAGTCACAAACTATAAGTTCGACCACATTTGTAAAACCTAAGAAATTTGTGCTTGTGCTCTCAGTGTAGTGTATGTGTTCTCTGTGCATTCTATAGGTTTGTGTGGAGTATTGTGCATGGCATCTCGAGGTCCTATTTCTAGTATGAGGGTATAGTTGTCGACCTCTCAGAAAGGAGAATCCATTGCGGTGCATAGCCACTGAAATACTTCAAAAAGAACCAAATAGATCAAAGATCAAATCAAAATTTAACTTCGATAAGATTATTCACACATAATTCAATGGTTAACCAAATATTCTTGAAAGCAAGCAAGGTTAGTTGTGATATACTCAAGCATCTTAGTCGTTGCTCTCACAATGTGGTACCATAAATTACTGTATATGATTTTATTGATCATTTAAGAGGAGAGGGAAGGCAAAATACAAAAGTATAGAGATGTTTTGTGGACTCGATGAAAAAACCAATGGTATGGGATGGTGGGAAATGATTTCCATTGAGTACTTTTCTTGATGGCCAAAAGAAAAAGGGACTGATGATCTAATAGAATACATTAAGAAGATAATGTGTGGAAGTAGTGAATTCTTCAATTATCCTTGCACAGGGAAGAAGAATTCTTTTATCAAGATAGTAAAGATTCTTGATCTTAAATAGATTCAAGTATTGGGGATGAGAAACAAAGTGAAGATGAACCCTGAAGAGTTTGAAAGTACACCCCAAAGATTGAAATTCTAAGGCCTCATCAAAAACTATGACTTCAATAAAAAAAACAAAAAGATGATCTTCAATGAGTCCTCAAAGAAAGATTAGAAAATGCATATTTGGAAGCTAAACTTTACTTGATAGTTCAAGTCAATGAGAAGAATCAGAAGAATCTAGTTATGCCATCAACATAGGAAATCTTAACCAGATCTAGAGTACAATGGGATAAAATCCTTAGATAAAAAATATCTCTATGGTTTGAAGATCTTAAGGATCCCTAAAGATTGAGTATTAGAAGATTAAAGACTTGGTTGGAATAATCCATTCCTATAAATACGTGTAAACTTGAAGATAGTAGATCTTTTCCAAAAACTATTTCCCATTTTAGGCTTATTAAAAGGAAGCTAAAAAGACCTTAATATTTATGGAAGAAGAAGAAAAATGGATTGGAGAGTATTTCAACCAATTGAAATCTTCAAAAGTATGGAGTATACGCAGTGAAATTGATTCTACAAGTTCACCATAATGATGATGTTGCAGTAGACAATAGATGGAAATGTACTCAATGATATGTATCAAAATGTAAATGCTATTCAAGGTATGATACAAGGGAAGTGTAGTAACCTGCACATAGATAGTGTGAGCTTAGTGTATGCTCAAGTTTGTAGCTCAATGCCACTCAAAATGACTCTCGTATCCTACAACTAGAAGTATGTGTATTTATACACATGTCTTGAGTTTGAATATGAATTTTTCCTCACCTAAAAGTGATCCTACACTTTATGGAAGTAAATGATTTGTTTTCTCTACCAAATGAGTCATGGGTTTAATCTCCTATCTTCACAAGATTCCTTCTTCTCTTGAATTTTACATTTATCCAAAGTAAATACACTTAAATTGACAAGCATGAGTTCACATGTGGTTCTCTATGTGAAGAGGTAAATAGAGGTGTAGCTCTGAATCATTAGTAATGCACTTAGGCTTGCTAAATGCAA
The DNA here is from genome assembly GCA_020310875.1 of Ceratopteris richardii. Lineage (NCBI taxonomy): Eukaryota > Viridiplantae > Streptophyta > Polypodiopsida > Polypodiales > Pteridaceae > Ceratopteris > Ceratopteris richardii. The sequence goes on along the minus strand of CM035440.1, from coordinate 146,642,631 downwards.
CAATAGCTCCCCCTTAAGCCTAAGATGCTTGATTCTTCATTCCTTCAACATCTCCTACAAACCAATCATTGATTTGAATCTGTTTAGTTTGCTTCCATCCAATGCTTTTGTCATCATATGTGCACATTGTTGATGAGTTGATACATATGAGTTGAATCTCTTTGCTCATAATCTTCTCTCAAACATAATGATCATGAACTTCTATATGTTTAGTCCCAGCATGATAGATTGGGTTAGCAGGAAGATGTAATGAGCTAATGTTATCTCCAAATATATGTGGTGTTGAAGTGTTCCACCCTGATTTAGAGTATAGGGTTCTAATTCATGTAGCTTCTTGTGTAGCATTTGCAAGTCCTCTATACTCAACTTCTATTGATGAAGGAGCAACTATGGATTGCTTCTTGGAAGACCATGAAATCAACTTAGTACCTCCCAAAGTAAGATATCCAGATGTGCTTCTCCTATTATCTTTAGAGCCTGTCCAATCAACATCAAAAAAGAGTTTGACATCTATATCAGATGTATACGGATAAATCTGAGAGTAGAGCTACAGTCCCTGCTAGATGGTTTGAGCAAGCTAGGTCTATATAGAATACATGTTCATCTGGTTTACCTTGCTTCATGGTCATGTTCATCAGAACAAGTGAATCTTCTTGAGTTTGATCATCTGCTTACTTGTTATAATCTTTTCTTCCTCTGTATCCTCCTTGACAATTGTTGTTGTTGTTATTGTTGTATGAATTGTTGGTGTATCCATTGTTGTTGTTGAATCTATCGCTTGAGATTACATAGCCTCCTCTGTTGTAACCTCTTTCTCTTTGGTTTTTGGGATTCCTGAAATAATTCTCAGTGATATGATTAGGTAAGCCACATGGCACATGGAGATAAGCTTTGAGCTCTCCCCCTGCCTTGTCTTCCTACTTTCCCTCTTCCTCTTAAGCCTCTACCTCTACCTGCAAAATTTGCTTGAGAGGTTGCCTTCATCATCATAATTTTTACTTTTGCCTTTGCTATCTTTGTTCTTGGTTAAGAGAGCAGAGGATTGATTACCTTTTGAGTTTTCTCCATTCTTCATAAGCTTTGCTTCATGTGTGAAAAATTGTCCCATGAGGGTATTGAAATCAGGAACCTGCATATCCATCTAGAGGTCCATGGCTATGGTGAAAGCTTCCCATTTGTCATCTACCTTAATTCCATTGATCACTTGTCTTATTATTTCCTCTTCATCAATGATTTCTCCAATGCTTCCAAGTTAGTCTACTATATCCTTCATTTTGGTGACAAAATCAATCACACTTTGCTTGGGCATCTCCTTGAGTGTGGTGAATTCCATCCATAGTTGATTCTTTCTTGCCTTGGTACTTGATGACAAGAATGCTTCAAGAGCATTCCAAGTTTCTTGTGAAGTCTTTCAGCTCCTAATGTGTGGAAGTAAAAAATCAAAGATCGAGTTAAGAATGTATGACCTTGATAGAGCATCCTTTGAGCACCATGTGTTTAACCTCTCTGGTTCTTCTTGAGTTGGTTGACCCTTGCTTCTAAGGATTGGCATCATCTCATCTCCAGATACGTAACTATAGAGATTTCTTCCTTGAAGATAAACTTCCATTCTAAGTGACTAATCTTAGTAGTTACCTCGACCAAATTTGTCTATGCATGAAGGAGACCCAATTTGCTTTGATACCACTCCGAGGAGATGGTGTGGTTATGTCCAGAGATGAGCTGGTGTTGCTAAAATCTTGCTCTACACCTTCCAATCTAACTTCAAGAATGCTTAAGAGACTCTTTTAGCTTCACAATGATGCACTTAGATCTGCCAAGTCCTTTGGAGCATCATTCTCAAAATTTTGCATCAAAATAGATAACTTGTCTATGCAAGAAATGTGAAGAACTTTCTATTTTTGGAAGGAAGGTTCTTAATGTTATGCTCATAGCTCACAACCTGGCATGAATTGACCAAAGATCTTTTGCACACATCTAATTGAAGTGTATAGCTAACTAAAGCAAGTTATTCCATGAATTTAGCTGCACCATGCAAAGAGAAATAAATCTAACAACTTAGAGGGCTCATCTTGACTTTTCAAGATCTAGAAGGTATGCGAACACAGTCAGCTTCTCAACTTCATATCTCGAGATCCGCTAAATCAAACTTAATGAAAATTGATATGAGAACACCAAAATCTTACTCTAACTATTCCAATTTAAAGTATAGCAAACGAATGAGTATATTCAATGAAATCGATGATGAAGATGTTGCAATAGACAGTAGACAGAAATGTACTCAATGATATGTATCAAAATGTAAATGCTATTGAACATATAATACAAGGGAAGTGTAGTAGACTACACATAGATAGGTGAGCTCAATGTATGCTCAAGTTTGTAGCTCATTGCCTCTCAGAATGACTCTCTTATCCCACGACTAAAAGTATGTGTATTTACACACATGTCTTGAGTTTGAATTTGAATTTTCCCTCACCTAAAAGTGGTCCTACACTTTAGGGAAGTAAATGATTTGATTCCTCTACCAAATTAGTCATGGGTTTACTCTCCTATCTTCACGACTTGACTTTTACATTTATCCAAAGTAACTACACTTAATTGACAACCATGGGTTCACATGTGGTTCTCTATGTGAAGAAGTAAATAGAGTTGTAGTCCTGAATCCTTAGTAATGCATATTGGTAAACTTTATATGCATGGATTTTAGGAGTAAGAGGGAGAGTAAGTTGATTAAGTTATGCTTCAGTAGGATTTCACTTAGAAAGAATATAGGAGTAATGGTGATGGGCCAATTGACCATGCTAAACCATTGAATTCCTATGTTTTCTTTTAATAAAGTCATATAAATCCACTTTAGTGCAATGGCTTAAGCTTATAATCCCTCTTAAGGAATTTTAAATTCCATCCAACCCATCGCATGCTTGATCATCAAGGCCAAGCAGTTAAGTAATTAATCAAAGTTTTCTTAAAGCACGATGCAATGGTGGTACCTTAGACTGACTCTTATCAAAGCTCTAAGGAAGAGAAACTAGGAGATAAGAGATTTTTCCATAGTATTTCAAGATGGAAGAATCAATGCCCTAGAATAATGATAGGTCAAATGAAAGCATGATCCTTGTGTCAGTGCCCCCACTTCCTTTCGGGTTGCTACCTGACCCCCCTCCCTCCCCCCCAGCTATTCCGTACGCGATAGCACCCCCCCTTCCGCCTACTTCCTCGCAACCCCCCTCCCCCTCTTTAGGGTCTCTTCATAGGCCCCCCTCCCCCTCTTTAGGGTCTCTTCGTAGACCCCCCCTTGCCCCTTTCACAGGCACCCCCTCCCTCCTTCGCCCTCTCTCGCCCTTTCCCTCCTCTCCCTCCTCCGCCCTCTCTCCCCCCCCCCCTTTTTCTGCCCATCTCCATTTCGATGTTCGACAACCCCCTCTCTCCCTTTCCCTCCTCCCTTGCATGCTTCAGACATAGATGGACATGGAACCCACCCCTCAAAGGGACTCTCTTGAAGACCCCTCATGCAACTCCACTTTGATGCCCATCCAACTCCCCCTTGCCAATGAGGGTAGAGTGAGCTTGATCTTTGAAGTTGAATGACTTCAAGCATCATCAGTGATTTACAAAATCATTGGACTACGTTCCAGCCATGGGGAGCGCAGGGACCTTCAGAGAAGCTTGCTTGCTGAGGTTGGCAAGCTTATTGATATCCAAATCCTAGGTCACAACTTCTACCAAGTTGAGCTTGTGTCTCTAAAGGAGGCCACTTGGATGATCGCCCTATTGCGATTCAGGCTGGTCATGCCTATGTCTTCCCTTGGACACATGACTTAGATCCTTTGGAAGCCTCATCCTCATTTTCCATTCCGAGCGAAGTGGAGGGGTTTCCTGTGATGATGTGTTTCTCTGGCCTTTGACATGAGTATCGCCCCTTGCTTCCATAGATTGGTGAGTCTCTTGGCACCACCTTGGAGGTCCCTAAGACTATATGCTCAATGGTGGCCAAGGTGACAGACCTTCCTTTAGTGAGGATTCTCATTTTCAATCCCCTTGGCATGATTCTAATGATGGAACACCCTACTAATGCCACGACTTTGGCACCCCCTCTGAGACCCATGGCTTCAATCCCTGTTCCTCTAATGTCCTCTCCTAGGCTGTCCAATTCACCCATGGCCTACTCGACAACCATCTACTTCTTCTCCTAGTCCTCAGTGATCCCTTGACAATGACTTTCGAGTGATTCGGGAAGTCCATGAGGGTCAATCTCCCTCGCACTTCCTTTTCTCATTGGGTATGTCACCCTTGGCTACTATCTCTCCGGGTTTAGTGACCTTTGACTACCATCTACAGGGTAGAGCTTTGCTTTGAGTTCTCTCAGTTCTTCTGTGGACAAGAGGACTTGCTCGCCACATCTATTTGATTCTATGTAGTGCCTCTTGCGACTTGCAGTTAGACAGCCCTAGAGTTTGTTGTTGCATTCTCGTTTCCTCTTTGCAGGGCAGTCTGCCTTCTTCCATCATATAGAGGCCTCACAATGGGCCCAAGTTGGTGATCGTATGTTTGGAAAGTTTTTCTCGATGTTCAGGCCACGACATGTGTGGTGGGCTCAGGTAGCTTCGCTGGATGGATGGCTCTTGTGCTACTGAGCCTCGGGAGTTGAGAGAGATTGCTACCCAATTTTATCATACCTTTTTATCGGCAGAGACTCCCTCGCAAACTTGGCAAGAGAGTTGACATTGTATCTTACGGCATGTGAGACATTCAATGACTCATGGAATGCAAACTTGGCTTCTTGCCCCACTCACTGATAGCAAGCTTCTTGATGCAGTGCATGGCATGGCTTGGGACAGCTGTCCTTATGAGGATGGTCTTCTGCCTAGATTTTCTCTCAGATATTGGGGGATTATTGGGGATGGGATCTAAATTGCCTTCCCGGATATCATGGAGGAGGGCCACCTCCCCCCGTCGCTTGTCGAGGGTGTGATCTTTCTCATCCCTAAGGAAGGAGGGTAATTAGATGATATCAAGCACTCGCACTCAATCATGCTTCTCAACTCAGCCTACAAAATTCTTGCAAACGCTCTAAGTTTGAGATTGCAACCACTTATGAGGTCTTTGATTCACACGACTCAGACTGGATTTATAAAGGGTTGTAGTACCCTTGACAACATCTTTAATTTTTGGGAGGCTTGCTCTCTAGCCAGGATGCACGAGAAGCCTCTTGTAGTTCTTCTATTGGACTTTGAGAAAGCCTATGATAGGATTGAATGGGCTTTTCTGGAGAACACTATGCTTTGTATGGTCTTTCCCGCTCACTAGATCAAGGGTGTTTCTTCCCTCTATCGCTCCGCTCATACCCAGGTTCTGGTGGTAGAGGGGTCGAGGAGAGAGGCTCAGTACTTTGAAATCGGTTCGGCAGGGTCTCGCCTTGCCTCCCACTGTGTTTCTCTTCTTTGTGAGGCCATGAGCACTTTCTTGGTTGCTCAGGACACTGGGCTTCAGGGTATCAAGCTCTCAATTAGGGATGAGTATTTACTGGATGTTGAGTTTGCTGATGAAACTGCCATATACTTGCTAGGCGAAGAGGCCAATCCGATCAAATTTCAGCATGCTCAGGATAGATTTTGTGATGCCTTGGGTGCCAAGATCAATCGGCATAAGTTTTGTGGTTTCTAGATTGGCTCAAATGATCTACCTAGATGGCTTCCTTGTGAGCAGTTCGTCCTTGCATCGGTTCACGGACCCAAAGCCTTAACCCTTTGGTTCGGTGTTGTACGGTGCATAACATTCGGTGTTGTACGGTTCAAGCAGGACAAAACTAGCAAAATGAACCGTAGACTACGGTTCGGTTCAACTTGAACCGGATTCCAGTTCAGTGTTGTACGGTTCTTAGATCACATCATAATTTTTAAATCGCTTTTATGGTCCTAGGTCACATCACAAACTTTTCGAGCGTAGCTTCCGAGAGCTCTGTACGGATGCAAAGTGCAGAGAGAGAGAGAGAGAGAGAGAGAAAGAAAGAAAGAAAGAAAGAAAGACTTTTTAACGTCTATTAGAGGCCAAAATCGGTCTATGAGACAAAACATATACATCAGTATGATCCAATCCACTGTGATCCAAAACGAAAATAAAGTGTGAGTACTACAAACGGGTATAAAAGGAGGGATAGTAGTTGGCATCAAGGGTGTGGGGTGCTATGGGTATGCACTCTATATGCTCAATGGGTGAGATACAAACATGATATGCATAGGGAGGGGAGGCTCGATGGTGTCACAACCCCCTAAATGCCTGGAGTGGGTGTAGGATATAATGCATCGGTGGGTAAGGCATCATGGCGATCCTCAAAATGCTCTGGGCGTCCAAATCGATAGGGGTGCGCTGCTGACGTCTCTGTATCTCCATGTCATGGCGTGCGTGAATCGCCTGAATCTCTCTCTGATGTGGACGAGCTCTCCGGACAAGGGGTCTCGGTCGTCGATGCTGTCGTCTAAGCTCCTCTGCTCTGTGTAATGTGACACCCCGCATCGAGCTGGGCCCTCGAGTGTATGTGGGTCTGAAAAAATCTGTAATATGAGTCTGAGGGGGGGGCCAAGTATATCTCCATATGCTGCTGGAGGAGTGATGCGCGGTGGTGCTGGAGCTCTACTAGGAAACGACCTAGAGGGCGCTGGTCCTCTGTCCCCAATAAAGCCTTGATCTCTCTAGGCCCCCTGAAGAGCTGTGGGTAGCGGTCTCTGATGTCCTCATATGCCTGGCATCTACATGTGTAGTGCTCCTCGTCCTCCACCTCCTCTCTACATATCCTGCATAATCGCTCATCCCTGGGGGTATGTGTGGCTCGCCCAATCTCAATCTCGAGCTGGTGTGATGATACTCTGAGCTGCCCAATGGCCACTCTCTCAGTTGGTGCCATATATGTATCCATGTATCGTGGTCTCTGAATGAAACCATCCGCTGTCACAGTTAGGAAGTGCTCCCTGTAGTGTTGCCTCTTTGTGGGAAGAGGCTCCCGTGGTGCTATCCATGTCTCCCTGACATGTATCTGTAGTAGGTCCTGACGGATGATCCTATTCCTCTCCGAACGAGAGAGGGTAATGTGAGGGGAAGAGAGGTCATACTGAAAAGGGGGGAGATCCGTAATGCTCATGCCATGGTCTGCTAACCATCGGTAAGTCTGTGCATACCATACTCTCTCATGCCCTGTCTCTGCCAAATGTCTAGAGCTCTCAAATGCAAGCCTGGTGAGTCGGCTAGTGGGGAGCTCTCTGACTCTCAGAATAAAGGTCACCAACTGGAAGAGGGCCTCCACTAGCATTGGTGGTGTGCCAAGCTCAGCTCGTATAATGTCATGTGGAACGGAGGGCTTGCTGCGCAGCAAGCGTGATATCATGGTGATCTGGGGCCTCTCAATCTGCGTCCACATCGCCTCTGTGATCCCTGGTGCCCATACTACTGCTGGGTACATCAATGCGGGTGTCACTAGAGTGTCAAAGAGCCACCCCTTAGTCCGGGGCTCCTGAAAATGTGTCTGAAAGCAGCGTCTCTCCAATCCTGCAAGTGCCGCATAACCTCGCGTCAATCTATCTCTCGCAGCCTGTGCCATGGAGAATACCCCTGTGCTACCCGAGAAGGTGATACCTAGGTAGACGTAGGAGTCCACTACCTCTATCTGTCCTCTAGCTGCTGTGAAAGAGGCGCGATGGCGTACTGTCATGGAGGTATGGAAGATCATGACCTTGGTCTTGCCAAGGTTCACTGTGAGTCCTCTCTCCATGCAAAAGGTATCGAGCGCCTATAAATGTGACTGCAACCCCTCCTGTGACTCTGAGAGCAGGACAATGTCATCAGCATATAATAGGATATGTACTGGCGTACCTCCGATGTCTCCTCCTCTCCCTCCTGCTCGCTGTATATACTCCGTGATCTCGTCGATGTAGAGACCGAAGAGAGTGGGTGAGAGGGGGCAACCTTGTTTCACACCAATGGTGCTAACAAGGCTGTCTGATAGACCGCCGGGGCAGCGTACCCTGCCTGTGACTCGTGCATACAAAGCGTGGATGGCCCATAGCATGTCTGATGGAAGCTGTAACTCCTGGAGCCTCCGTAGTAGTCTCTCTCGAGGGACCATGTCGAAGGCTTTGCGGAAATCCACAAAGCAACAGTATAGTCTCTGCTTCCTCGCCTTCGCGCTCTCAATCAAGCAACGAAGCACGAAGATGTGGTCGATGGTGGAGAAAGTGCGGCGGAAGCCTGCCACCCTGCCTGTGACTCGTGCATACAAAGCGTGGATGGCCCATAGCATGTCTGATGGAAGCTGTAACTCCTGGAGCCTCCGTAGTAGTCTCTCTCGAGGGACCATGTCGAAGGCTTTGCGGAAATCCACAAAGCAACAGTATAGTCTCTGCTTCCTCGCCTTCGCGCTCTCAATCAAGCAACGAAGCACGAAGATGTGGTCGATGGTGGAGAAAGTGCGGCGGAAGCCTGCCTGGCCTGGTGCTCTGATCCCTGCTGCCTCAGCGTGTGTACTGAGCTCTGCCTCTAGTACTGCCCCATAGATCTTGGCCAGGATATGGCCTATCATAATAGTCCTGTAGTTCCCTGGGTCCATCATATCGCCAGACTTATGGATAGGCGTAATGGTATGCATAGTCCATGAGTCGGGTAATCCCTCAACCAGAGCACGGTTGAAGAGATGGGCGATCAAGTGGGAACCTACATCTGCTGCGTGTATAAAGTGCTCTCCCTGTAGCCCCGTGTGGTCTGCTGAACGGCCATGATGTAGCCTATGGATGGCCTGTCGTACCATGCCTGCTGTGAAGAGGGTGGATATCACCGGACGCGGTGTGGAAGGAATCGGTAATGGTGGCTGTCCTGGGACGTCATATAACCTCTGGGCGTAGGTGTGCCAAGTCGAAGGATCGGCTATGGGTGTAGGTGGACGTGGCTCACGTAGTGCCCTCCACGCGGTGGCACAATCCCTACTCATGAGAAGGTCGATCAACTCTGCCTCCTGTCGCTCCTCGAAAGCTCGCCGCTTCCGGCGTGTGAGGGCTCGCATCTGTCGTCGTGCCTCCCTCTCTGTGATGGATCCCAAGATACTCTGTGCTCTGAGATGTCGGTATAGTCGCCTACACTCCTCATCGTACCATCTATTCTGGGGTGTATGCCCCAACCGTGTCGGATGTGCAGTGCTGTGGGTGGTGTATGGGAAGCTGAGAGTAGCAGATGTATGGAGGATCGAGGAGAAGTGGGCGGTGAGGGTGTCCAAGGAGGCAGAGGGATCAAGGGAGTAGATGCGCTCTCGAACATGGGAGCTATAGATATGTGCTAGCTCATGTCTAAAGTGAATGGTGGTACGGGCTCGTGGCTGTGTGGTGACGGGGTGGGGTATGCATGGTGAGCCGCGAATGGATAGGGCAAGATATGCGTGATCAGCTCCAATCGGTAAGGGTGGGATAGTGAATGAGGTGATCAGATGTGTCGCCTCTGGGGGCCCGATAACATAGTCTACCACACTGCCCCCCTGTGGTGTCGTGGGTGGAATGCAGGTGAGACCGTGCGAGGTGGGCCAGCTCCCCATCCCATTATATATGACGAGACGGTGTGCTGCTCCCATCTGGAGTAAGTGTCGGCCATATAAGGTGGGTGTGGCGGTGTCGGCTGAGGCTCTGAGTGTAGGCATGTCCTCTATGGTACGAAGCATCTCAAGGTCGTCAAAGTCGTAGATATCACACTGGTGGCTCTGAGTGCGGGCATTGAAGTCTCCTACAAGGAAGACTTCACCCATCCCGGTATACTCCATAATCGTGTCACTGAGGCAGTCATATGGCGATGTGGTGCCTGGTCCCTCCCCTCCTGATGGCTGCTCAGGGGAATGTGTGAAGCGTGAACCAATGGGTGCAATATAGCATACGGCGAAGTACGCTGCTCTCTCCTCTGATAGCTGCAAGCGTATCCACATGAAACGTGCCTCTGGGTCTCTGGCTACCACCTGTACCCTGTGCTGTAACGACTGTCTATAGAGCACGGCTACTCCTCCTGATCCTCGTGTGGTGTGCTGTCTCATCTGACGGCGGTGAGCTGACTCCCACATATAGCCCTCAATCCTCGGTAGGCTCCTCCCCGGGCTCTCGTGTGTCTCTGTCAAGAAGATAATGTCTCTGCCCTCCATCACCTCCTCGAGGCTCCCTGGATGTGTCCATAAAGATCCATTGCAGTTCCAGACTGCAATGTGCACCTCCTGCTGTGCTGTCTCATAGGCCGCGAATCCCTAGTCAATGGGCCGTCCATCAATGATGATCCGACCGTCTCTGTAGAGGGCACGATGTCTCTCTCGTCTCGCCTGGAGGACACGTGGCATGCATGCCCGTCTGTGCTCTACCTGCATCCGTGTAAGGTCGTCATCCAAATAGATGGGGGTGCCCGGTGTAGTGCGTAGTACCGCCCGTCGTTTGAGAAAGTCTCTCCTCCTGGCCTCATCTGAGAACTGAAGGATAAGTGCTCTGCTCCGTGTGGTGTCCCGTCCTGCTCTCCATACTCTGGTGAAAGGGAGAGGCTCATCCGCGCAGTATCCAAGTAATGTGCACAAGCGACGCCCGTCTTGCTCAGGTGATCCGTCTGTCTCTGTGAGGCCGGAGACGCGAACATTGAGCCTGCGGGCCTGTCGCATCCGCTCCTCAATGGTGGTATGCACTATGTGGATCTCCTCATGGTGGTTGTTCTTCTTTGCCTCCTGTCGAAGGTTCTTTTTGACAACCTCGACCCATCCATCTTTCTTAGTCTCAAGCTCGTTCTGCACCACCTCCATACACTCCTTCTTGATAGTCACCCGAATGTCCTCTAGATGTGGAGCGATCTCCCCCTCCTCGTGCATGCTGTCCAGTTTCGTTTTCATATCAGTAAGCGCAGTGTGCAACTCCTCCAGGTCCCGTGAGTGCTTCTTGCGGGTAGCAAGAAGCTCTTCCCGAAGGGATTCGTTTTCCTTCTCCAAGGTTGCCACCTTGGCTTCGAGGGCGACAACTCTACGGGTAACCCCGTTCAGTGCAGAATCTCCTTCTTTCTTGTGTTTTCCTATCAACTCTCGGAGGGCATGCTCTAAGGTGGCCAACTGTTCGTCCAGCTTGGGAGCCATGAGAGAGAGAGAGAGAGAGTTAAAAGTGTAGATGCTTGTGGCTGTTAATACAGCAGGCAGATGACAGAGAACTCTAAAATCAGATTTTTGGGGAAAGAGGTGTTGAACCCTAAATCAGAGCGTCGAAACCCTAAAATCAATGCCATGCCTAAGATCAGGGCTGCACAACCCTAAAAAGAGAGTTTCGAAACCCTAAAAACTGAGCATTACCTCCTTCAAAGCCCTAAAATCAGAGCTGCACATGTTCAAAACCCTAAAAATCAGCGTTGATTTTTTTTCAGAACCCTTAAAACAGAGTTTCGCCTCTTCAAAACCCTAAAAATCAGATCTTCTTCAGTTTCGAAACCCTAAAAAACTAGACCTGCGCCTGTTCAAAACCCTAAAAGATGGCGCTGCACCTCTTCAGAACCCTAAAAGATATAGTTTCGCCTCGTTAAAACCCTAAAAATCAGCTCTGCGTCAGTTCGAAACCCTATAAAACAGCTCTGCGCCAGTTCGAAACCCTAAAAAACAGCTCTGCGCCAGTTCGAAACCCTAAAAAACAGCTCTGCGCCAGTGAGAGAGAGAGAGAGAGAGAGAGAGAGAGAGAGAGAGAGAGAGAGAGAGAGAGAGAGAGAGAGAGAGAGAGAGAGAGAGAGAGAGAGAGAGAGAGAGAGAGAGAGAGAGAGAGAGAGAGAGAGAGAGAGAGAGAGAGAGAGAGAGAGAGAGAGAGAGAGAGAGAGAGAGAGAGAGAGAGAGAGAGAGAGAGAGAGAGAGAGAGAGAGAGAGAGAGAGAGAGAGAGAGAGAGAGAATGTGTGCTAACTGGTCACTCCTGAGTCCTTGCTCCTGGGTCCCCATTGCCCACGGGCCATTGCCCAGTTCAGTTTTCATTGTCATTCAAGGCTCCCTCTCGGTACATACTACAGGTAAATTGGTAATGTATATACTATACATTGTACAATCATCAATGTACATGTTCAAAACACAAACATATTATATATATACATAAATATATATGCAAACATTTCACACACATATACACAAAGAAGCATACACTGTAGTATGTACATACTACACATGTCACATATGTATAATCATATAATGTCATACATGCATCATTACACATACACAAACAATGCAGTATATCCTGATTCAGTGATTCCTCAGGAGTCAGAATAGGACAACAGATTCAGCTGCAGTCTTCAATGTGCATTGAGCTTCCAGTATACATTTCTTGAGCATGCACCTTTCATGACTCTGAACTCATGAGTCATTAGCAAGTTGCACCTGGGTCCTGTAGGCTGTCATGACTCATTCCAACTTTCAAGTTCCACCTCTGACCTGTCATGATTGAGGACATATGTAAAAACCCATGGACTCATGACTGAGTAGTGAGGACTCATGACTCATAAGCAACTGCCAGAGATAGTTCATACAATGCACATTTATGATTGCACATAGTGACATAGATAATAGATTTGACAAGTTATGCAGGTAGGAGCACCCCCTTTCAAACACTAGCTGAGAAATTAGAATGCCCAGCAGCCCAGGCCCCAGCCTAATAGATTATGGCAGATATCGTAATAGTAGAGCTCCACTAAAGTCTGACTCGTCACTTTATGGACAATTATCAATCACGATTCACAATATTCCTAAATTACAACAGTGTTGAGTGTCCACATAATAACGTACTACAAGCAATTATGCATTCATGCATGATGCATATTAAGCTACAACCATCACATTGCCATCATTCATCATTCTAATTTCCATGTATGATGCTATTCTAATTTCTATCTACCATGGTCCATCATTAATGTAGTATGGATTTTATGTTTCAGGTATCACCATGCCTCGCGGTATTTCTCTCAGGGATGCTCATACCACAAGCCATACCTTGGCAAACACTACCGACTCTAGTTTTGGCACAAGAAGATCGGTATGCAAGTATTGTGGGAAGACATTGTGTACCACCACGACTTGTCTGATACGTCATGTGTCAGGATTAAGTGGTATGGGTATCGGTGCATGTTTAGAGGTTCCTCAAATCATTGAGAAAGATGTGCAAAAAGAACATAATATTGCACAAGCAAATCTCACAGCCCGTCGTCGTGAGCTTGCAACATCCTCTCTAGACATGTTAGAAGAGATTGAGACGGAACCTAGTAGGACTTCAGGAAAAAGAGGTGTTTCACAAAGAGATGAAAGTGAGTTAGAGACCATTCCTGACCTACCACCAGCATCACAAAGATCTAAACAAGCATCACTTCATACCTCTTTTACAGCTAGGGGACTACAAAAGCAGCGACAAAATGCTATCGAGGTTGAAATAGAGTGTTGCATTCTTGAATGCAATCTCTCTTTTAATGTAGTTCGTACAGATGCATGGAAGAGGATGGTTATAGTTTACTAATTCAAACTTCTACCACGAAAAGTGATGTTTTGAGTCTTGTGGATTCACGATGGAAGTTCTTATCACGTCCCATTCATGGATTCGCAGCTCTGTTACATCCATACTTCAAGAGTCCTGATTTGTGGTCAAAAGTTAGTCTTTGCCACATGAAGTACATGTATATGGAAGGCATCATGGTTCCCGATGCTCAGATAGCTTTTGATGCAGATTTTTCAGCATATATGGGGAACATCGGGATCTCATATGCACGTTCCACTTCTCTACATTCAAAATTCACAAACAAAACCTATAGAGTGGTGGAACACTTATGGATATGGGCATCCACACATTTGTCGTCAAGTAATGAGAGTTTTCTCTCAAGTATGTATAAATTGATTAAAACATTCGTCTCTTTAAAAAGGTTTATTGTATAAGTATTAAGTATTAAGATATTGTATTTTGCAGGATTCATCTATTAGCGCTTGTGAGCACAACTGGAGTACATTTGCATTAGTGCACATCAAGTTGAGAAATCGCTCGAGTGTTGCACGACTTAAGCGCGTGGTCTTTTGCAAGGCCAAACCACGTTTATTGCATAATTTCAAAAACATGACAGGTCCTCGACAGGTAATCATTTGATAATGCATAACTCATAAGTTATTAGCAAAATTTAAATTAAATATGTATATATTAATGATCAATCTGACTTTTCCTAATTGTAGGTATATCCACTTGTGTTCGAGGATGCATTCAGATCAGAAGAAAGCATCGATGTAGATTCATCTGTTCTTGATGAACAAGATGAAATATATAGCATGCTTCACTTAGAGCTCGAGAATGTTGATAGACGCATCACACGATCACGTTCTCGGGCTCTTTCACGAGGACATATACCGGTCACAAAGGATATTCCTTCTACCACTGCATCTACACCCGCATCTAGGAGGAGGCATAAGTTGCACCCTCGATGTAGAGAAGCTCCAAACCCACTTGAGGAGGATATACATGATACATCTGTTCTAGAGTTCGACGATGATGGAAATATCATAGTCATGGCTGATATTTCCTCGTCGAGAGAGGATTCGTCATCAGAGGAGTCCATCAGTTCAGATGACTCAGAGTCAGAGTAGGAGTTTTATGATATCATGTATGACGTTGTGGGCGCGATTTCAGACGACCGGCGGATCAATTCAGTCGCCTCGCTAACGGCGCACGCAGGATGACTATGCAGGACAGGTACAAGTATAACTTTTCCTAAGGTCCGTAAGGTGAAGCGTTCCTATAAAGTTCAACTGCGTCAAAATAAGAAGGTAGGATAATCTTTTCACTAACTATTTGATCTTTTATAGTTTCGTTTGTTTCTTCTTGGATATTTTCTACGTTTCTATCTACAGTTGGTGGGAAAAGTTCTTCACTATTCTCAATGCTAGGTGGAACAGTGAAAAGTAAATGTAAAGTTCTATTAGGATCATGCAAAGTTTCTTTAACTATCTTATTTTTAACTAACTCTTCAACTTCCTCAACTGGTTTAGGAAATAATAAATCAAATGTAGCTGGAGGTAGAAAAGAACTACTTGAAGAAGCCTTTTTAGACATAAGATGAAAATGCCACTAGATTAATGATCAAATTCCTATACACACTTATAAGATAATGTCATAAATGAAAACCTAATCAAGCTTAATGAATAACCTATACAAGCTAATCAATAGTTTAAACTAAGTAATTCTTTTTGCTGCAAATCTTCAGTTCATTAACAGGGTTGCAATTCTTCAGAAAATCACATGAATCTCCAGTTCGCCAACAACTCTCTGAAAAAGATTATATATGAAAGAGGGCAACAGGCCTTCAGTTCACCAAGAGGCTGCAATTCTTCAGAAATTAAATCTGAAAAAAAAACACATGTGAGAAATTAGTATATCTTTATAAAATTTAACACTCATTTAGCATTTTTTAAATAACACTAAAGTAATTAATCTTTCTAAAACACATATATATTAAATACATTCTTTTATTAAAATAGATATATTACAATAAATAATTCATTTACATAATTATTTTAATATACATCAACATACATTGTTTACTCATAGATAAACATGCATTTTTTAATTAACATACATACATGCATAAACATTCATGCACATGCATAAACACACACATGCATGAACATACACTAACATATACACACATAAACATACACTAACATACACATGCATACACTAACACATACTAACATTTACATGCATGAACATACATGTAATACGTATAACAACTTAAATACATACTTTAATTAGCATGCATTAACTTAGATGAATAAATTTCTAACATCTAATATGCACTAACATGCTCTAATAACTAACATATACTAACATATACTAACAATTAACATATTCTAACATGCATTAACAACTAACTAACATGCACTAACATACTTACATGGGTTCAAGCTCTAACACTAACATGGGTTCAAGTTCTAACATTAACATGGGTTCAAGTAATCAACTATCATGGTTTCAAGCATTAAACTAACATGGATTCAAATCCTAATATCTAACATGCACTATCTTGATACTTGGGTAAAAGAACTTAGGTATCTATCAAGTTGAAGATGCTTGGGATAAGGGTAAGATAAGAAATGTATAGGCTAAGAATGGATGGGTTAAGTATTGAGATAAAGAAGAGTTGGATGGAATAATGAGTTCTTTGGAAAAGAATAAGGCTAAGTTGCTCCATCTTCATGCTAACCTGTGAGCACACAAAACATTAGGATAACAACATACATTTAGCAATCATCCTAATTAGATAAACACACACACATAAATAGATACATAATCATATATACTAAATCATCCACTTACAATTAAAAATACATAAACATATATCTTTTTATTTTCTCAGTAATTAATTAATAAATATTTTTAGGCATAAATATAATCATAAAAAATCATAATATAATATTAAAATATAAACATTAAATATTTAATATATCTAAACTATAAAGTAAATACATATGTTAATATAATAAAATAGGGAAAAACAATATCTAATAAAAAAAACTAAAAAAGGAAAAGGGATAAAATAAAAAAGTCTTTTTCTCTCTCTCTCTTTCTCTCTTTTCCTCTCTCTCTTTTCCTCTCTCTCTCTCTACTGCGCCGACGGCTACGTCCGTCGGCTGCAGAGAGAGGGAGAGGGAGGGAAAAAATGAAAATAAAAAAGAAACAAAAAATATAAAACTGAAAAAAAATCTTTACTTCTCTCTCTCTTAATCTTTCTCTCTCTCTACTGTTCCCTCTCCCTCTCTCTCTCTATTGTTCCCTCTCTCTCTCTTTGCTGCGCGTGCAGCAGAGCTGCGCCGCCGGCAGAGAAAGGGAGGGAGAGAGGGAAAAAAAAAAAAATTCTTTTAGATAAAAAAGGGAGAGGCAAGAAGAAGGGAAAAAGAAGAGGGGAAAGGAAAAAAAATCAGAAAATTAAATCTCTGCACTTCCTAAAAAAATTTGCTTTCCATAAATTGAAGGACAAGAGAGATGGCCTTCTCTCTCCTCCTGTCAGAGGACTGACATAAAGCTGAGAACAAATATGACTATAGTCTAGAGAAAAATTAAGTACCTGAAAAAAACACATGAACTTGTGAGCACGTACTCCCCTCTTTAAATAGATGAGAGTAGCCCACCATAGCCTACAATTTTCATTAGATAACTCAACTAACTACCTAATTTGACTCCTCTTCCACTCCACATCACTCCAACAATTTTTTAGGCGTGGGATTTTTCCTCATTTGAATTTCCCCAATTTCAACCAATCAATTAATCATTCAATGGACCAAAAAACTTTAGATTTTAAATAACCTTTAACTTCTTCTTTTTTATTCATTTAAATACTAAACTTTAGAATAAATACTATACCTTAAACTAAGATTTAATTTAACCCATTTTAATTATTACCTTAGGCTTAGTGGAAATAAATAATTAATATATATTGCTATTAATTTGCTAAGGTTCCTTAAGATATAATTAACCTATTTAATAATTTATTTATAGACTATAACCCACTTATTTAATCATTTAACCTTAGGTTTACCCGACAACTAACTTTAAACCACATCAAATAACTTCAACTAACCCATAAACCTATTTTCTAACCTTCCGTAATCCTCTAGGATGAATATTTAACCCATAATTAACCTTAAAACTTAACTAGAACCCTATAATTCATGCTCAAAACATACATTTAATCCTTGCAATTTAGCTAGAACATACATTTAACCCATAATTACCCTTGTAACCCTTTAAAACATGATCAGAACCTATAGTTGACCCTTAATTACTCTTACATTACTTTCAAAACATAGAAAACCCCTTAACTAACCCTTGAATGTTCATCTATACCCTTAAATATACTTAAATAAATACTTCCCATCTTGATATTGATCAACAACTTCTTTTTCTGCAAAATTAAATCAAACATTAGTCAAAAATTTCATAATCTAACCAAACTTATATCAAACAATTAATCTTTTAATTTTTGTAATATCTTAAGAGTAATAAATTCTCTCCGACAACGTGACATGATCATTAATTCATCACTTATATTCCATGTATTATGCGGCAATGTAGTAATGAGCATATCACATTATGGATTGAGGCTCGACTCTCGAGTGACAAGTCTTATTGTATGGTTGTATTTTGATTTTACATCATGACGTATCATGTATATAATCCATATAGTGGTTTTGGTTTTCTGTTGGCCTCTAGATTGTATGGGTTGTGGCCCTCACTTGGAGACCCAATGACTCTATCTTTGGGATTGCCAGTTTGCACATCAGATTTGGCCATTGATCTTGAGACTTCTTACTTGACGAGCACAGCTTCAAACCATCACTTGGGGTGTGGCTTCTTGGGGCTCTCCTACTAGCCCAACCCTCAATTATGAGCATGATACACAATTTATTTTATTTCAAAATAAATACCAGTGATCTA
Source organism: Ceratopteris richardii (assembly GCA_020310875.1). Classification (NCBI taxonomy): domain Eukaryota; kingdom Viridiplantae; phylum Streptophyta; class Polypodiopsida; order Polypodiales; family Pteridaceae; genus Ceratopteris; species Ceratopteris richardii. Next base: position 146,624,160 of record CM035440.1, on the reverse strand, counting down.
TCCTTCTTTTAGTCATAATTACTTCGTCAAATTCTTTCTTCTAAGCATCCACATACATTATTTTGGTCAATTCCATAGTTATTATCTAAACTTAAATAAGATAACATGCATTCTCAATCCACAATCACCATGTATGTACATAATATCTACATCCTTCTCTTCACAAACCAAACTAGCCAAGAACAGAATTCCCTGCAATAATAATAGCAATCTAACCATTGTAACAAGCTTGTATCTTGCATTCAAGAAAGCTAACTAAATCATACTTATTTGATAAAGCAAGTATGAAGATTCAAAGATTATGCTCACATAGCCAAAACCATTAAATCACTGATTGATATTCAATGACCTATTCATTTCAAACAATTTCACTCATCATGGAGTAATACAAGACATTTCTAACATAGCATCTTTCACTAAAAACCAACTCATCGACACTAGTTTTGCGAATGGATATTCCAGTGTATATACATGTTTGGTCTTTGTATTCTCTGACTATCTGGAATCAAAAACAAAATACGTGGTTCGTAATCGCACGCATGTGCAATGATTAGGCTATCTGTGAGGTCGAACAAATACTACGGTTTATGATCATAGTACTATTAGGCTATCCACGAGGTTAAAAGATGGAAATGGTTCAATGAGTCAATTATGTGAGGTGAGAAAAAAGATACCTAGGATAAACATGCCTAACATTTCACTATGCAAATGCATAGACCTCACATACAACTTCATCATTAACTGCTTGTGACCAAATGAATTTGATCCTTTGTGATTATAAAAATTACACATTTCAACAGCTTGTGCCCAAATAAATTTGATCCTTTACGATTATAAAATAACACAAATATAAAATGAAGGAACACAATCTATGCAGTATGATTAAGGAGTGCTTGCTGACATACTAAGCCCCCTCCATCTGCATTAACTTTCGTAATCATAATGCATAGTGAGAGACACTTCACAAAAAAAAAAAAATTAAAAAAAAAAAAAAAAAAAATCTACCATAATTTGCACTAGAATCTCAGAAAAAGAAAAAAGAGGAAAAACAGCTCAGACATATCCAGCATTCAACTGGTAATCCTTAATGCATGCCTACAAAACCAACAGGGTGAAGATAATTGGTCCTAAGATACACGACTTAAAAGAACTCTTGGCTGTGACATCCTAACCATGCTACATACCATTCTGTAATGTGACATATGAACCCTGTTTGATTAAATCCAAAGCACACTCATGATGCTGCACCTTGCTCTTTTGCAGATCTTTCTTTCTCAAACTCTTCAATTGCCATTTCCATCTCATCACTTCCACCTACTGCCTTTATTGTGTAGAGATAGACTGACCCCACAAACATGATAAGACCAGTAGCGACAGCAAAATTCTTTAGCTGCAGACGGGAGAAAAAACTTCCCCCCTGTGATGAAAAGCTCCCTGATTTGGCCATTTCCTGTTGTATGAGAACAATACTAGAAGTTACTCAGACTTGCTCATCCTGCTCTTTCCCCCACCCAGCCACATCTACACGTCCCACGCACAAACACCCATGCCCACAAGCACATGCATAGCCATGCCCATGTCCATGCCCATGCCCACACATCCATGCACACACACCCACAACCTAATCATGTCCACATGCACATACCACCCAACCATGAATGCACACACGTCCATGCCCAGACACATGCCCACCACCCACACACCCATGTCCACATGCATGCACACATACACACCCATCCCCACAAGCACACATGCCCATCCATGCACACAAATACATGCAAAAATGGGCATATACACCTGCACATGGCAATGAATATGAATATATCATATACTTTATAGTGAATATTTGTGCAATGCACTTTAATAGATAGATAAATAGATAGATGGGCACATAGATTGAAAAACAGACAGATAGATAGGTAGGTAGACAATGTTAAAAAATATTGTGAATTGAGTTCTCTAACAATGTCATATCAATTTCGACCATTTTTTTATTCTATTTCTCCTTTTTTCAGAAACCAAACTTTTTTCGCCCCCCACCTATGGAGGTGTCAGATTGGAAAGAAAGTAAGCTCTTTGGAAACCATATTTTCTGTGATATGTGCTGAAAAGTTAATTCCCTTGATTATTATTTTCTGTTCCATTTTTTTCTACTTTTTAGAAACCATATTTTTAGGAAGTGCCACATTAAAAAGAAAGTGAGCTCCTTGAGAAGCTCTCCTAAATTCCTATGAGCAACTTACAATGGGCATAAATCAAGTGCTGTGATTTAAAATGAAGAAAGCTTCTCAACCAGAGTGGTTTTCCTAAAAAGAACATGAGACGTCATCTCAAAACAGAGGCATTCATTGAAAGTTGACTACTTTTTATACAAATTAATCACATACAGCCTAATTTGAACCTATGCTCAAGTTTGGAGCCTCTTTTGTGTAGTTTTCCGCATCATCTTTGCACCTTCACAATTCTGAAGCTGAACAATCAGGCTTTGCTGCAGATTTTAGTCATATCCTTCCTCTATGACCTTCTCCAAAGCCAACCTTCGATCGACTATATTTTGGTGATTGCTGATGTATTTCTACATATGATGTATCCAGCCTCTAAATCTGAAGTGACTTCATTCTCTTCAATTTTTCAAAGAATTGTATCACAAAAGGTCAGTGTTTTACACGTTCGTGGTTGATTTTTCCCACTACAACATATTTTCACGAGTTTGAAGGTTATTTAAAGAAAGTAGTCTGATTATACATTATTTTCTTGATCATATCTATCAAAGATCTTATTCTTGCGGATAACTAAGCTCAAAATTTCTGTATATCCAACCTCTTATTATAAAAAAGTTCGTCTATCGATTATATTCTCGAGCCCTTAAGAGTAGTTTCCCCCTACTCGAGTCTATTTCTTGTGTTATTTTGTGTATATTCTATCTGATATTTAATCCTTCTATTTCAACATCTAGTTTCAAAGCATATTCATGGATAGGCATCAACTAATATAAGAGACCAAAGTAATGTGGTTCATAGCATAGTGACAGCCTACAGGGGACGAGGGGACCGGGGCCAAAATGGCCCGGAACGTGCGTCCTGGCCATCCCATTCATAAAAATTTGGGTCGGGCCCCAAGGACGGATCCTCTCCCAGCCAACCATCCCAGACAGGGTACGCCTCCCAGTTGACACGGGACTCTCCATCCCATGTCAGGGATAGTTAGCCGAGATGGGACCCATCCCAAAACACCTCATTTTGGAGGTTTTTCTTTTATTTCAAACAAGCTGTGAAGTATAGTAATAGCTTGTGATTGTACTTATGGTTTATCTAAGAGTACTAATCAAACCCATTGACGAGCAAGGGGGGGAGAGAGAGAGAGAGGGCTATAATAACTTGAGTTCATTACTAATAGAAGTTCATTCCTAATAGAGGTTGTTGGACGGAGCTTTGTGTGAGTGTGAGTGTGTGTGTGTGTGTGTGTGAGAGAGAGAGAGAGAGAGAGAAAGAAAGAAAGAAAGAAAGTGTTTTTACGTCTATTAGGAGGCCGAACTCGGCCTATGAGACAAATCGATGTACATGGGTGTATCTTCTGTCTATCAGAGAAGATAAAAGTGTTGAAAAAGAAACTGGTAAAACTGATACATATCTCCGTGAAATGCGTGTGGAGATACCCATGAAAGGGGGGGGTGTATGGAGTGCGATATCTATGGAAGTCTATATGCAAAGGGGTAGTACAACAAGCATGGGAATGCATCTGAAACGACTAACTAGCTCCATCCTGTGCTAATGGGCGGGTGTAAGATGTGATACATAGGTGGAGGTGGAGTCAGGGCCATCGTGATAGCTGCAACGGGATCAGCCATCATCTGGAATCGTCTCTCCTCCATGGCGCCATGGTGACGAGCCTGGAAGAGAGAGAGAGAGAGAGAGAGAGAGAGAGAGAGAGAGAGCTTCCAAGTTTCCAAGTGTGAGTTCTGAAGGCTCGAAGGGTGAATTTCAGTCCTCAAGGCTCAATATGGCATCATTATCGTCTCAAAATCAAGAAACTTTATCCAAACTCTCCTCCCTTCCTCTCTCCTTTTACATCCCCCCTCCTCTCCCCTCACCTCCTTGTCTTGAGGCCCTATCCCGGAACCCCCCTTATTGGCCGACCCCGTTCCGGGACCCATCCCCTGTCCCAAGTAACTATGGTTCGTAGTTCGTCCAATGTCAACAAAAGATAAGTTAGAGGGATCATCAAACTATCCCCTGTGGAGCTTCAAGATGAGAAATCTTCTCATCATAAATAGTGTTTTACCTCATTTTTCAAGAAGAGAAGCATCTCATAAAAGGAGGAAGAAATGAAAAATCAACACACTCTACAGCTGAATCTAGAAAGGAGGTACTAATACAACTCAGAAATGACAGAAATGGGATGTGTGAGATACACAAGCTCTTGCTTTGGTGGCCCTCTTTCTAAAAATATAAATTATTCCACAAATTAGTTCACGCTGCACTTCAAGTTATGTTTGGATTACTTCAGATTGTTCCAAAATCCTAATCGAGCTAAGCTTCATTCTTAAAGAAGAAATTAACGAATCTTTACATATTGGAGGGATAGAGCTTATAAGAACATTGGATTAACCTTCACGAGTTGCAACATCAGCTTGCAAGTTCGGATAAGCCAATTCGAAATGTAAAAAATGGTAAATATAACTTTAAATTCTTAATCAAACTCAAATTTATCTTTTAATACATCACTTGCTCTTTTTATTAGAAAGATGAATTTTGTTGACTTACAAAGCTTATTAATTCAAAAAGAGAAAGCACGACATAATATGTCCTTGAGGAATAATCCAAAAGCTGCTGTGATTGGAAAAGTTTAAGGAACAAGTAAGAAAAGTTAAGAAAATGAAGCAAACCAAAGTAAATCTAAAAAGAATTTATAGATTCTTCAAATTCTTCTTATTTTTCAACAAGTACTATGCCATCATCAACAAAAAAATTCAGAAATTGTCATGATTGCAAAAACCCTAGCCATCATCAACAAAGAAATTCGGAAATTGTCATGATTAAAAACCCTAGCCATCATAACAAAGATTGAAAGAAAAGAAATAACAAAAGAAAAGAGGCATGCTTAGTTGATTTTAAGGCCCACAATAATATAGAGAAAAAGTGAAAATAGAGACAAGATGGAGATGCTTTTAGCAAGTTGATCTTGAAATTAGGTTTTGACTTTTGATCGTCTACACCTATCAAACAAACATATGCACAAATACAAGGAGGTTTAACATGTCCACCATAAGGTTTTGAATGTAGAGATAATACCCCTCCTTGCTCACATAAGTCTTACTCCATGGCCACTAAGTTGTACATGTAAGCCCAAATACATGGAGGAGTGACAAACTCCAAGGAGCACTAGAAGGTTGACTAGTAGGTTGAACATCACTCCTCCAGTACATTGTTGGTTTTTAAGGCCCACAATCAATATAGAGACATGAGAGAGAATAGACAAGACCATAGACAGATGAAGGAGCAAAGCTCGACATATATATATTCCAAAATATGAAGTACATGAATGTTACAAAGAATCATAAAAATAAGCAAATAATTGCATATGCTGCTTCCTTTCTTCATAACTTCACAATCTCCATGTGTAGATATGTAGATAAGCTTCAAACGGCTTCCCTCAAAGATATGGTTGAAATACAACACCTGTAAGTTGTTGTCTTCCTCTGAAGAAGAAAATACTAATTCTGACTCCTCCAAGATGAAGAGAGACCTCCTTCAAAAGCCTAGTTCAAGGCCTCCATGAGATGATGAGTAGAATAACTTGTTGGAAAACAATGTCAAAATGTCACAAAATTGACAAAAAATCCAGCAACCATAGATTTTGGACTTACTCAAATTTCGGTTAAAGATGATCAAAGTTTATTATTGGCTCATTGGATAGTACTCTCTAAGAGTTTTCTAATGATATATAACATTGCACCGTCGGGCCCCCAAAGGTAAACCAAAAGTAATAACCCTAGTTTTTTATCATCATGTGCTTTTCATCGTATAATTGATCAATGGTTGAGATGAAATTGCCAAGTACAAGATCCAATGGTCATAGATCAATCGACTAGAAAGTTGTTGGAAGTGTGTAGGCCAAATAATGATCACATGTTAAATCCAAGATCTTTCCAACACTTGACTTTAGCACATTACACGCCCTAACTTGATCAAGAGAGAGAAATGACATGGAGAGAGATGAGAAGACAATTATAAAAGTGCAGCAACTTAATGGTACTACAACTAATAAATACAAAATGACAGCATACAATGTGCGTGTGATACAAAAACTGAATATAAGGCTGAATCTAAGGGTTCTAATTACAAAAAATACTGTGAGAGTGTCTAAGAGGTATTATGTGGGTGTATATATGCAAAAATAAGGATATGAACTCTTCAAAATAGTCAATACAGCAAACCCTCATCTGGAATTAGGGCTTCTCTGATGTAGAGCAGCTGCAGAGGTCACTTCTTTGATGTAGCATAGCAGCAATGGTCACTTTTCGCAATGAAGTACTAGGCAAAGGCCTGTTACAGCAGCAACACATGAAGAAACTCTAAAGTAATCAGCATGCACACTATGGAGTGTGAAGAAAAACAAAACTAAACTTCCAAAAACTCCTCCAAATCTGCATATAATCCTCCTTGAGTCCTCTTAGCTCTTCACCCTAGAACTTAAATGTAGATAGCTTCAAGACTTGAAACTAATGTGCCCTCAATAGGCTCTTTATATAGTCATCGGTCTATAGACTAATATCTGCCCGAAAACCTTCAAAAGCAACTTTTAGTTTTATCGATTTTCGTAAATATATGAAAAGCATACGTATGTGTGTTTTTTTATTAATCGCCTAGCTTTTGGTGGTTGCTTGATCTTCGTCATTGGATCTGTATGCTTTTCAAGTTGTTAATGCTAGGCATTTACTAATATATGATGGAAAGCAAGTTCAAAAGAAGAATTTAGGGTTTTAATTATGGGGTTCATACTAATGCCAAATGGTGAAGTGTTATATATCATTAAAAAGCTCTCCATGAGTACTTTCCAATGACGTCATGAAACTTTTTTTAGCATCTTTGACCCAATTTTGACTAAGTACCAAAATAAGGTTGCTCGAATTGTTTCTAATTTTGAGCATTTTGACATTGTTTTTTAGCAAAAGCTACACCTAAAAGCTAATTTGAGTTATGAAAAGCACTTAATCAGCTTTTTCAGATTAGAGGCGCAAATTTACGATATTAGTTTATGATTTGTGCTTCTCGATGGAGCTTTTCGCCATGCTTTTTGTGGAACTTCCATAACCTATATAAGGCTTTAGAGCCTCATTGATCAATCAATTGAGAAGCTCTTTACAGGCTTGAGCTCTTATGGTTAAGAGTTAGGAGGACTCTTGGAGGAATATATGCAGATCTAAAGAAGCTTTGGTAGCCTACCCTTCTTCTTCGCATCTTTTGGTGTGCTTGCGGATTTTGTGAGTAGAAGCTTCCAATTTAGGATTTCTTCACATGTTGTTGTACCAAGTTCTTACCTACTACTTCATCCTGAGAAGTTACCATAGCTACTGCTCTATATCAGAGAAGACCTAATTTTATATTAGAGTTCACTGAATTAACAATTTTTAATAGTTCTTTCACTTCACATTGCATATATTCAATCTCATAATACCTCTTAGATACTATCTCACTACATTTCGTACCTAGAGCCCTTTACATTCAGCGTAAATTCACTTTAGTATCATTCATGATTCCACACACTGTATATTGACATTTTGCATTTAATTAGTGTGTAGTAGCATTAAGTTGTTGCATTATTATAATTGCCTTCTCTCTACTCTACACTCATTCATCTCTTTTGATTAAGTCAAGGTGTGTTATGTGCTAACCTTGATTAACTTGTGACTTATTGTTTAGGTCTACCACACTTCTAACATTTCGTATCAGATATAGTTAAGATAGACCCTTGTACTCAAGATGAGTGATTATAAAGATAGATTGGAACAAGAAGTCAAGCTTGATGGAATGTCTAATTATCCAATGTGGAGTTTTATGATGATGAATTCACTATTTTGCAAAGACTTGTGGAATATTGTCAATGGCAAGTACCAAAGGCCAAGACAAAGTGAAGAAGACGCTGCTTCTTCACCCAAGAAGCCTGCAACTCCAATTTTTGCTCAACAGGCTGAAGAAGAAGACAAGATTACATCATCATCCATAGATAAAGAGATGCATATTCAACCTTCAAAAGAGCAATCCAAATGGGATCTAGAGATACATAAGCACTCTCATTTATTGCTATGGGAGTCAAGAGGCATATGATTCCTCAAATCAAGTCTTGCAAAACCTTTCGTCAAGCTTGTTTGGAGTTAGAGAATCTCTATCAAAGCAAAAATCCTCATAGAAAGGCTCATCTCAAGAAACAATTAGCCAACACAAGGATGAAAGTTAATGAGTTAGTACAGCCCATAGTGGAAAGCAACGTTTTAGCAACGGCAACGGCAACGCGTTAGCAACGGGTTAGCAACGGGTTAGCAACGAGGGCAACGTTTGGAGCTAGGCGTTGCGATAAAGTTATTTATTTTTCAAAATTTATATACATATTTTTTAGGTATTTTGGACCCTATGATACATATTAAGGTGGGATATGACTATATATACCTTAAAATATGATATATATATATATATATATATATATATACATACATACATACATACATACATACATACATACATACATACATACATACATACATACATACATACATACATACATACATATATACACACACACATACATACATACGTACGTACATACATACATATACACACACATACATACATACTTACAAAGAGAGATAGAGATAGAGAGAGAGATTATTATGATTCATAACATAGCATTTAACATAACAATGTAACATTATGATTCATAACATAACATTTAACAATGTAAAATCATATATGAATGATGATACATCATACATGGTCATTGATCTATCATGATAAAAATGTAGAGAATCATTGACAAATCAAATGAGTCATGGCATAAAACATAAGTGGGAAATGATAAATATGAAGTTGCATGTGCCATAACAATAGTAAATACCATAGTGGAAAACAACGTTGCCTAATGTTTCCAAAATATCAATCTATTTCAAGATGATAAGGTCTAAAATCATATATAAATGAATCTCTAATCTTCTAAAGCTTTTTATGTCTTTCTCATTCTCCATAGTTTTTGTATTGCAAGTATTGAAGATTTGGGATAAGGTTAGGAATAATTTTTTATCCTTCCTAAGTGAAATATATTTTTTGGATTAAAAAAAAAATTGAATGCAAAGCAACGCGTTGCGAACGTAGCAACGTTGCGAAGTTGCGGTGGCGAAGTTGCGGACCGTTCGCAACGCGTTGCGATGCAACTATGGTACAGCCCCATATTTTGAAACTTAAGGATTTATGTGATCAACTTCTTCACGTTGGAGTCAATATATCTAATGAAGAGATGGTAAATATTTTCAAAAATCACTTCCATTTACATATCGTTATTTTGTTACTTCTCTTTCTCTCTCTACAAGAGATAAAGAAATATCATTTGAAGAGTTGCAATTCCTATTACTTCAAGATGAAGACCAACAAAAGAGCATGGAAGAGAATGATGAATCTATGTTAACATCACCTAGAGGAGACTATAAAGAAGGAGAAGAAGAATCAGCATAACAAAAGGGAAAGTAAGTCCTCTACTTCAAGACTTCGTCTACTTGATCTTTCACATCTACTTGAAGTACTTCTTCCATACACAAAGAGAGTCTACTTCCGCTACATTCACCTCAAAGAAAGATATATGCCATTATTGCAAGAAACGAAGTCATTTTATAGAAAAATGCAAAAAGAAGATTTTTCAATGAGAAGAAAAGAGCATCAAGGAATAATGTTGAAGATGGTTTGAAACCTAAGTCTTCAAATGAAGAATCTTATGCATGTGTTAGTATTGAAGAAATGGCTTTTGATCAAGAAGCATTACATGTAGTCTTTGAAAATCCTTGGATTTTTTTTTTTGGAGCTACTAAGCACATGACAGGTTGTAAGAAGATTTTTTTCTTCCCTTACTCTATAAATAGAACGATGACCATCGCATACGGTCATGACTTGGATGTTGTAGGTGTTGGAGAAGTTAATTTAAAGTCAAGTGCAAGTGGAAATTTCACAATTTTTACAATTTTCTACAACAAGGAAAAACAGAAGTGTTGGAAGTGAGGTGAGCCCTAATAGTAATATTCACACGTTTACGGGATCTTCCAACACATGAACCTTAGCATACACACCTTAAAACTCAAAATTAGATGAATGAGAAATAGAGAGAGAATACACAATTTGTCAAAATGTCAAAGTAAGACGAATGCTTACTTACACTATCTAATATGAATGTCAAATTACAATGTGTGTAATGATACAAAACTGAATGTATCCTAATATAAAACTAAATCTAAGCTGAATTTAGTGTTCTAAATACAAGAAATTGTGCATAAGGTGCCTAAGAGGTATGAAGAGTGTGTGTATGTGCAACTGAAGTGAATAGAACAGTTTAGAACTGTTTTACAGTAAACCCTCATTCTGAAATTAGGGTTTTAAAAAGCCTAAATTAGAAATTGAACTAAATAGCAAGATAATCCTCTCCTTGTGTTGAAGTAGAAGGCACAAGCTTTGGAGCAACAGCAACAATAGAAGAAAAAATCGGTTATTGCATAATAAACATGTGCATCATAAATGGAATGATTTGTATTCTCTTTTAGAACTTGCATAGGTTGAGAAGTTGCCTCAGTAGGAGATACATTTTGCTATCCACAAGTGAAAAAAGGCAAGAAGGTATCATGCACATCCTTTTTGAGCTCATAGAAGTCTTCTTAATACATGAAAGTAAAGAATGCAGTGCATCCTTCATAAAAACATATCGGTAAACCAAAATGCATTTAGTTTGTGGGTGGCATAGGTGATAGCCTTTGCTCTCAAAACTATACCCAACAAAAATACATCTCATAGCTTTATCGTCCAATTTCTTGCATTCTTGCTGAGGTACTAATGCATATTCAAAACAACCAAAAGTACACAAATGAGAAAATATATGGCTTGTGACCATGCCAAGCCTCATAAAAAGTGATAGATTATAATGCCTTAATAGTCTACCTGAGAAGTATATGTAGCACAATTATGGCATGAAGCAAGAACTATGAGGTAATGCCTAACTTTTGACCATACACCTTGTCATTTCCATGAGAGACTTGTATTTCCTCTTGGCAATACTGTTTTATTGTAGTGTATCCGAAAATGTAGGTGGCACATTCAATAAAAATTTATGAATGGATGCAAGGCTAAGCAAATAGCTTCGGCTCCTAGAACAGAAGACTGCATGGGATGCGAAAGATGTGAATTAGCTTGCCCCACTTATTTTTTTAAGTGTAGGTGTTTATCTGGGAGCCAAAACAACACATAGCATGGGTCTGTCTTACTAGTCCTCGGTACCTAAAACAGAAAAATGGAACAAGTGAATTGCCAATTTACCTTATTTTGACTCATACCCGAATCTTTGGGCTTCCAAAGATTCGGGTATCGATGAGAACACAGGGTGCCCATTTTACATGTAGATCGATTTTGCCATGACTAGGAAGTATTTGAACTTGTTGGGAGGGCTTCATAACCACCATACCTATTGGTTGCCCCCACTTTGCACCCCACCGAAACCTTTTTTTTTCTTTTTTAGCAGCACCTTCATGTGAGGGTGCAGCCTCTGGCGTGTAATTTATCCTTAGGTTAATGGAAAGGAAGTAGCCATTTTCCTTGGGCAGCAAGGCATCCTTGGGGCAATCGTATTAGATAGGCAGTGGCTTTTTTTCCTTGCTCATAGAATTACTTGGGAAGCAAGGCAATTACTTGGGTAGAAAGGGAATCACTTGGGCAACAAGGAAACTTTCATTAGAGGTTCAATAAAAATCCGCCACATGAAATCCACATGGCATAGATTTTGTGGAACCACCTCATCAAAATGGGTGCACGTATTCTCCATACATTCCATGTGGTTGGTATTAATTAATTAGAAAGTTTTAAAAACCTTCTAAATTAATCAGGGATGTAGTTGGAAAATAGTGGAGGTCGGAGGATCCTAATTTAAGGACAAAAGAATGGCTTCTCCTCTCTTCATCTTCGCATAACATTCATTCACCAGGATTGCACATAGACAAAAAGAGTCCACACCTCAGCATCCGTACTTACACTTTCGACAGCATCCATACTTGCATTTTCAACCACTACTCCTCCTTCGTCATGGAGATGTTCCCACAACCCATTAATTCTCAAGCATCAACTTTAGCTGAACCCAACAGGAAGTATGACACCTTCCATACCTTACCGACACTCACATGCTATGTCCTAGAAGGGGTCTTCTTCCCAAGCACTGCCATCACATCAAGAATTTCATTTGGATACATAGATTAGGAGGTGGAGATGCACAAATTTTTTACTCCATTCAATGAGCGATGGTAGTTATTCATGGTCAGGTGGAGTTCTTTGCTTATATTGAGCATACCCACGGTGAGCTCGAGATAGGGTGAGTATACTCACTTTCCTCTTTTGTTGGGAAGTGTCAGGGTGAGACCTTGGATGCATATTCACAAGTTTTTGAGGATCTTGGGCATTGAGCCAAATCCTCAAGGATGTATTAGATCTTATAACTACCCTGATGGAGTGGGGGTGCCGAAAGGAGTACTTATTCGAAGTTTTGTGGCCCACTGGGTGTGACTCCATATGTGAGAGGGATCAATTTGGACATGGCCCTGACAATATGAGGAAACCCTTGGGGAGGATTTTGCATGCCAAGGTCGGACTACAACTAGATAGTTGAGGAGACCTATGGCAAAAGCAATGTGTACCAAGGTCCTTGGCCTTCGTGGAAGGGATTTCCACTTAATCGCTAGTGGCATCTATCTCGTGCCACATGGTGTGACTAGGAGTCACACTAGTGATTCGTATCTCATGGACAAGAGGGATATTCTTTGGGGATCTTTTTTGAGGTCCAAGGCATATGGATAGACCTACAATTTACCCATATGGATGAGATCCAATCCTAGGCCGAGAGTGTGGGTCTTTCTAGATATATACATTTTTTCATACCACTATGGCATATTGGATTTCTCTTGTAGGTCATTGTATGTGATTGGGATTCAAGTTGAGGGATTAATGGATGATTATTGAGATGGTATGATTATCAGCCTCCGCATCCATGGGCACTAGGTTTTGAGAGGATTGCCACAGAGTGGATTATAGGTCGTATTTGTTGTAAGACCACTGAAGAGGGAGTTCTCACCGTTGCACATGTTTTGTTGTATATACTCTGTGGCAAGTATCAGTGGGTGCTTGCCATGAGAGAGAGGATATTGGGTTCCTTCGTGTTGTCCATGGAGATTGTCTGTGTAAGGATATCCCAAGGGATGGAGGAATAGGAGTAGAGTAGTGCTATGTGATGATTTGATCATTCACACGATGAGGGGCACATGTAGGGTGAGCCATAGTTATGGCATGATCATCAGAGACTTTGTTTGGCTATTGACACCTTCATTCTATTGCTGATGGATACCAGAGTTGCAAGCATATTTCTAGCCCACATGTGGTGGACATAGGAGTTCATCAGTGTTTTTTAACACTAGAAGCATGTGATCTATTCTCTATATTGAGTCATGAGCTTTTTGTTGGATAGATATGTTGGGGCCACACAAATATGTGCATCAGACACTAGAGTCTATGTGATCTTAGCTATTGCCCAGATACGAAAACTAGTTTATGAATATTCCTATGTTGGTTTGACCTCCGTTGGAAGGTATACCAAGGCGCCGTTATGAGATACCTTACAGAGGGTGTTATGTGAGGGTGATTGTTACTCTTGGATTTATGAGATGTGATCTCTTTGGTTCCATAGAGATCTCGACTATGTGCATCTTTCTCTCGGAAGGGGCTGCTAAATGATCGCCAATTTTGGGATCAGGCAGTTAGTCCAAGCCACAAATTTTATGACATGATAGTCATGGATCCCGGGTACCTATATGACTGGTTAGTGGTCATTGTGATAGAAAGATGGTAGGAGATATTCCACTATTATTCGATTGCTTCCCAAATAGGCCAAGATAGGCATAAATGACTAGGATGGGGATATGCTGCCAATTGTGCCCCATCACTAGCTAGTGCACCTTCACCCGAGTAGGCTAGTATATGTTCATCATTACATGATTAGGGACCTTTGTACGAAGTGTCCATTGTTATGCACATGGCTGGAGGCAAGCATGGGCTAGGCACAAGGTACATGTGTATATTTGAGATACCTATGTGGTATCCAAAGAGATACATGTATCGCAATGGTAGTATAGGCTGAGCAAGAGATACATGCATAGGAAGGAGACTTGAGTCTTGAGGTATCCATTGGGATGCATGTGGTGCTACACTTGGGGTGGCTGAGCACACAACAGATGCATGTACATTGTCTCTGGTTCAAAGTCCCGATAGTGGAGAGCTAGCATCACTAAGGATTCTATCATGAGATGTTTTTTTGGACCCCGAATGGGTGAAGTCACCATTGTAATCATCACAAAAGGAGTGTCGTTATGGTGAGGGTCCTACTCATTTGTTCCACCATTAGCAGCAATTGGTTTTGCTCTTCTTGAGGGACTGATATGTTCATTGCATGATGTGCCCAAAAGGTAGTTGTTAGTGGTTTGACAACTCTTGGCACTCGGTTCCCATTGGGAGACCATCAGTAATGCGCGAACGGCAATTGTGCTTTCTGCCTGAAAGCGAGTTGTGGTTTGTGCTCGAAAAAGGGAGTTTTTAGTATTCCAATAACTTGTGGCATTAGGTTTCCTTTGAGAGTACCTTTCATACTTATCTGAAGATCATTCAAAGATCAAAGGATCGACTCTACATAGACCCTAGATAGTGGAGAATATGTTGATGGTGTGATGATCATGCATCTTAAGAAGTAAGCTGATCATAGATGGTATAGCCATCAAGAATACCTATGTAGTCATGACCATCATTGAGCTAGATATATTATAGAGGATGTTGCCCTTGATGGAAGCCCTCTTAGCCTCTCCGTTGTGATGGCAGTCCCTTGGGTTTTTCACCCAAGAACTGTTGCCCATGAGAGCATGCTCCATTCTCATGTGTACGTATGATATTGTTTCACCCAACATATACCTCTCATATATGGTCCAATTGGGTGAATGACTCATAGTTGCATCGCAACGCGTTGCGAACGGTCTGCAACTTCGCCACCGCAACTTCGCAACGTTGCTACGTTCGCAACGCGTTGCGTTGCATTCATTTTTTTTTAATCCAAAAAATACCAAAAATCATATTTTTCTTAGGAGGGATAGAAAATTATCTATAATCTTATTCCAAATCTTCAAAAAATGTGCAGAACTAGGAAGACACTAAAAGCTTTAGAGGAGCACAGATTCGTTTATATATGATTTTCGGCCTTATCATCTTGAAATAGATTAATATTTTGGAAATCATAGGCGACGTTGCTTTCCACCATGGTATTTACTATTCTGGTGGCACTTGTGACTTCATATTTGTCATTTGCCACTTACGATTTATACCATGGCTCATATGATTTGTCATTGTGATTCTCTCTCTCTCTCTCTCTTTCTTTTTGTATGTGTGTGTGTATGTGTGTGTGTGTGTATGTGTGTATGTATGTATGTATGTATGTATGTATGTATGTATGTATGTATGTATGTATGTATGTATGTATGTATGTATGTATGTATGTATGTATGTATGTATGTATGTATGTATGTATGTATGTATGTATGTATGTATGTATATATATATATATATATATATATATATATATATATATATATATATATATATATATATATATATATATACATACATACATACAGTTTTATGGTATATATAGTTATATCCCCTCTTATTATATATCATGGGACCCAAAATACCTAAAAAATATATATATAAGTTTTTATAAATAAATAACTTTATCGCAACGCCTAGGTCCAAACGTTGCCCTCGTTGCTAACCCGTTGCTAACGCGTTGCCGTTGCCGTTGCTAAAACGTTGCTTTCCACTATGGAATGACTTTCCCCCCTTGTTGTATGTTCATGATAGTATTCAACATCAATTGTTGTATAGCCCATTGATGTTGGTATTTGATCATGAGCTTCCCGTTTCCTCAATCATGAGACCTAGAGGCATGGATTCTTAGTCTGTAATGTGAGCAACAATTAAAGAAAAGGGGATTGTACATCCCCAAAACTTAAGGACATATGGATGAGCGCTTGTAGTTAAGTTTCGACCAAATATGAACTCATCGCCGAGTGTGAACTTGGCCATGTCCTTATTCGAGCCTATAAATAGGAACCATGGGATCGTATGTGAGACATTCCTCACATTTAGAAGGTGGAATCTTTGCCATTTGGAAGAGCCTCATCACCCGTATACTTGGGAGGCTGGTGGTATGGGACAACAATCCCTTGGAGGTGGCTTCCCACTTGGCTGTAGGTTCCGAAGCTTGGCGGTGAGCCCGTATTGGCCCTATGGCTAGGAGGTGAATATGAGGTCTTCCCTTCTCTTGTTCATGGTTATGGCTTGTGTCTTGAGTTGTCTAACATGGAGGATCCTAGAGGATCTAACAACTAGATTTATGGCAAACTTTGGGATTTTCAACATGATGATATTCAAAAGCAACGTACGTCGTATCCTTGCAATTCCTTTTTCCGGAAGGGAAAAGATTGATTTTTTTGTAGGTACTTGTAGTGAAGACAATAGAATAATGGTAACTTTGATGTTTGAAAATTTCTATCGAAGGGGTTACAACAAGTATCAAACATATGAGTGGTATAAAGAGAAGCAAAAGAAAGAGGTTTGAACTTCGTATGATGAAGAGACTCAAACTGTGAAATTTAAATTAATGTTTAATTGTTTGAATCGTTTCCACAAAGATAGAATTCGAGGTTTTTATCAATTCATAGGTATTTTTATTTTATTGTCACATAGATTACATGCATATCACATTTCCACATGAATACTGGATTTCGGATGATGGTTAATGCCAAATGGGAATGCAGTGAGATAATGGATATTTGATAATAGATAATGGATAATGTCGAATGAGTATGCTATAATGCATTATGGATAATAACAAAATGAAAAATAGATAATGGATTATGGATGAAGCTTGAAGGATGGATTAATGATAGATTTTTATTTCTTTTTTTTTTATTATTTTTAAGTATGAAATTTGTTTATGTTTTTTTATTTTTGTTCATTTTGTATTGGCTTTTCTATTTGTTTGTCTTTTTAATGAATTATATCGATCTTATTATTTGTGTAGTCTTTTGCTTTGGTTGTCAATTTTTTCTTATGTCTTTGTGCTTGTGCTCTTTATCTTGAGTTCATAGTTTGGATAACTATGAACTTATGAAGGTACATATATGTAACCATTGCTTTTTGAACTCTCACTTAATGAATATGCATGTGACAACTTTCCAATTCAATTATCTTTTGAAGTCCTAAGGTACATTAACATAGGAAGCATATCCAAAATTCTAAAAAAGGTGACATTTGGCTTGCTTCCATGATATGCATCATAAGAAGCTTTATTTCTTCATCTAAACATCCTCTTTGTTGGTAGCATATGCATGTCCCATATTGTCTACATTTTCATAACGGTTTATTTTGTATGTGATATAGCTATTAAGGATTTGGGTCTATTTTCTAAGAATTACTAAGCCGTTTTATACTAAGATCTACTTGTTTTGCATGCCGTTGTATAAATGGAGTCTACCTCTTTCGTTCCCCTTGCTGTGTCGTATGATATTCGTGTGCACATGGATTCAATCGTTGTTAATGATCAATCTTTGCAAATTTAGTCTCATGGATTTACATATCAACCTCCAGAACAATTCATCTCTTCCATGAGAGGTATGTTGAAGGATGTTGGGAAACAATGTTCGATTGTGGTTCTAAAACCTAATTTTCAGCAAACACTAATTTTAAAAGATGGTCAAAAATTGACTGAATTTTTGTTGAAAATTTTTAAAGTGCTCATCAAGAGCTTTCTATTAATATACAACACTTCACTATCTAAGATCATTTGAACCCTCAATTTAAAAACCCTAATTCTAGGGATCAAACACTTTTTAAAGTGTTTAGTGTTTTCACAATATAACTTAGTGTCAGGCCACCAGAAATTAGTCTGAATACTTTTAGAATAAATTATTTGATATTTATACCAATATTCCACGTTAAAAAAAAAAAAAAAAGACTGCTCCACAAAAGTCACAGAACTAGCTTTTTGGGGTGTCTGAGCCTATAAAAGAAGCCCTAAGGGCACTAGAATAAGATCTTATCTTATGCTCTACCTTATGGTGCTGATTGGAGCTGTTTTGGGGCGGATTTGGAGGAGATAGCTGCTGCCCACTTCTTCTTTACACACACACACACACTGTGTGGTTCTAAAAGCTAATTTCCTGCAAACACTTTAAAAAATGGTCAGAATTGTCAAAGATGGGCTGTAAATTCTTAAAGGCAAACTATTTTATTGTAAATTCTTTAAGTGCTCCAAGAGCTTTCTATTGATATACAGCACTCACAGTATCTAAAATCATTTGAATCCTCAATTTGAAAACCCTAATTTTAGGGATTAAACACTTTTTTTCCCCCAACTAATCACTTCAATTGGAGTTTATCTTGTGCCTACCTCAGAGAAGAACTATTCTCTTTAGTGTTGCAGTTTTCTCTCTAATTCTTTGCACATAGCCTGATTTTCTTACATTCAGCCTATTCTATCTCCTTATTATAGCACACTTTCAACTCCGTCAAACTCTTAGGCACACTTCTCTACAATTTTTGTAAATAGATTCATCTACATTCAGCCTATTATCCAAATTTTGTATATTACACCCATTGTATAGTTATTATTTCATCAAGTAGAATTTATTTAGAGTAGCTTTTTAGCTACACATTTCACATATCTCTTCTCTTGACTATTTTTGTAATCATTCATCTATCTTATTTCGTTCAAGGTGTATACGTGTTCAAGGTTAAAAGTGTTGGAAAGATCTTTTGGAATTATTCTTGGGCTTGCCTTACTTCAAGGAGGGTTTAAATCAAAATGCACAAGTGGTCGTTTAAGTAAAAGTCTCTATTAAACCCAAGAAAATCATAGGCAAGTTTGTCCTTTCATTAGAGGTGAATTGTTTTGTATATTACAAGGAAAACCAAGGTCTAATGTAGATATAATCTTTTCAGACGGGATTTCGACTTTTGATTTCTGATGGCAATCCAGCTTATGACAAATTAAGAGAAATATTTCAGACATTTTCGAAAGCAACCTAATTTTTTATTCAAAAGAATATGAAATGCATACATATACTGTATAGATAACATAAATCTTCACAAAAACAAAGCCACTAGAAATGAAAGGTGCAAGCTCCAAAATACCTTTTGACATTATGTAAAGCATGCCCGATGCCATACGTTGTGAATTGTAAATGGTAGACTATCATGTTGGTTTTCAAGTCCACAATTAATGAAGAAACAAGGAAGAAATAGAAACAACATAAAAGTTATATATCATTTGAGAAAGATGTAAGGAGCCATGCTCCAAATTTGAGAAAGATGTAAGAAGCCATGCTCCAAATATATCGTTACATTGCAAGATGGGAATTACAAGATAGCATTGAAGCTATGCTTGATATACAAGTTAGGCTTGATATACAAGCTATGCTTGATATACAAGCTATTCTTGATATTCAAGCTGTTGCGTATAAGCTGTCCAATAACTCTAATCTCCAAAGTTGAAGTAGAGTGTCCTCCAAAATAATACACTTCTCAAAGCAAGTATGTTGATATTACTCACAAAAAGAAGAAAAGAGAAGACTTGAATTGCATGCTCTTGAAGTTGATGAAGAAGAAACTCCACCTCCACCAAGTTGAAGGAAACCACCAAGCTCTAGTAGAGGAGCACTTCCAAGTGTACATAGGTTCCCTATATACAAACATGTTGCAATAAAGCTAAAAAACTCAAAAACTCAAGTTTAGTAATTTTCGTTGGATTTCACACAGTGTCATTGGAAAAATGATACTATGGAGGAACCTTCCACTAGTGGATCCCACCTACATGTTAAAGAAGGTCAAATACAAATGGTCAATATATGGTTAAAAGCTGGTCAAATCAAGTCAAAATGATCAAAACACACCAAAAACACTAAACTCATTATAGTGAACTTGTGAAAAGCAATGAAGATCTTCTTTTAAGCTTGAAAAGCTCTTTTATAAGATAAAACTATTATATAACATATCACATGGTAAAATAATATTAAAAAAACCCTAAAATTAGGCTTTTTGAAACTTACAATATCCTAAATTTTAGTTTTTTTACGCTATTAAAAGCTATGATAAGCATGCCTTAACAAAAACTATATAAAGACAAAGCCTATAACTCACAATTCATCAACTTGGAGCTGATGGAGAGCTTGGGAAGGTAATCTTCTTCCATTTGCAAGAGGTGGAGTTTTGATTTCTCATCTTCAAGAAGGTGTCCAAACTCTACAACTTATTTATATTTGGAGGAGGTTATTTTCAGCTATGGAGATTGTGGAATTATGGGAAGCTTGTGTCTCAAACATATTTTTCATTCTTCTTTGTAACTTCATGTACTTCATCATTGTTATGTATGGAATATATTTGGAGCTTGGCTCCTTTCTCTCTCTTATACCTTGTCTATTCTCCATCTTGTTTCCAATTTCTCTATGAAAAAACCAACATGCTTTTTATGAGATTGCCTATTTTGGCCTTTTCTTGTGCTTTTCATTATGCCAAGTAGCATGTATATCCACCCTTGACTTATTATACAACCTTTTATATGATTATGACAAGTGTCACGTGATTTTCACATTTGAAATATGCTTTTCATATTTCTTGGCTTTTGACCCAAATTAGAGTTTGATATTTTACCTAGCTATTGATGCCAAACACACGTATTATTATAAATGGTTGGATAGCTCTCATGGAGCACTACAAGATTCTATGATGAAAAATTTGCCCAAAATCTAACCTGAAAGAGGCCGCAAAGACTTATGGTATGTTTGGTTGCACCAGATCAAAGAAGTGAGCTTTTACATAAGGAGAGAGAAAGTAGAGAGAGAAACTCGTGCAAAAGTTTGGAGAAGAAAATGGAGAAGTTGTGGTATCTCACATCAATATGCTATGTGTGAGCATGGAAAATGGCATTCTTTGCCAAACATATGGCACTCTAGCTATTGCATGCAAGACAGGTGCCTTTTCAAGCATCCCTAACTCCACAAGCTGGCTAGCCAAATGGCTTCCTTGGAAGCCACTATGGCTGAAATATATTCAACCTACATATATACACATATATATATATATATATATATATATATATATATATATATATATGTATATATATATATATATATATGTATATATATACATACACACACAGATATATATATATATATATATATATATATATATATATATATATATATATATATATATATATATATATATATATATATATATATATATATATATTGCATTTTATGGTATATATGGTCATATCCTACTTTATTATATATCATAGGACCCAAAATGCCTTTAAAAATAATATTAATACACACACACACACACACACACACATATATATATATATATATATATATATATATATATATATATATATATATATATTGCATTTTATGGTATAGATGGTCATATCCTACTTTATTATATATCATAAGACCCAAAATGCCTTTAAAAATAATATTAATAATATATATATATATATATATATATATATATATATATATATATATATATATATATATATATATATATATATATAAATAAATAACTTTAACGCAACGCCTAGCTCCAAAGGATGCCCTCGCTGTTAACCCGTTGTTGTTGCCGTTGCTAAAATGTTACTTTCCACAATGGACAAGAAATTAGGGTTTGACTTTTGAGTGGAAATATAGTGTTGTATAGTGGAGTGCTATATACGTTGGATGGCTGTTTGAGTTCTATGGAATAAAAATTCTCACCATTTTTTTATCAATTTTGACGAACTCCTAATGGAAGTTGATCATCTTTTACCAAATTTTTGTAAATTTCTAACAATTCCCCTCCTTGCCTCACTCTAGGGACATATGCCAAGTAGGATCTTTATTGAAGAATTTGGTACTTGTAGCTTGATTTTCAGATATCATGCAAAGTAACCATAAACACACACACACACACATTGACCTTCACATGAAGAGCACTCTCCCACCCACACATCACAAAAGAGTACTGATACGTCCCATATTTCCTTGGAAGGATAGAGAGAACAAAAATATGCCATTTGTAAGGTAGAATATAGACTAGAATATATCTTCAAGATTCTCACGGTTCGCTAGGCCTTTCAAATCAAGATCATATACTCTAATCTACACCTATCACACACACACGTCACAAACAAAGATGTTTAGGTTAGAATATATTGGTTTCTTCAACCATTTTAACTTCCTCATATCTTGTTGTGCTTCTACCATTGCAACCTCTGCTTTCTTTTTGTAATAAGATTTCGCTTTATGTGTTTTATCTCTACATATTTTGCATGGATTAATAATGAAGCAGTCTTCCTCCTTATGATTTGTCCTTCCACAATATCTACACTTCTTAAATGACTTTTTGGTAACTCTTGCTGCAAATGCAATCTCTCCTTTAGTTCTTTCTCCTCTAAGACTTTTCTCTTCCTTTTGTATGGCTGCTATTATTGTGTCAAGATTATGATTAGTCTTATTTTGCAAAATAATAACAATATGTTTTAGGAAGATTCAAGAGGGTAAGCTTTTGAAAAGAACTATCGCTGCTTGAGGTTTTGAGATGGGATCATCCATCCCTACTAGTTGTGTATAGAATCTTGAACTCATCAATTTGCTTTGCCATTGATGTAGAGTAACCCATCTCTAATTGATAGAAGGAATTTAATAATAATACAAGAGATTGGTGCGTTTTTGCACCAAAAATTCCCTTTAAGTTTATCCAAGCTTCACGTGCAGTTTCAAAACTTGCAAGATAATGTATATATTCATTATTTAAACTCATACCTATAGTGGATAAAGCTTTCTCGTTTCCTGATATAGCTCGTGCATCTAGGCATTGACTTATGTTGAAGCCCCTCTTGATGTTGATGCCCCTCTTGCTTAAGAGCTTCCACTACCAATTTGTGGTTGAGGTTGAAGAAGCACTTAGACCTTGAGACCTACATTGAGAAGCTTCTTTGTGTGAACCAATTCCTCCTCATAGCCGCATAATTTGAGCTTCAACCTCATCCCATAGATCATTGACCATGAGATAATATTGGAGCCTTGTCTTCCACCTATGGAAATTATCTTCATTGAAGTTGTTTGCCAACATTATATTGGAGGATGCCCGCTCTGATACCAAATTGTTAACAAATAAGAGTACAAAGGCTCTTAATTAACTTACAATTAAGAGAGAGAGAGAGAGAGCAGAGATTGAGAGACGGAAAGAATAGACAACTCACACAATGAGAGAAAGGAGCAAAGAATAACTCCATACACACTAACAACTACTAGAAAACTTATAATAACACAAGGGAAGTTTGGGATTCACCAAGTGCTTGATGGAATACTATGACAATAAGGTGGTCCTTATATAGGTTTCTAATACTAAGGAAAAAGCTACAAATTGCTCAATAAAGACATCTTCTCAAAAATCTAGGTGCTCACACTAGCTTTGGCAATGTAATTTTTCACATGTGCTTTATTTTGGATGGGTGTGAGTTTTCTAGTGTGCCACATGTAATTATTCTAAGCCATTGGATTAACAACTCTCAACTACATAGGATTATAATATGTTCATATCCTTTTTAGAAGTTATGAGCTACATTTGACTCTTGATCAAAAATTAATGTTTGACTTTTGATCAAAAATTAATGTTTGACTTTTGAGTGGAAAAATGGTGTTGGGTAGTGGAGTCCTATATATGATTGGATACCTCTCTTTGAGCTCTACGAAATTATAGGATAAAATATTTGCCCATTTTTTTTATCAACTTTGATGAGCTCTTAGTAGAAGGTCGACCAGTTTTTATGATTGACGTTGGAATTTGCTAACAATTATTAATCCCATGTGTTGGGCATAAAGGCCCAAAGGATTCTTCTTTTGTATATTTGGACCCCTCAAATGATGACTCTCTTTGAGAACTATCTAGATATATGATAAGGAGGAAAGCATGTGGAGAGGAAAGTGGTGCCACCAATATGGCAAGAGAAAGAAGACAAAGAAAGAGTGGTAATGCACAAAGGAATAGAAGTAAGAGCAAAGACAACGGTGATCTGACTTGATACCAATGTCGTAGGAAAGGTCCCAAGAAACTAGAGTGCATGTACTACAAAGGAGGGTTAGAAAGAAAGAAGGCAATATGTGATGAGAATGTTGGAAATGAGGTAGGCCCATATATACCAGAATGAATCTAGGTAAACCCCGAATTCACCCTCAAAGGAAAGTGCAACTACAAGCTCATGGTAGTCAACCACAAGACTACATAGCATATCAGCTCCACTATGCACAGTATCGACTCAATACTATGACATCCCCATAGCTCATATCACAGGTTCATGGTTCCAAAGGTCCACCATATACAACATAGAGTCTAGCAATCTTCCAATATTGACAAAACATGAACATACCACAACTTAATCATACAGATGATGAGATAAAGATAGAGAAAGACTAGACAACATGTGTAAAGTGTTACGTAAGCAACTCTATGTGAACAGAAATAGATGGATGAGTGAATGTACAAATGTAACAAACATATTCAGATGTATGGACAGAAATCTGAATATACATGAGATGTGTGACCTGATAGGTTGTAGAAGAACGAATATGAGTGACCAAAAGAGGAAGGATTAGTGTGAAACTGATAATGAACAAACCCTCATCTAACCTTAGGCTATGGAAGACCCTAAGTCAAATACGTGTGTGAAAAAATCACACACTTACAAAATTAGCAAAGAATGCTAACAAGTTTGCTGCCAGAAATCCTCAAACTCATACGAACATATCTTCTCTAACACCTCATCCAAATATGCATAAAGCATATACGTACTGATTCTCTTGTACCTATGCCGAATAGGACTCCTCCTGATCTAGACGTTATTGCCTCCATAAACTCCAAGTAGTACCTGTATGCATAAAGAGAATATGTACCTGAATTCTTAACATAAGATGTAAATCTTATGTTAACCACCATCCAATGTCTTTGAAGTAACCCAAAATCTTCATGTAGAAGACAATCTTCAAATACACCATGTAGATGGCCAATCCTTACCACCAAGCTTATAATGACCAAGTCCTCTCCATGAGCAAGAGTGTGAGTAGACTTCTCCTCCAAGAAGAACTCCATAGCCGCTTCTCAACATGCTCAAAGTTAGCACCATGGCTGCCCCATGTGCTAGAAGAAACACCACCTCTATTGAGGTCCAAGCATCAAGGCTTGTGTTGAACACTAGGTGAATGATATCTTGATAATGACCCAATGGCTTCTTATATAGGATTAGATTAAGCTCCAAAAGCTCTTCCAAAAGTACTCGCTCCAATAAAGCACATGATCGCTATTGATCGTAATCGGGAAAAACACATCCGGAAATCGGCGTCGCTGATCTGAAACACATCGTGTAGCTTTATCTAAAAAACATGCCAAAGGCATAAAATAAGTTCTTTTCGCGAACACTGTCGCCGACGGGACTCGAACCTACGCCATTTCGATGAGAGGCAAGTGACATAGCCAACGCACCCACACATCATTTGCTGTAGGGGGACTCTTAGAAGATCCTATACATGCTGTCAAGTCTGGACAAAATGGACCAATGGGACATTGTTTCCCAACAATCCCCCTTGCAATGTCATATTGGTACAAACTGAACTGGATCTTGCAAATTATCACAAGTGGCAAACTATCACAAGTTGCAAACTATCACAAGCTTCAAGCAAGTACTCCTGAACTGACCTTCAAATCGTCTCTTCAAAAGTCTTCTTCAAAACTAAATTTGACTTTCCTTCAAACTTCACAAACCTGAAGTTGTTGAATATGAACATAATACTTGAGAAAATATGCAAACTAGTTATCCAATAGTGTACTCATCAAGCAATCACTGCTTGACAACAAATATAGTATGTATTGGCTCTGCACTTGCTATCTCCTATCTCCACAAACTTGAAAACAAACACTAGGATCCATATATTTGCATTTACCTTACGAAAAATTTTCTCAACGTACTTCTGGATCCTAGGATACACTAAACAAAATCAAGAACTGAATCCTGGAACCTGTGACAAAGAACTCACAACTTAGTGTATTATGAACACTAGCAGGTTCATCTCTGACTGTACTTCAAGTCAAGTCAACTCAACTCAACTGAAATCAACTCATGAGTCTCATCAAAAAATCTATGATGTGATCATGTCATCATCCTTGTTCAATCTGTAAATCTTTCATACCTCTTTCCTTCAGAACCTGGTATAAACATATATGTGCACACTTCTCAAACATACCTTTCTGAAATATCAAGCTTCTCTTCAATAGATCTGGAACCTTCTCCTGAACAGGAACACCCTAACAGGAACTTTCTCCAGACATTCTCCTTCTTCCTTCTTCTTTCAAAGCTCGAACATAAAGAGAACCTGACAAAGGAAATATAGGAATACCTGAAATAGGAATACCTGTAGGTATGATTCTGCATTCTTTTACATATGGCTGAAAATAAGTCTTCATGTTTCATCACCCCCTTGGATGACTTAACACTAGTATCCAGTATTCTTCAAATTATATCAGACTTTATGAAATCTTGAACGTCTTTCTTCATAAATCTTATCTTCAGTGATCAATACCTGTATCTGAAACAAAATCTCTGAACCCTTTTTATTAGCATTGTGCACATGCCAATAGCTTTCCCTATCATTCCTCAGCTTTCCAAAATCTAGAATAAGGTTTAGCTGATCCAATGAAAAACTTAATGAAAGCATTTTAAGATTCATAACCTTCTGCAACATAACAAGTATCTTCTTCTATCTCTCTGCAACACAAATCTGATAGAACCTGAATCTTTTGACTTACTTCTTCCAATGCGAAGAACCTTACACAAACAAAGGATAGACAACTGTATAGAATTTGCTCTCATCAAACCTTCATGACTGAATGTTTGATTTGTTACCTGAATGTCTCAAAGTGTCCATGCTTCTTACAAAGTTGTAAAACTTTTCTCCAAACAAATCCTTCTCAAGAATCTGTAATTCCTTACTTGAAACATAAGTGGACAAACTTCTCACCTTGAGAACTCCAAAAGCTGCAAGTTGATACTTCATCTTTTCATATTCTACCCGGGTGCAATGTGATAGTACCTGCTTGACTTTCTTTTGGCTAACTCCACTTCTTAATCAAGTGATAGGATCTTATGGAACACCTTTTTGAATACAAACATGTATCCAAAAATATAGACAATCATAGAAAGTAGATTCTCCATCTGACTGGTACATCACAGAATCTGAAATTTCTGAAGTTTTCTGAAGTTGTCTTCAAAATCTGCTGCTTTTCTTTCTCTCAATGAGATTCTTTGTGAAATCTACTAAATCATGACCAAGTATTATGCAAACCAAGAAGCTTCTTCTTCTTTAAACTATCTTCACACAAGATGTTCTCGTAGACTTGTCTTTGGATGTAGAGGATAAAATAGGAAAAGTATGTGGAAAATATATGAGAAAAGGAAGCCTTACTTTTCTTTTGGAAATGATGGACTTTCTTCTTCTGCATCTTTCTTCCACTTGATGATGATGATTTCGACATCTTCAAACTTCTCTTCCATAACTTTTGTTCTCTTCATCTTGAAATAGTAAGCACTCTTAACTTCTTCAAATGAACTCTTTCTCTTCCTCTAGTACTAAGAGTAAGAGACAAAACAAACATGGTATACAATGGAAGTGAACATAGAAACATGTTTTACCATCTTCTCATATCTCTTAATCAAAATTCTGCTTCAAATGTCAGATATAACTGAATTCAACAACCTTTTGTCTGAATGATGAAATACCTTTCTAGAGTTACCTCTGTAGATCAAATTTTGTACCTGGATATCCAACCAACTTACAACAGAAATTGGCTGAAAACAAAACTCATCCCATCCCCAAATTTGTCTTCTTAGAGAGCTTTCTTGCCATGGAAAGATCTCTCAAAACTCTCTAGAAAAACCTCTAGATGCCTATTTTGATGTAGTCTTTAACTTTCAAATAATGAAAGTGTATAAAAGTACTCCTTGAATCCTTCAAATCTCTTCATACTTGCTCTTCTAAGATATGACCTGCAAATGATAATCTGACAGTAGCAACTGATACCTGTGATATGATGTTGATATGATTCCTTCATCTTCTCCAAACCATTGTTTTTCCTTGAATTTGAAGTAGCCTTTTCTTCATCAAGTCTTGGTCTTCAAATAATACTTTTGTAAAGTATTTGCATACTCTTCCAAAAATATTTGGCTGCTAACATATCATCAACTTCATACTTCCACATGTGACCGAATTGTGTAATTTTCAAATCTCTACTCATCTAGATTAAGTGTGTATGTCAAATGTCAAAATTAGAAGATGCTCTTAAATGATATGTTGTAAACCTGGAAGTCTGGAAACCTGGGAATCTGAATGAGCCTGAATGCATTGATGCCAAAGCCCTAAAGCTCTAGAACCAAATGTTGGAAATGAGGTAGGCCCATAGCTCATATCACAAGTCCATGGTTCCAAAGGTCCAGCATATACAACATAGAATCTAGCAATCTTCCAATATTGACAAAACATGAACATACCACAACTTAATCATACAGATGATGAGATAAAGATAGAGAAAGACTAGACAACATGTGTAAAGTGTTACGTAAGCCACTGCTTACTCACACCATCATATATACCAATGTTCAATGTACAATGTGGGAGCAAAACCCTCAACCACTCTATGTGAACAGAAATAGATGGATGAGTGAATGTACAAATGTAACAAACATATTCAGATGTATGGACAGAAATCTGAATATACATGAGAGATGTGTGACCTGATAGGTTGTAGAAGAACGAATATGAGTGACCAAAAAAGGAAGCATCAGTGTGAAACTGATAATCAATAAACCCTCATCTAACCTTAGGCTATGGAAGACCCTAAGTCAGATACGTGTGTGAAAAAATCACATACTTACAAAATTAGCAAAGAATGCTAACAAGTTTGCCGCCAGAAATCCTCAAACTCATATGAACATATCTTCTATAACACCTCATCCAAATATGCATAAAGCATATACATATTGATTCTCTTGTACCTATGCCGAATAGGACTCCTCCTGATCTAGACGTTACTCCTCCATAAACTCCAAGTAGTACTTGTGTGCATAAAGAGAATATGTACCTGAATTCTTAACATAAGATGTAAATCTTATGTTAACCACCATCCAATGTCTTTGAAGTAACCCGAAATCTTCATGTAGAAGACAATCTTCAAATACACCATGTAGATGGCCTACCCTCACCAACTAGCTGCTAATGACCAAGTCCTCTCCATGAGCAAGAGTGTGAGCAGACTTCTCCTCCAAGAAGAACTCCATAGCCGCTCCTCAACATGCTCCAAGTTAGCACCATGGCTGCCCATGTGCTGGAAGAAACACCACCTCTATTGAGATCCAAGCATCAAGGCTTGTGTTGAACACTAGGTGAAGGATATCTTGATAATGACCCAATGGCTTCTTATATAGGATTAGATTAAGCTCCAAAAGCTCTTCCAAAAGTACTCGCTCCAATAAAGCACATGATCGCTATTGATCGTAATCGGGAAAAACACATCCGGAAATCGGCTTCGCTGATTTGAAACGCATCGTGTAGCTTTATCTAAAAAACATGCCAAAGGCATAAAATAAGTTCTTTTCGCGAACACTTTCACCGACAGGACTCGGACCTACGCCATTTTGATGAGAGCCAAGTGACATAGCCAGCCCGCCCACACGTCGTTTGCTGTAGGGGGGCTCTTAGAAGATCCTATACATGCTGTCAAGTCTGGACAAAATGGACCAATGGGACATTGTTTCCCAACAAAGAAGAACAAGGAAAGCAAGATAGACACATATGATAGCTATAAGGACAAGGAGAAGGCCAATGTATTTTTTAGTTTGGTCATAGAAGAGTTACAAAATTTGGAGGACGTCTTATGTATTTTTATAGCAAATAATGCATAGATTCATGATGCTTATCATATTAGTCATGCATAAGATATGAAAATCATCAAGAGTGACCTAATTGATGGATTGCATAGTGTATAAATGATGCATTATCCTTAAATTTGGATTGTGGATTCAGGTGCACCATTTCGCGTATTGGAACAGTACATCTTTTTGTGGATGGATTGGGCACTGATGAGGTTAGTGGGGAGGTCATAGCATCGAGTCGATACAATGCATAATGGAGCTGATGTGCTATGTAGTCTTGTGGTTGACAACCATGAGTTTATAGTTGCAATTTTATTTGAGGGTGAATTTGGGGTTTACTTGGATTCATTCTAGTATTATATGATTGCCGTATTCGCATACATGCAATGTTCAATTGTGGATTCTTTGTCCGAGTTGTGACCAATTGTTTAGTGTGCATACCCTATTAACTATGCATTTTTTATGATTTTTCCTATCTCTTGTTGGCATTTTGCCCATCACTTTCGGAAGTGATAGAACCTCAGTTCGTAGAGCTTCTTACGAGTTCATGCTCGCGGTGTCGTCGTGATCCAAAACCCAGTGTTGGAAGTCAAATTTCAAACACCAAATTGAAGCACCATTGAAGAGGAGAATAGAGGGAAATTTCTTTTTCCTTAATCGGGACACGGGAAAATTCTTGCTTCCCATCTATCAATCGGGATATGTGGATATCGTCTACCTTGAGGAGAGATCTAGAGTTTTTTCCATCTATGCATTTTGGGCGTCTAGTCACATGACTTTGAGAAGAAAAAGGAAGCTTCTGGCCGGGAGAGAAAGGGTTGATCGGAGATACTATCGCTGTCTGGATTTTTCTTTCGGAAAGAAGGAATGGAACGTGGAGCAGAAGAGGGTGGTCTGAGTGTGTCGATGGCAGGCAGCTCAGTCCAGGTGGCGTACGGCAGCATGTCTCAGAAATCCTAGAGAATGAGGACCACGATATCTTGAAGAAAAGCAGTAACTTCTTTCAATGGCGGTAGAGATGGAGGAGTAGGGAGGCCAGGCGACATCTGTATTGAGGCAGTAGCTCAAGCTGTCAAACCCAATTAAAGGCTTCTGCTTATACACAGGTCAAAAGGGAGCTTGATCTTCAGAATAACGGGTAAGAAGAAAGTCCTGACTCCTCAGATGTATTATTATGCATGCATGTGCCACAGATGCGTTTAATTCATATAACGCGAGGCTTAACGCCTGTTTCTTAGGTTGTTAAAGCAAAATTTTAAATGAACTGGAGATTTAAAGTATTATTCGTTCGCATATCACTTGGACAAAGTTCATGATCAAAAATACTTTTAAGTTTTCTACCATTTCGCTATGGCATTCGACCTATATTAAACCGAAAGTGAGACCATTGCCTTTTCTCACTTGAAAATAGAATGAGCTCGTGTGTGAATCTTCTTGTCTGAGTTTCTTTCTGATAATATAACTCAGGTTATGGAAAAAAATATGCTTACAATTTTCTATGATGGGACAACTTCAGGTTTGATGCACGCATATCTAACACTCTGATCATCGCCAGGTTCTGCAGTTGCGTTGTAATGAATTCTAATCTTGTGTCATGAGAATAATAATTTGTCAGCGACCTGATTCATGGTTATAAACATCTGATTCCGAATTTGGTTTGAAGTAGACTAAAACAGGTACGCATATGGCTAGAATTGAGCATGGATATGTGTGCATATCCATAACTTGTCACACCGAAGTAGAGCTATGTGAAAGATGAAAGGAAGATTTTCACTGAGCTTTGTTGTTCATCTGAGTAATTGAGCTGCTGAATCGTATGGTTTATTCTGTGAAAGTTTTACCCAATTGTTTGTTTTAACTCGTAGAAAATGAAAAGCTTCAAGATATGCTGAAATTGAAATTCTGACGAATTGAGAGTGTGAACGGGTTTTCCTTTGACACGAACGCACCCTGAAGCCTCTCGGAGTGTTTTGAGCAAGGAATCAACATTCCACTTCATGATTTTTAGGAAAACAGAGTTACCCATTGAAAGAATGATATGTCTTGGAACATTTATTTTATCCATTAAATTTCTACCGAAGTCTGAGGCTGACCATTCGGTTTCTACCTCTGTGTTCTGCCTAAAGAAGATAAAGTTTTGATTCAATCTCTCAACAATTTTCATGATCCCATGGAGGACGACGCGAGAATTGGCAATATTCAAATATGCAACTGTTAACCATGTGCGCACATTTCCGATCATCACTGAATTGTTGTGCAACCATGGTGTAAATGTAAACGACACACTGCATCTATATACAGCTCAATGCTGCATTAAAGCTCTGCTTTGCTTCTCCGTTTAAGATTATCGTAGTTCATTAATAGCGTCAGAAAATTGTGTCGATATCAATAAATACAGAACGTTGTCATGTATAAAGTTCTGTTAACGTGTTTAATTTGGCATCCATAGGTATAAGAATTATGCTTACAATCATATAAGATGTTTTTTTTTTTTTTATATGGAAATCTATTGATCTCTGACATTATACAAATGGTTCCGTATAATCACTTTGCTAGAATAGTTGCATATGTATAAGCATGACTCCCACGTCATATACTGGATGTAAATATTTATGACCGTTTTAAATCAAATTAGAATTGCACAAACTGTAGAATTCATATATGACGTTGTTAACATACTCCCCTGAACCAAAGGATATGCTACTACTTACACTTAGTCGGTTGCAGAAGTATAAAAACTGAAGTATCTATAATCAAATAAATGATGCTTAGGCTATAAGGATATTTTCCCTTATCTGCAACGGAAGCTTTTGTGTGTAGTCAAATTGCTGTTCCAATTTACATACATACTTGTTTGTGAGCTTTAAAAGGTTTCCTTTTTTGCAAATATATCTGAAGGTCGATCATTCAAAAGACATAGGTCACCAACTGGTTGTAATTGATAAAATTGAATGATTGATTTTTTTATCGAATTGACTAATCAATTGCCTTGAGTTTTTGTTTCCACTGAACCTGAGTTTGCTCTAAGCACCCGGTGTGCGCCGTATTTTTTGGCGGTCGCCTTGATCCTCTGACCATCGCTTTCGCGCCGACATTACAAGAGGTTTGACTTTACAAGACCTTAGGTTGACCCAAGAGAAATACCTCTCTCATACTTAACTGTAAATGGCTTATTAAGTGAGGTATAAATTTCTTTAAAGGAACTTTGTTTACACTTTGAGTAATTTTATCCTACTTTCCCCTCCTTTTGTCCAACTCGACGACATACCTGGTGAACCCGACGTGAAAGGAGGGGGTGAGTGAGTTATAGAGCCACAAAGATTAGCATAATCAAAATGGAAGAGATCCTAGCTCAATTCCTACGATTTCAAGAAGAGGATAGGCGTCAAAAAGCCATCCAATCACTTCATGAACGTCTAGTCAATCGGTGTGGCTTTTTCAATGGAAAGAATGTCTCAAAGTTCTGCAAAGAATATGAACTCGAGGCCAAATATCTAGGTGTCGGACTAAGTCCGATGATGGAAAAAGAACTATGCGAAAACTTTATCTATGTGTCGGGATACGACATGCGAGACCAAATAATGCGAATAAATCAAACGACATGGTCCCAATACAAAGCGACACTCCTCAAGCAGTTTATGCTAGAGGATCTTGATAAAGTAACTCGTAGATCTTTCCTAAGGTGGGTTCATATGCCCAAAGACCAACCAATTCTTGAGATCAAAGAAGAGTTTGAGCGACAATATGATGATCTTTCCGAGCACGATAAGAGGTGCATGAGTCATGAAAGGGTTTCGTTGTTTCTTCGAACAATCGATGTTAATGCCCGAGAGGAGTTAATTCCACTTCTTCAAGATATAGACTCCGACTCAGGACTCACAGAGGATTGGATGCTCGTCCATGAAGCTGTGATGAAATACGTAAAGAAACAACAAACAATAGAGAAATTTTTAAATGATTGGAGAACAGATCTTCAAACAGATGAAAATTATAACCATGTTCCAAGCATTTTACCAATCGTGGATAATGTTCAAGTCCATGAGGTTGTAGAGACCCCATTTGGGCATGAAATAGATATGCATGGGCTTAATATCCATAGTGATGATGGGAAATATGAAGAAACTTCTAAAAGTGCGATTGATGTAACCTCAAAGGTTACAAGGTGCCAAGAGCCCCTAGACTTCTTTACAATGATTATATCTTTAGGTGCCATAAGTGGACAAAGCCCGAAGATGGGAGGATCAAAAGAGCAAGTGGAAGCTAATCAAAATCAAACCAAACTAAACCAACATCAAACCAAACAAACAACAAACATAAAACAAAACAAAAACCAACAAAACCCAACAAGAAATCAAGATGAAGCTTCCTCTACTCCGATAAACTCCTCACATCGAATAAAAGATAATCAAACAAATCAAGAAACATATCAAGATGCAAACAAAGAGATAGAGATATCTAGAAGGCTCATAGGTGACCAAATAGAGATAAAAGATGAGATACAAATAGAGAACCTAATAAATATGTCTGAAGATCGAGCTCGAGATGCATCCTTACATGATGACATCGGGCAAGATGTGGAGTATGATTGGATGTCACTTGATGGTGATGATCCTTTTCTAACACAAGATACGGATAAAACTTCTGATCTAATGACTGAATTACATGAAGGAACTCCCATGGAACATGATGTTGAATCTAAGGACCTGTCAATAGAAGATCCGATGGGTAAGAAAATGGATATGCAGGAATCCGCATTATACATGCATACAGAGATGCAAGAAAACGAACTTACTTATATGAAGGAGGACATGCAAATAATGAGTCCTCTAGAGGTTGAAATGTGTGATGACGAAGATGAGTATGATGCTAATCTAGAGGATGTACAAATGATAAGTCCTCTAGATAGTGATGTGTATGGCGATGGTGATAAGCATGATCCTAATCCTACCGATAGTCTAGATCAAGATCAAGATACTGATATTCTTTTGAGCGATGTCACATTGGACAAAGATCCTACACATAAAAAAGAGGATAAATTGGATGGAGTTCAAAATAATGATATGTATGTAAATGATGCCACATTCCATAAAGAGAGAAACATGAATGAACATGAGGAGGATGAGAAAATACCATTGATCATTCCTCTGAACACTGATATGTATGTCAAAAATAATCATGTTGTGTTGAGTCCACACGTTGAAGAAATTCAGCATAAAGTGGTAGATGAAATGTTTATTGTGACATATGATAAATCTGATGTGTGTATAGCATCGAAGGATATTCAATGTAAAACTATTGAGTCAAACAAGTGCATTGATGAAGCTCAACTTGATTTGGGTATATATGTCAAGATCCTCATACACGATGAGATAGTCGAGCAAGAATCAATGACCGAAGAAATGTATGATGAGTGTGGTGAGAGTACATCCTCTGAAGAGAATGAGCAAGAAATGATTGAGAGATATGAAGAATTCTATGATGGGATCTTGAATAAAGAAGTTGAGTTCCCGTCAATCTACATGCACTGTCCTATAAGATGTAAAAATTATGATGAGATTGATCTTGATAAGAAAGTCTCTAGTGATATTGAAGATGAAGACTTTCTTGGATTCAGTGATATTGAGTCTCTTCATGAAAATGGGCAGATGAATCTGGAAAAAGACAATGATGAAGAGTTCCTGGAAAGATTGGAGAAAGAAGCAGACTTCATAATTTCCGAAACTCAGTCAGAAAGGAATGATTTTGCCATGGAGAATAAAGATGACTGTGTCTTGATGTCTGAGTATGATGAACACTTCCATTTGAAGTGGGATTCAAATGATTCTATTCAAAAACCTCATCTTAACGGTGATGGAGACATGATAGAAGATATTGAAAGGGATAAAACTCCTATAAATGATCTCAAGCATGAAATAAAAGAAAATACATGCTTGCAAGAAAATTTCAATTATGAATCAAACATATGCAAATTTCAAACTTCATATACATGTATTCATGACTCTGCACATGATGAATTTGAAAGAATCATAAATAAAGATACTTATGCTCAGATAATTGAAATATGGATATCCAAATTCTCTGAGAGTTACAAAGACCAAACAAGCTGCCAAGAGGTAGACAAGCAAATAAGGTGGCTTGTATACATATTTACTGTATTTATGAATGCAACGCTGATTGGTGCAATTCAAAGATGGCTTGTTTTCAAGCATAGCTTCTTTGGAGAGCATTTATCTGTGAAAAAGTATTGAAAGGGAATTTCTTGAATTCACATGAAATTTAAAAGTGACTTTTGTAAATATAAGTATGTAAATACTTAATAATTATGTTTTGATTTTTTGAGATGGATAAAAGCAAATATAAAAATAAATAAATAAATAAATAAACAAATAAATGCATAAATAAATAGAGCAAGAAAATGCATCTAGCTCTCAAGAAAATGAAAATTTTTCAAAATAATCTTTTTGAATATGATGCTACTAATGTGTTTTCTGAGTTTATAAGAACAGGTGTTGATATGGAGCTAATTGGAGATCTAGGAGTTTGATGGATTGTGCAGGAGGCAACCACTTTCAAATTACATCTTTATGGTTTACTGCAAATGGTTTCCCGAAGTTCTTTCATGGATTGCATGTACATATTGTGTCATATGATTTGATGTTTCTCATGGTTTGTTTAGTTTCTATGAGTGCAGGAATGATCAAGCGAAGCCAACGGAGATGATGACTCAAGAACAAAGCCGTGAAAATCTTTTTCATTAGCTATCATGCTTTAACCCTGATCTTTTCTTTGCACCATCTTTGAGATGCATTGCATGCCAAATATGCATGTAAAAATATATAGAAACACGTCTTTGAAATTCCGTAGAAGCACGTCCATCTGCACAATTAGATAGGTAAATATCATTGAAAAATAATAAAGCAAGTTTTGAGTGATAAGAGAGGATAATTCTCAGTAAGGGAGAGTGATTGCATCTGTAAGAGAGTGGAGTTGTGAGTGATGTGAGCGTTGTTTAGATACCATAAAACCCTCGATTTTTCACACCATTTTGTTTCTCTTCATGCACCTAAAACATGCATAAATGAAATGTAAAGAGCACGAGTGATATTTTGGTTAAAACCCATAGTTGCACGAGTGATTGCACTTGTATTGAATTGTATATCCATGATGAAAATGTGAGTTCAATTTAAGTGTACATCCTCAACACCGAATACTTGATACCTCCCTTATTTGCACCATGCTGTTTTTTATGCACCTAGAGTATGCATATGTAGGGCCCATTACATGGCCGTGCATAAGCACATTTGTTTTAACCCGTGCACTTGAATTTTCACAATGATTTGCAGATACCGAGATCGATGCTGGCGCATCCAGAGGATGCACAGGTTTAGAGGGGGTGGATGTCGTCGTGATCCAAAACCCAGTGTTGGAAGTCAAATTTCAAACACCAAATTGAAGCACCATTGAAGAGGAGAATAGAGGGAAATTTCTTTTTCCTTAATCGGGACACGGGAAAATTCTTGCTTCCCATCTATCAATCGGGATATGTGGATATCGTCTACCTTGAGGAGAGATCTAGAGTTTTTTCCATCTATGCATTTTGGGCGTCTAGTCACATGACTTTGAGAAGAAAAAGGAAGCTTCTGGCCGAGAGAGAAAGGGTTGATCGGAGATACTATCGCTGTCTGGATTTTTCTTTCGGAAAGAAGGAATGGAACGTGGAGCAGAAGAGGGTGGTCTGAGTGTGTCGATGGCAGGCAGCTCAGTCCAGGTGGCGTACGGCAGCATGTCTCAGAAATCCTAGAGAATGAGGACCACGATATCTTGAAGAAAAGCAGTAACTTCTTTCAATGGCGGTAGAGATGGAGGAGTAGGGAGGCCAGGCGACATCTGTATTGAGGCAGTAGCTCAAGCTGTCAAACCCAATTAAAGGCTTCTGCTTATACACAGGTCAAAAGGGAGCTTGATCTTCAGAATAACGGGTAAGAAGAAAGTCCTGACTCCTCAGATGTATTATTATGCATGCATGTGCCACATATGCGTTTAATTCATATAACGCGAGGCTTAACGCCTGTTTCTTAGGTTGTTAAAGAAAAATTTTAAATGAACTGGAGATTTAAAGTATTATTCGTTCGCATATCACTTGGACAAAGTTCATGATCAAAAATACTTTTAAGTTTTCTACCATTTCGCTATGGCATTCGACCTATATTAAACCGAAAGTGAGACCATTGCCTTTTCTCACTTGAAAATAGAATGAGCTCGTGTGTGAATCTTCTTGTCTGAGTTTCTTTCTGATAATATAACTCAGGTTATGGAAAAAAATATGCTTACAATTTTCTATGATGGGACAACTTCAGGTTTGATGCACGCATATCTAACACTCTGATCATCGCCAGGTTCTGCAGTTGCATTGTAATGAATTCTAATCTTGTGTCATGAGAATAATAATTTGTCAGCGACCTGATTCATGGTTATAAACATCTGATTCCGAATTTGGTTTGAAGTAGACTAAAACAGGTACGCATACGGCTAGAATTGAGCATGGATATGTGTGCATATCCATAACTTGTCACACCGAAGTAGAGCTATGTGAAAGATGAAAGGAAGATTTTCACTGAGCTTTGTTGTTCATCTGAGTAATTGAGCTGCTGAATCGTATGGTTTATTCTGTGAAAGTTTTACCCAATTGTTTGTTTTAACTCGTAGAAAATGAAAAGCTTCAAGATATGCTGAAATTGAAATTCTGACGAATTGAGAGTGTGAACGGGTTTTCCTTTGACACAAACGCACCCTGAAGCCTCTCGGAGTGTTTTGAGCAAGGAATCAACATTCCACTTCATGATTTTTAGGAAAACAGAGTTACCCATTGAAAGAATGATATGTCTTGGAACATTTATTTTATCCATTAAATTTCTACCGAAGTCTGAGGCTGACCATTCGGTTTCTACCTCTGTGTTCTGCCTAAAGAAGATAAAGTTTTGATTCAATCTCTCAACAATTTTCATGATCCCATGGAGGACGACGCGAGAATTGGCAATATTCAAATATGCAACTGTTAACCATGTGCGCACATTTCCGATCATCACTGAATTGTTGTGCAACCATGGTGTAAATGTAAACGACACACTGCATCTATATACAGCTCAATGCTGCATTAAAGCTCTGCTTTGCTTCTCCGTTTAAGATTATCGTAGTTCATTAATAGCGTCAGAAAATTGTGTCGATATCAATAAATACAGAACGTTGTCATGTATAAAGTTCTGTTAACGTGTTTAATTTGGCATCCATAGGTATAAGAATTATGCTTACAATCATATAAGATGTTTTTTTTTTTTTTTATATGGAAATCTATTGATCTCTGACATTATACAAATGGTTCCGTATAATCACTTTGCTAGAATAGTTGCATATGTATAAGCATGACTCCCACATCATATACTGGATGTAAATATTTATGACCGTTTTAAATCAAATTAGAATTGCACAAACTGTAGAATTCATATATGACGTTGTTAACATACTCCCCTGAACCAAAGGATATGCTACTACTTACACTTAGTCGGTTGCAGAAGTATAAAAACTGAAGTATCTATAATCAAATAAATGATGCTTAGGCTATAAGGATATTTTCCCTTATCTGCAACGGAAGCTTTTGTGTGTAGTCAAATTGCTGTTCCAATTTACATACATACTTGTTTGTGAGCTTTAAAAGGTTTCCTTTTTTGCAAATATATCTGAAGGTCGATCATTCAAAAGACATAGGTCACCAACTGGTTGTAATTGATAAAATTGAATGATTGATTTTTTTATCGAATTGACTAATCAATTGCCTTGAGTTTTTGTTTCCACTGAACCTGAGTTTGCTCTAAGCACCCGGTGTGCGCCGTATTTTTTGGCGGTCGCCTTGATCCTCTGACCATCGCTTTCGCGCCGACATTACAAGAGGTTTGACTTTACAAGACCTTAGGTTGACCCAAGAGAAATACCTCTCTCATACTTAACTGTAAATGGCTTATTAAGTGAGGTATAAATTTCTTTAAAGGAACTTTGTTTACACTTTGAGTAATTTTATCCTACTTTCCCCTCCTTTTGTCCAACTCGACGACAGCGGTGTGTGCATCTTGGATGTGTGTGTGATCATGCATTCATTTTGAATTCTATACCCACTATTGGGCATTGATGACGTGAGTAGCGATCCGGATGTCATCATATTGAGTCGATACTATGCATATGGAGCTGATGTGCTACATATATAGTCTTGTGGTTTGACTACCATGAGCTCAAGGGTGAATTCAAGGTCTGCTTCCGATATATATATGGAGAAAAGAGACATGATGTAGAGAAGACTACACATGAGAGAGATGTAAGGAGCAAAGCTGCAAATATAATCTATATATTTCATGATTGAAGTTACAAGAGAGCCTAGAAAATATACAACAAGCTCTCCAATAACTCCAAACCCTCCACAGCTGAATATCACCTCCTCCAAAAAGATACCTTCAAGCTGTTGCACACCTCGTGGATGATGAAGAAAACACAACTCCACCTGCCCAAGTTGTTGGGACCTCCTTCTCTAAGCTTGCTCATGAAAGGAGCTCCAATAAGTGACAATACTAGTGCCCAATGTGTTGTTAATATAGGCTATGTTTGCCCTGATAAGCAAGGTAAAAATAAAGCAAAAGCTTGTTTTCACTAATGAAGCAAAAGCTCCTTTTCACGTAAAAATTGGTTTTCACACTAATTCAAAAAATTAGGGATTGAGTTTTATCCTTGATTTAGATGCCAAATATGTATGGTTGGATGGCTCTCAAGCAGTACTATCACATTATGTGATAGAAATTTTGGACTTTATGTTTTATCATTTCCCAAAAATGGCACCATTTCTGACCATTTCCAAAATCAAATTTTATTAATTTTAATAAATCTGCAAGTGGGATCGTTAGTGGAAGTTGCCCCAATGACATATTTCTAATAGAGAGAGTTTGATTGTATAATTTACTTACATTAATATGAAATTATGTTCTTCTTATGGATTCTTAAAAAATATGTCAATGCGGCAACCTTGCACTAGGGATCCTACCTATGAAGAAGTTAAATTTAGCTCATAGATATGGTAAGAAATGGTCCTATTTTTGGGAAATGGTAAAAAACATGATAAAAAGTTTTTTATTACATACTTTTATAGAGCTAAGATAGAGTCACCCAACCATATATAACACTTGTATGTCTCGCACCAAAATCAAGGTCAAAAGTCATAACTTAATTTTCAAACTTTATGTGAAAAACAATTTTTTAACTTGAAAAAGCTTAATACCACATATCAAACAGAGTTTAAATGTGAATATTATGATCCAATGGTCCATGTGAATCCACATCACTACATAACAAAACATATGCAAACCCCAATTTTAGGGTTATCAAAAAAAGCAAAAACCCTAATTAGAGTTTTCACTGGGAGCTTTCACAAAAGTGCTTTATGGAGCTTTATCGTGCAGCTTTTGCTTTATCAAGCATAATCTATATAAGCACCAGGTTAGTATCACTTTTTGGAGCTCTCTTCATGAGCTAAGCTTAGAGGTGGTGATTCCTTCAACTTGGAGGAGAAGAGGTGTGTTTCTTGATCAACTTCAAGGTGTGCAAGAGCTTGTACCTTCTTGCTTGTGAGTATTTTCAATATACTTGCTTGGAGAAGCTTATATTTTTGGTGGACTATACACTATAGCCTTTGGAGATTTATGAAACTATTGAACAACTTTACATCAATGCGTATTCTTGTGCTATCTTGTAACTTCTCGTGGGCCCAAAATCAACAATTGGTATCAGAACACGAAACCATAAAGTACATTGAGAATTTGGTCACATGTAGGAAGATTAAATCTTCATGGCATATTCAAATCAAGCTCAACCACATATTTAGCAATGGTCATCAAGTCTTAGTCTCTATATCTATTATGGGCTTCAAAACCAACACTTTTTGCATCATGAATGTGAATATGTATTTTTATAGTGATGTAT
Source organism: Ceratopteris richardii (assembly GCA_020310875.1). NCBI lineage: Eukaryota > Viridiplantae > Streptophyta > Polypodiopsida > Polypodiales > Pteridaceae > Ceratopteris > Ceratopteris richardii. The sequence goes on along the minus strand of CM035440.1, from coordinate 146,581,803 downwards.
TGTACTTCTAGGAGAGAATGGTATGCATGAGTATATGATATTCTTAAAATTTTCCACGAGTATAAGAGGAATATAGTTTTCATAGGTATTGTTATATACAATGTGTGTATGCATTGGAGTACTTATAGTCATGGATAAATGATTTTTACCTTTAAAAAGGATCGTACCAAATGATCTTATGAATAATAATGATGTATAGAAAAATACAATCTTAGTGACTAACAATCATTTTGTGAATTTATGTGGATTTTTAAGAAATAAAGATTGATAGTTTGTACAATGTTCACTTGGTGGTATATTTTTTCTTTCCAAAAAAAAATCATTTATTTACTTATTGTAGTTATGCATATGTAAAAAAGGACACTATAGTGTCCTATTTTGGTACGATGCTCGTGTTAAAGGCTCAAGGCTGATTGTGAAAGGCACTAAGAAAGGTACACTTTATTGCTTGCATGGGAAAGCCTTGCTCGACAAGTTTATTGCTTTCGCATGATTAATTCTCACATGGAATTATGACATAACTGGCTTGACCACATGAGCCAAAGGGCTTTGAGAAATTATGTAATCTTGACAAGTTTGATGCTAAAGGCACAAAACTTGACTTTTGTAATGAATGTCAATATGGTAAGCAAGTTGAGAATTTCTACTACTATGGACTATGTCCAATGTGCTTAATCTTGTTCACTTTGAGGTTTCTAGCATTACCACCAAATCTATGGAGGAAGCTCTTTACTTCACTTCTTTTGTTGATGTCTACTCCAAGAAGCTTTGAGTTTATTTGGTAAAATATAAGGATGCAGCCTCTGCTGCATTTGTGACCACCCAAACAAGTAGACAGTGAAATGCTTACGCATGGATAATGGAGATACGTTCACAAGTGTTGACTTAATAGATTTTGTGCAAATATTGGCATTAAGTGGGAACTTATAGTCCCATAAAGCCCCTCTTCTAATGGTATGGCTGAAAGGTATTATAGGAATCTTTGTGAGAGGGTGAGATGCATGATGTCGAGAGCTCATCTCCCTCATGGTCTTTGGGGAGAGACTTTGAAAATTGAGGTATATGTTTGCAATCCATCTCCTCGTGTGTCCTTAAAAGGTCACATCCTTGAAGAGGTTTGGTTTGGCAAATGTGCTTCATATGATCACCTACACATCTTTGGCAGGCAATGGATTTGTGCATATTAGACCGTAGTTGAGGATTAAATTAGATGCAAAGTCCAAAAAAGCATCTTCGTGGGGTATGGAGATGAGGGTGAAATAGGCTACAAACTTCGGTTATATAACCTTTTCAAAATCAACTCTATGACGAGGTTTTAAACCATAAAAGTAAAATCATCAATTAAGTGAAGCAAAATTTTACTCACTCTCATCATTCGCTCTAGCTATTTTTTCTTTCATGTAACAAGAAATAGAAAAGAAAAATTTGCTTGAGATGTTATATGCTTTGCTGCTCTACTATCAAAAATCCAAGTTTTCCAAGTAGAGCCATAGTAAGCTCTGTGCTTATAAAAAGCTTATGATATAGAAACAAATGCATAAAAGTCATCATCATGTACCATATGAACATAATTTGAATTAGAAGTTGTATATTTTTGTTCTTCTGTAACCACATTACTTGAAACATGGAAAAATGATGTTATGGGGCAACCTTTTGGAAGTGCGGTAGGCCAAAACAATAATCACAAGTAATTTCCAGGATTTTTCCAACTCTTAGAACCTTGGCACATAACACACCTTGACCAAATCACATGAGATAAATGACCAAAAGAAAATTTGTAAAGTGTAGCAATTGAATCCTCACTACACACTAATTAAATGCTAAATGTCAATATGGAATGTTTGTAATAATACAAAACTGAATATACGCTGATGAAAAGGATTCTAAGTACAAAATGTAGAGAAAGAGTGTCTAAGAGGTATAATGTGAGAGAGAAACTTTTGTATGTATGCATGCATGTACGTATGTATTTATTTATTTGTTTATTTATTTATTTATTTATTTATTTCTATATTGATATATATACATACATACACACACATATATATAAATATAAATATAAATATAAAAAATATATTTTTTTTTTCTTTCTTTTTCTTTTCATTAATTAATTAATTGGATGATTATTTTATTACTTGTTTATTTCCTTACCAAAGTTCAAACATCAATCATGCACATGCCACACTCCATACATGCATACTACATAAAATGTGCATACATGCATGTCACATGCAATGTATTATGTGCACACACGCTTGCATGCATGCATGCATGCATGCAGCATAATGTGTCATACATGCATAATACATACAATGTGCATACATACATATAGCACAATATTATACATGTCATGCATACATGCATAGTACACAAATGGATACATGCATGCAGCATATGTGCATCATTATTCATACAAGCGTAGATCTCACCATGCACATGCACATGCACATGCCACATTCCTTACATGCATAGGGCATACATTGTAGGACATACATTGTACATGCACTTGATAATTTGAAGAAGATGAAGGGACGGCTTCCAAAAACTCCTCCAAATTTGCACTATCTCCTCTAAGAGTCCTCTTAGCTCAAAACCCTAGAGCTTGTGTGAGGATAACTCACAAAACTTGATGCTTGAATGAGACCATAAGATGTTCTTTATATAGCCCAAGACTGCTAAACAAAACAACACAAAAAAGCCTACTAGCACGTTTTGCCATGCGATTTATTTAAAAACATGACAATTGCTTTTTTATTTTTGATTTAGCTTTTTTGTGGAATGCTTTATTGTTGATTGGATTAGGAGCCATAGAATCATAAGCTTTTTGTAGGTTTAATCTCAGTGATTGATCTAATTTTGATGAAAAGCAACTTAAAAAAGAGAAATTGGGGGTTAGTTTTGGTTAACTTTCTCATATGAGATGGTGCAATGTTATATACCATTATAAAGCTTCATAGATGTTGGAAACAATGTCAAAACAGCACAAAAACCCTAATTTCCAGCAACCCTAATTTTTGGTACTTTGCAAATTTTGGTCACAAAAGGTCAAACATTTTTATTAGCTCATCATATAGTACTTAAGGAGAACTTTCATTTGGTATATAACATTTTGTCATCAGAGGTCCAGAAATTAAAAAAAAAAACCCTAATCCTGATTTCTTCTCAAAATGTTTTTTTGCATAATATTCTCAAGTCCTCAGCATCAAGGAAAGCTAACTCTCTTACTCATCATATGGCTAGATTGAGAGATCATTGGAGTTTTGGGCCCGAAAAGCAGTTTTTAATCATGAAAAGCAGATCACTTTTTTAATGCTATTGCGAGCTTTTTAGCTTCTTCCAGCAAGCTTTTCGACAAATTTTCGCCAAAGCTACTAAAGCCTATAAAAGAAGGGCTTGGGGGTCACATTGAGCATCACTCATTGATCACTCCAGGCCATAGTACGAAAGAGAGAATTAATTCGTGAGAATTAATTCGGCAATTATTCATTTAATTCGTTTAGTACGTTCCGCCCAAAAATAAAATCTAGGAATTTTATCCATCTGAAAAGAATTTTATATTTTTACATATGAAATATATATGTATATATATCTCAATCTCATGTAAGATTTATGGATTTTACCAAGCTATCACCTATAACTTAAAAAAATACTTTCATAACAAGTTACAACATCAGACATCTTAATCCTTCATCATTAAGTTCTAACCAATGAAAAATCACCACACATAAGTTATAACACATTAGATCATAGATCGATCATGACTCATGGCATTGATTAGTAAGCAACTATAAGCTGCAAGCAAACATTATCATACATATAGAAAAAATGATACATCATAGCTTGTAAGTCAACATATGTCTCAAATGATACATATAGCAAAAATGATCTGTCATGGCTCATGGTTCAATATAACCGGTTATGAAGAAGTGTTGGAAAAAAAAATTCTATTGCAACAAACAACATGCGAAGTTTTTCGTAACTTCATGCAAAATTTGACCTAAATTTTGTTATTTTTATGGCCATTTGGGGCCTTGGAAAAGCATATGGGATCTTGTTCGAGGTTCGTCGACAAGGGACCATGAGCCTCCTCATTGTATTGAAGGTCATACAAGCTTTGAACACCTAACAAAGTGTGCAAGGATGATCCCCTTCGGAGCTCTAAGTGCAAGGCTAGTATGTTACAATCCCTTTTGTCAGATCTATCTAAATTGTGTGCGAGTGCTAGGATTGATTGTTGAGGAAGCGATAGAAACTTAAGTCCAAGAGTAATTAAATAACTCAAGTTGCAAAAATTATATGTAAATGTGGATTAAATAAAAGTGAATGTAAATGTGATTACACAAAAGACTTACATGTTCAAATATTGTACATCACACATCGTGATAGACTAGACTTTAGTAAGGAATTAAAATGAAACAAGGAAAATTCAAGGGAATCAAAACCATTGAGACAAACAAAGAACCTATGGGATATCTGAAATCTTCATGAAATGGTTATCAATTAAACATATTGGTACGGTAGATGAACAATAAATTAGACCATATGGGGCTAGTGTCAATAGAGCAGCGAAATCATGGTTAAAGCAACTAGGATCAAACAGAATTTAGAACTTGTTACTTACAAAACTCAGCAAAAGCTGATGGTTGACTGCCAAAATCTCCCCCAAATCTGCACCAAAAGTTAGAAACACCTTCTTCTAGGGTTAAAGCACTTCAATAGGCCTTGAGCATAATATAATAATTCGCGAATTATTGATCCATAATAAAATTTGTAAGATTCGCATCACGAATCAATTCACGATGCACGAATCTTATGACAATCTATCGCAATAGATAGAAATAGACAGTCTGAGCAGATAAACACAACAACCATGATAGGCACCCACTAGCATGATAGAAAGGACTCAATTGATGAAAGGCAAATGATTGTCACAATAAGTGAAAGCTTCACAGTAAGTCGGATACTCAAGATGATCAAGAGTCTCGCAATAGACGGTGAAAATCGTAATTGGCAATGGCTTATCAAGATGGATAGGGCCCATTGGTGATAGCCATGGGTTTTGCCATAGATGGTTGTGTAGTCGCTAGGCCTTTGTCACAATGGATGCATTCTTCATGATAATCAAGCAATATTGGGATGGTGGGATATACACCCTAATAGTCAAGATAGCGTTTATCTGTCATGATACACTCAAGTGCAATGATTTTTCAAATCCCATCTTCACTATTGTGGTTGTGCAGGTGTCCAATGTGTCATTCACTACTTTCTCTACCCTAAGACACAACTTGATTGTTTGTTATGATAGATAGCTTGAGATGCCTCAAAACGTGCAAAGCAAAATTTCATCTATAATATGTACTATAGCCTGCAACAAGTTTAAAAAAGCAAGAAAACACCAACAAATAGCAAGCACACTTTAGTTCTCTCCCTCTCCCTCTCCCTCTCCCTCTCCCTCTCTCTCTCTCTCTCTCTCTCTCTCTCTCTCTCACTGACTTCTTTATTCCACGACGTGCTGCAGCCCTCCCCCCCTCAGCCCACATACCGAGCGGGGTGACTCTTCAGCAAGCTCAGATATCTCGAGCTAGGAGACGACCCCGTGCTATAGGATATCGGGCCCCGAGACTTCACCGACACCAGATTGCGGAGATCCAGGCTTGTGACCATCGCGCCATGGAGGAGAGACGATCCCAGATGATGGCCGATCCCATTGCAGCCATCAGGGTGGCCCTGACTCCACTTCCACCTATGTATCACATATTACATCCCACCCACTAGCACAGGATGGAGCTAGTTAGTCGTTTTAGATGCATTCTCATGGTTGTTGTACTACCCTTTTGCATATAGACTATCATAGATATCGCACTCCATACACCCCCCACCACTTTCATGGGTATCCCCACATGCATACTACGGAGATCTATATCAGCTTAACCAGTTTCTTTTCAGCACTTTTATCTTTTCTGATTGACAGAAGATACACCCATGTACATCGATTTGTCTCATAGGCCGAGTTCGGCCTCCTAATAGACGTAAAAACACTTTCTTTCTTTCTTTCTTTCTTTCTTTCTCTCTCTCTCTCTCTCTCTCTCTCTCTCTCTCTGACGACAAGAGGCACTACGCACTACACCAGGCACCCCGATCTATTTCGATGACGACCTCACACGAATGCAGGTAGAGCACAGACACGCATGCATGCCGCATGTCCTCCAGGCCCGACAGGAGGGACATCCTTCCCTATACAAAGACAATCGTGTCATCATCGATGGACGACCAATTGACTAGGGATTCGCGGCCTATGAGAAAGCACAGCAGGTGCGCTTTGCAGTATGGAATTGCAATGGATCTTGAACTGCAATGGATCTTTGTGGACACATCCAGGACGCCTCGAGAAGGTGATGGAGGGAAGAGACGATCTTCTTGACAGAGACACACGAGAGCCCGGGGAGGAGCCTACCGAGGATTGAGGGCTATATGTGGGAGTCAGTCCACTACCGAAAGATGAGAAAGCACACCACACGAGGATCAAGAGGAGTAGCCGTGCTCTGTAAACAGTCGCTACAGCACACGTACAGGTGGTAGCCAGAGACCCAGAAGCACGATTCATGTAGATACGCCTCCAGCTATCAGAGGAGAGAGCAGTGTATTTCGCCGTCTTCCATATTGCACCCATTGGCTTGCGCTTGACACATTCCCCTCAGAAGCCCTCCGAGAGGGAGGGACCAAACACCGCATCGCCATATGACTGCCTCAGTAACACCATTATGGAGTATACCGGGATAAGCGAAGTCTTCCTTGTAGGAGACTTCAATGCCCCACTCAGAGCCACCAATGTGATATCTATGACTTTGATGACCCTGAGATGCTTCGCACCATCGAGGACAGGTCAACACTCAAAGCCTGAGTCTACACCGCCACACCCACCTCATACGGCCGACACCTACTCCAAATGGGAGGAGCACACCGTCTCATTATATATAATGGGATGGCGACCTGGCCCACCTCAGGTGGTCTCACCTTCATTCCACCCACGACACCGCATGGAGGCAATGTGGTAGACTATGTTATCGGACCCCGACGGCGACACATCTCATCACCTCATTCACCATCCCACCCACATCGATTGGAGCTGACCACGCATATCTCGTCCTATCCATACGTGGCACACCATGCATATCCCACCCCGCCACCATACCGCCACATGCCCATACCACATCTACTCCCTTGATCCCTCTGCCCCATTGGATACCCTCACTGCCCACTTCTCCTCGATCCTCGACACATATGCTACTCTCAGCTTCCCATACACCACCCACAACACCGCACATCCGACACGGCTGGGGCATACACCCCAAAATAGATGGTACGATGAGGAGTATAGACGACTATGCCGACATCTCAGAGCACAGAGTATTTTGCGATCCATCACAGAGAGGGAGGCACGACGACAGATGCGAGCCCTCACACGCCAGAATCGGCGAGCTTTCGAGAAGCGACAAGAGGCAAAGCTTTTTTACCTTCTCATGAGTAGGGATTGCGCCACTGCATGGAGGGCCCTATGCGAGCCACGCCCACCTACTCCCAAAGCAGATCCTCAGACCTGGCACACCTACGCAGAGAGCTTATATGACATCCCAAGACAGCCGCCATTGCCGATCCCTCCCACACCGCGTCCTGTGATATCCACCCTATTCACGGCAGGCATGGTACGACAGGCCATCCATAGGCTACAGCATGGCCGTTCAACAGACCACACAGGACTACAGGGCGAGCACTTTATATACGCAATAGATGTAGTTTCCCACCTGATCGCCCATCTCTTCAACCGTGCTTTGGTTGAGGGATTACCTGACTCATTGACTATGCATACCATTGCGCCTATCCATACGTCTGGCGATATGGATCCATGGAACTACAGGACTATTATGATAGGCCACATCCTAGCCAAGATCTATGGAGCAGTACTAGAGGAAGAGCTCGGTACGTACACTCAGGGAGCTGGGATCAAAGCACCCGCTCAGGCAGGCTTCTGTCGCACTTTTTCCACTATTGACCATATCTTCGTACTTCGTTGCTGGATTGAGAGCGCGAAGGCGAGGAAGCGGAGACTATACTGTTGCTTTAAGGATTTCCGCAAAGCCTTCGAAATGGTCCCTCGAGAGAGACTACCACGAAGACTCCAGGAGTTACATATACCATCAGACATGCTATGGGCCATCCATGCTTTGTATGCATGAGTCAGAGGCAGGGTGCGCTTCCTCTGCGGCCTATCGGATAGCCTCGTTAGCACCATTGGTGTGAAACAAGGTTGCCCTCTCTCACCCACTCTCTTTGGTCTCTACATCGACGAGATCACGGACTATATAACAGCGAGCAGGAGGGCTAGGAGGAGACCTCGGAGGTACGTCAGTACACATATTATTATATGCTGAGGACAATGTATGCTGATGACATTGTCCTTCCTTCAGAGTCACAGGAGGGGCTACAGTCACATTTACAAGCGCTCGATACCTTCTACATGGAGAGAGGACTCGCAATGAACCTTGGCAAGACCAAGGTCATGATCTTCCATACCTCCAGGACAGTACGCCATCGCGCCTCTTTCACTGCAGTTGGAGGACAGATAGAGGTAGTGGACTCCTATGTCTACTTAGGTGTCACCTTCTTGGGAAGCACAAGGGTATTCTCCATGGCACAGGCAACGAGAGAGATTGACGCAAGGCTATGCGGCACTTGCATGATTGGAGAGACGCTTCTTTCAAGCACATTTTCAAGAGCCCCGAACGAAGGGGTGGCTCTTTGATACTCTAGTGACACCCGCATTGATGTACACAGCGGCAATATGGGCACCAGGGATCACGGAGGCAATGTGGACGCGGATTGAGAGGCCCCAAGTCACCATGATCTCATGCTTGCTCCGCAGCAAGCCCTCCGTTCCACACGACATTGTACGAGCTGAGCTTGGCACGCCACCAATGCTAGTGGAGGCCCTCTTTCATCTGGTGAACTTTATTTTGAGAGTCAGAGAGCTCCCCAATAGTCGACTCACCAGGCTTGCATTTGAGAGCTCTAGACATTTGGCAGAGACACGGCATGAGAGAGTATGGTATGCACAGACCTACCGATGGTTAGCAAACCATGGCATGAGCATTACCGATATCCCCCCTTTTCAGTATGACCTCTCTTCCCCCTACATTACCCTCTCTCGTTCGGAGAGGAACAGGATCATCCGTCAGGACCTACTACAGATACACGTCAGGGAGACATGGATAGCACCACGGGAGCCTCTTCCCACAAAGAGGTAACACTACAAAGAGCACTTCCTGACTTTGACAGCGGATGGTTTCGTCCAGAGACCACGATACATGGATACATACATGGCTCCAGCAGAGAGAGTGGCCATTGGGCAGCTCAGAGTATCATCACACAAGCTCGAGATTGAGGTTGGGCGAGCGACACATACCCCCAGCGACGAGAGATTATGCAGGATACGCCGAGAGGAGGTGGAGGACAAGGAGCACTACACATGTAGATGCCAGGCATACGAGGACATCAGACACCGCTACCCACAGCTCTTCAAGGGGCCAGAGAGATCAGGGCTTTATTGGAGACGGAGGACCAGCGCCCTCTAGGTTGCTTCCTAGTAGAGCTCCACCGCCGCCATGCATCACTTCTCTAGTAGCGGATGGACATACACTTGGCCCTCCACACTTCTATTACGGATTTTTTCAGACCCACATCCACCCGAGGACCCAGCTGGATGCAGGGTGTCAAATTACAGAGAGCAGAGGAGCTTAGATGACAGCGTCGACGACCGAGGCCCCCACTCCGGAGAGCTCGTCCCCACCAGAGAGAGATTCAAGCGATTCACGCACGCCATGACATGGAGATACGGACACGTCAGCAGCGCACCCCTGTCGATCTTGATGTGCTGAGCATTTTGAGGATCGCCACGATGCCTTACCCACCGATGCACTATATCCTACACCCACTCCAGGCACTTAGAGCGTTATGACACCACCGAGCCTCCCCTCCCTATGCATATCATATTTGTACATCACCTATTGAGCATATACAGTGCATACCCATAGCACCCCATACCCTTGATGCTAGCTATTATCCACTCCTTTTATATTCTGTTTTGTACCCACACTTTATTTTCCTTTTGCGATCACAGTGGATTGGATCATAGTGAAAGGAGGGACATCGTGCCCTATACAAAGACAGTCGTGTCATCATCGATGGACGACCAACTGACTAGGGATTCACGGCCTATGAGACAGCATAGCAGGAGGTGCGCTTTGCAGTCTGGAACTGCGATGGATCTCTGTGGACACATCCAGGACGCCTCGAGGAGGTGATGGAGGGCAGAGACATGATCTTCTTGACAGAGACACACGAGAGCCCCGGGAGGAGCCTACCGAGGATTGAGGGTTATATGTGGGAGTCAGTTCACCGCCGACAGATGAGACAGCACACCACACGAGGATCAGGAGTAGCCGTGCTCTATAGACAGTCGCTACAGCACAGGGTACAAGTGATAGCCAGAGACCTAGAGGCACGATTCATGTGGATACGTCTCCAGCTATCACAAGAGAGAGCAGTGTATTTCGCCGTCCGCTATATTGCACCCATCGGCTCGGGCTTCACACATCCCCATGAGCAGCCCTCAAAGAGGGAGGGACCAAACACCGCATCCCCATATAACTACCTCAGTAACACCATTATGGAGTATACCGGGATGGGCGAAGTCTTCCTTGTAGAAGACGTCAATGCCCGCACTCAGAGCCACCACTGTGATATCTATGACTTTGATGACCCTGAGATACTTCGCACCATCGAGGAGAGGTCTACACTCAGAGCCTCAGTCGACACCGCCACACCCACCTCATATGGCCGACACCTACTCCAGATGGGAGAAGCACACCGTCTCATTATATATAATGGGATAGCGACCTGGCCCACCTCGGGTGGTCTCACCTTCATTCCACCCACGACACCGCATGCAGGCAATGTGGTAGACTATGTTATCGGACCCCCGGAGGCGACACATCTCATCACCTCATTCACCATCCCACCCACACCGATTGGAGCTGATCACGCATATCTCGCCCTATCCATACGCGGCACACCATGCATATCCGACCCCGCCACGATATCGCCACATGCCCATACTACCATTCACTTTAGACATGAGCTAGCACATATCTATAGTTCCCATGTTCTAGAGCGCATCTACTCCCTTGATCCCTCCGCTCCATTGGATACCCTCACCACCCACTTCTCCTCGATCCTCCACACATCCGCTACTCTCAGCTTCCCATACACCACCCATAGCACCGCACATCCGACACGGCTGGGGCATACACCCCAGAATAGATGCTACAATGAGGAGTGTAGATGACTATACCGACATCTCAGAGCACAGAGTATTTTGGGATCCATCACAGAGAGGGAGGCACGACGACAGATGCGAACCCTCACACGTCGGAAGCGGCGCTTTCGAGGAGTGATAGGAGGCATAGCTGTTTGACCTTCTCATGAGTAGGGATTGCGCCACTGCGTGGAGGGCCCTACGCGAGCCACGTCCACCTATGCCCATAGCAGATCCTGAGGCCTGGCACACCTACGCCCAGAGGTTATATGACGTCCCAAGACACCCACCATTGCCGATCCCTCCCACACCACGTCCTGTGATATCCACCCTATTCACGGCAGGCATGGTACGACAGGCCATCCATAGGCTACAACATGGCCGTTCAGCAGACCACATAGGACTACAAGGCGAGCACTTTATATACGCAGTTGATGTAGTTTCCCACCTGATCGCCCATCTCTTCAACCGTGCTTTGGTTGAGGGATTAACTGACTCGTGGACTATGCATACCATTGTGCCTATCCATAAGTCCGGCGATATGATGGACCCAGAGAACTACAGGACTATTATGATAGGCCACATCCTCGCCAAGATCTATGGGGCAATACTAGAGGCAGAGCTCAATACGCACGCTGAGGCAGCTCGGACCAGAGCACCCAGTCAGGCAGGCTTCCGTCGCACTTTTTCGACTATCGACCATATCTTCGTACTTCGTTGCTTGATTGAGAGCGCGAAGGCGAGGAAGCAGAGATTATACTATTGCTTTGTGGATTTCCGCAAAGCCTTCGACATGGTCCCTCGAGAGAGACTACTACGGAGACTCAAGGAGTTACATATACCATCAGACATGCTATGGGCCATCCATGCTTTATATGCACGAGTCACAGGTAAGGTGCGCTTCCCTGGCCGCATATTAGACAACCTTGTTAGCACCATTGGTGTGAAACAAGGTTGCCCTCTCTCACCCACTCTCTTTGGTCTCTACATCCACGAGATCACGGACTATATACAGCGAGCACGAGGGCTAGGAGGAGACCTCGGAGGTACGTCAGTACACATATTATTATATGCTGATGACATTGTCCTGCTTTCAGAGTCACAAGAGGGGCTACAGTCACATTTACAGGCACTCGATACTTTCTGTATGGAGAGAGGACTCACAGTGAACCTTGGCAAGACCAAGGTCATGATCTTCCATACCTCTAGGATAGTACGCCATCGCGCCTCTTTCACCGCAGCGGGAGGACAGATAGAGGTAGTGGACTCCTATGTCTACTTAGGTGTCACCTTCTCAAGAAGCACAGGGGTATTCTCGATGGCACAGGCAGCGAGAGATAGATTGACGCGAGGTCATGGGGCACTTGTAGGATTGGAGAGACTGCTTTCAGGCACATTTTCAGGCGCCCCGGACTAAGGGGTGGCTCTTTGATACTCTAGTCACACCCGCATTGATGTACGTAGCGGCAGTATGGGCACCCGGGATCACGGAGGCGATGTGGACGCGGATTGAGAGGCCCCGAGTCACCATGATCTCACGCTTGCTCCGTAGCAAGCCCTCCGTTCCACACGACATTATACGAGCTTAGCTTGGCACGCCACCGATGCTAGTGGAGGCCCTCTTTGAGCTGGTGACCTTTATTTTGAGAGTCAGAGAGCTCCCCACTAGCCGACTCACTAGGCTTGCATTTGAGAGCTCTAGACATTTGGCAAAGATAGGACATGAGAGAGTATGGTATGCATAGACCTACCGATGGTTAGCAGACCATGGCATGAGCATTACGGATCTCCCCCCTTTTCGGTATGACCTCTCTTCACCCTACATTACCCTCTCTCATTCGCAGAGGAACAGGATCCTCCGTCAGGACCTACTACAGATACACATCAGGGAGACATGGATGCACCATGGGAGCCTCTTCCCACAAAGAGGCAACACTACAGAGAGTACTTCTTGACTTTGACAGCGGATGGTTTCATCGAGAGACCACCATACATGGATACATACATGGCTCCAGCAGAGAGAGTGGCCATTGGGCAGCTCAGAGTATCACCACACCAGCTCGAGATTGAGGTTGGGCGAGCGACATATACTCCTAGGGACAAGAGATTATGCAGGATATGCCGAGAGGAGGTGGAGGACGAGGAGCACTACACATGTAGATGCCAGGTATACGAGGACATCAGAGACCTCTACCCACAGCTCTTCAGGGGGCCCAGAGAGATTAGGGCTTTATTGGAGACGGAGGACCAGCGCCCTCTAGGTCGCTTCCTAGTAGAGCTCCAGCGCCGCCGTGCATCACTTCTCAAGCAGTGGATGGACATACACTTGGCCCCCCAGACTTCTATTATAGATTTTTTCAGACCCATAGCCACCCCAGGACCCAGCTCGACACAGGGTGTCACATTACAGAGAGTAGAGGAGCTTAGACAACAGCGTGGACGACCGAGACCCCCACTCCAGAGAGCCAGTCCCCACCATAGAGAGATTCAGGCGATTCACGCACACCATGACATGGAGATACGGAGACGTCAACAGCGCACCCCTATCGATCTCGATGTGCAGAGCATTTTGAGGATCGCCACGATGCCTTACCCACCTATGCACTATATCCTACACCCACTCCAAGCACTTAGAGCGTTACGACACCACCGAGCCTCCCCTCCCTATGAATATCATATTTGTACATCATCTATTGAGCATACAAAGTGCATACCCATAGCACCCCATACCCTTGATGCCAGCTATTATCCACTCCTTTTATATTTTGTTTTGTACCCACACTTTATTTTCCTTTCGCGATCACAGTGGATGGGATCATACTGATGTATATGTTTTGTCTCATAGGCCGATTTTGGTCTCTAATAGACGTTAATCTCTCTCTCTCTCTCTCTCTCTCTCTCTCTCTCTCTCTCTCTCTCTCTCTCTCTCTCTCTCCCCCGCTCTCTCTCTCTCTCTCCCCCTCTACATGGACGAGGACCTCACGCGTATGCAGGTGGCACACCGACGCGCTTGCATGCCACAGATATACTCCAGGCACGTCGAGAGGGGAGGAAGGCCTTTTACCGTGATGGTAGGGTCTTCATAGATGGACGCCCTATCAAATAGGGCCATGCGGCCTATGAGACATCACTACACCAAGAGACACCACTCAGAGGAGCAGTGTGGTACACCAACCGGGCACTCTGGACGCGACCAGACAGAGTCGAGGAGATCCTGGCATCACATGACTTTGCGTGCATCACAGAGACACACGAGAGCCCAGAGCGAGGTCTACCACGCATTGCAGGTTTTCATTGGGAATCTGCATTCAAGACTACGACGAGACAGAGTACAGCGCGAGGATCGGGAGGAGTGGCCATCGTATTTCGACAGGAGATACAGAGCCGGATCCATATTATAGGTAGAGATGAGGAGGCACGATACATGTGGGTTCGCATAGAGATAGCACAAGGGAGCCCGATTTACATTGCTATATGCTACTTCCCACCAGGCGGATCTCGATACGCAGGACAGGATATGGGGGGACCGATCCGAGATAGAGACTCACCATACACAGCACTTTCGGATGAGATACTACATTACAGCACACTTGGTGAAGTCTTCCTTATGGGGGACTTCAATGGCCGCACTCAGTCGCATCAGTGCGAGGCATATGACATGGATCACCCGCATCTCATGAGGGCCAGAGACCCGGTTGAGATTAGCACCAGCAGAGAATCGGAAGATACGGGTCAGGACACCACCTGCTATGGCAGACATCTACTCGAGCTAGGCAGTCGACATCATCTCGTTATATATAACGGGATGAATCGGTGGCCAGGTTCAGGCAAATTTACTTGCTTCCCTCACGGGGGAGGTGAGAGCACAGTCGACTACATTTTGGGTACTACCTCTGGAGCTTCACTCATCCCTTCACTTAGTATTGGACGACGCCCACTCGGTGCTGACCACACATTTATTACATTCACACTCTCATCTCCGATTCCATTAGAATCTCCCTCACCCACTGAGATACATACCACGATACTCTTCACACACGAGCTCTCACACGTTTATGCACACCATTTACACACCCGCCTACTCTCCCTCGATCCATTCTCACCTTTGGACACACTTACATCACATATCACCTCCATCCTACAAGACTCAGCTCTCCGTAGCTTCCCACACCGCACACATATGCACCCTCCACGCACAAGATCCATGCCCCAGAACCGTTGGTATGATGCAGACTGTCGTGAGCTGCGGAAGCACCTACGGATTTTAGATCATAGAGGAGATATTACACACACACAGGCACAGCGTCGCATGCAGAGCCTTACTCGCCGCAAACGGCGAGATTGGGAGGAGAGACAGTATTGGGATATTTACCATTTGCTCATGAGTCGAGACAGTGTAGTGGCATGGCGACATTTGAGAGAGAGGAGACAGCAGACACCTATCCGAGACCCGAGCACTTGGCATAGCTATCCACGGAGCCTATACGAGATCCCATACCAGCCTCCCATTCCCAAACCGCAGAGCCCACGTCCTACTACCTCTAACTTCTTCACACCCACTATGGTGGGACGCGCTATTGCCCGGCTGCAGCATGGCAGGGCCCATGATCATTTCGGTTTACAGGCATAGCACCTCATCTATGGAGGCACGACTCTCGCACCGCTCATTGCCCATCTCTTCAACCGTGCATTGGTTGAAAGGTTCCCAAACTCATGGATTGAGCACACCATAGTGCCCATTCATAAGTCAGGTGATACTATGGATCCAGCTACATACCGGACGATCATGATTGGCCCTATATTGGCCAAGTTATATGGGGCTGTACTAGAGACAGAGTTGAGTACTCTCGCTGAGAGGAAGGGCATCAGGGCTCCAGGACAGGCAGGTTTCAGACGAGATTACTCTACCATTGACCACATCTTCACTCTAAGATGCCTGATCAACCGGGCCAGGGTGAGGAAGAGGAGATTATATTGTTGCTTTGTGGACTTCCGCGAAGCAGTTGACACTGTTCCCAGGGATCGACTCTTCAGACGACTACTTGACATCGGAGCTCCGGAGGAGATGATATGGGGATCTACGCCTTATACGAGAGAGTATCTGGTAGAGTGAGATGTCCAGGGGCTTATCTGATCCACTTGCTAGCACTATCGGAGTGAAGCAAGGATGCCCTCTCTCACCCACCCTCTTTGGTCTCTAGATTGATGAGATAGTGGACTTCATACAGCAGCAGGGGGGAGATGGCATTGAGGTACACGGGTCCACTGTCCATATTCTTTTATACGCTGATGATATTGTATTGGTTTCAGAGTCTGCAGAAGGTCTACAGCATCATCTACACGGCCTAGATGACTGTTGCAGACACAGAGGGTTATCTGTGAACCTTGGTAAAACCAAGGTCTTGATCTTTCATACATCAGCACAGGTACGAAGACATAATTTGTTCACAGCAGCAGATGGACCGATCGAGGTGGTCAGATCATATGTTTACTTGGGAGTGACATTTACAGCAGCATCAGGGGTCTTCTCTATGGCTCAGGCAGCCCGTGAGCGCATCACACGTGGATACGCAGCACTAGCTTTGATGGAGAGACAGTGCCACCAGGCATATTTTCAGGAGCCCCGCACAAAGGGGTGGCTCTTTGACACTTTGGTTACGCCAGCGCTCATGTATGGCGCAGCCATATGGGGACCACGATTAGCTACATCAGTATGGACAGCATTAGAGAGGCCACAGATCCTCATGATTGCCAGACTTATCCGCAGCAAGCCTTCAGTACCACATGATATCATTAGAGCAGAGCTCGCTGCACCACTGATGCTAGTTGAGGCACTATTCCAGACAGTATGCCTATTACACAGACTTCGGAGCATGGATACAGAGGGCATTGCTTATCGTGCTTTCGAGGCATCACGTGATATGGCATTAGCAGGCGACACCTCCTCATGGTATGCACAGACACGAGACTGGCTTGCCCACCATGGCTTTGACATAGACAGGCTACCACCACTACAGTACGACTCTCATGCACCCTCCTACTCGCTCTCTCATCAAGAGAGGAATAGGATCATTCGTCAGGAGATATGGCATACATACATACAGAGGACATGGGTGAGCCCTAGGGGTACATTGCCACCGAAAATGCTCTACTACCGCGAGCATTTTCTACATATATCGGGCACGGGCTTCATCGAGATTCCGAGATACATGCAGACCTACCTTCCCCACCACCTACGAGTCGTCATTGGGCAGCTCCGGGTTTCATCACATCAGCTCGAGATTGAGAGGGGTCGGTCCAGGGGAGTCCCCCGTGAGGAGAGGTGGTGCCCAGTATGCCAGACAGAGGTAGAGAGTGAGGAGCATTTTGTTATCAGATGTCCAGCATACTTAGACCTACGAGCACAGTTCCAGATCGAGGAGTCATTCCAACTGTGCATGACTATGGGAGACCAGAGACGCTTGGGACGCTTTCTCGCAGCAGCATACGAGAGGCGAGAGCGGTCACTACAGCCCATACATCAGCCACGGGTGAGTACCCAGCAGACCATTACGCAGTTCTTTCAGTGAGTTGAGCTACATCAGAGAGGTCCATCTATAGGGCTCACGCTACACCAGGCAGCAGCACAGAGAGCACAGGGCCGACCACGCATGGGCGGATATCGTCGACCACGACCATATCAGGAGGATATCTCACGCATCAGGATTGCCTACGACCACATGATGGAGCATAGGCGTACCACCACCCCCTGGGTTGTCTTCCTTCAAGAGGCACTCAGACCACCACCGATGTACCACATACTACACCCACCTCCACCCATCACCAGTAGCTAGGGCGTTTTACTCACATTTTGGATCCCCCCATGTATTAGGTGGCCACTATCTGCAGAGTCAGAGCCACGTCTCCCGAGCCTTTTCCAACCCTATATAGCTTTGTGTAGCGATATACTTTTAATTTCATTTTATCTTCTACACAGGGTTACTACACTTGTACATGGTTTTTGTCTCATAGGCCAAGTTTGGCCTCAAGAAGACGTTAATATGACTTTCTTTCTCTCTCTCTCTCTCTCTCTCTCTCTCTCTCTCTCTCTCTCTCTCTCTCTCTCTCTCTCTCTCTCTCTCTCTCTCTCAGGCGATTCACGCACGCCATGACATGGAGATACACAGACGTCTGCAGCGCACCTCTATCGATTTGGACGTTCAGAGCATTTTGAGAATCGCCATGATGCCTTACCCACCGATGCATTATATCCTACACCCACTCCTGGCATTTAGTGGCTTGTGATACCATCGAGCCTCCCCTCCCTATGCATATCATATTTGTATCTCACCCATTGAGCATACAGAGTGCATACCCATAGCACCCCCACACCCTTGATGCCAGTTACTATCCACCCCTTTTATACCCGTTTGCGGTACTCACACTTTATTTTCCTTTTGGGATCACAGTGGATTGGATCATACTGATGTATATGTTTTGTCTCATAGGCAGATTTTGGCCTTTAATAGACGTTAAAAAGTCTTTCTTCCTTTCTTTCTTTCTTTCTTTCTTTCTTTCTCTCTCTCTCTCGCCACCACTTCGACAGGCTTCCTCGAGGAGGCACTCCTACCGCCGCCAATGTACCACATACTCCACCCACCTCCACCCATCATCAGGAGTTAGGATATACGCATTCACTCCCTCATGGGTCTCCCTTGTATCAGGTGGTCATTATCTGCTGAGCGAGAGCCACGCTCCCCCCAAGCACCATTATTTTATTCAAACTACCTCCTCATTACCAGGTACACCATCCTTTGTTGTTTTCCGCCTACACAGTTTTGTGTAACGAGTATTTTTTCATTTCCATTGCTACACACTCTCTCTCTCTCTCTCTCTCTCTCTCTCTCTCTCTCTCTCTCTCTCTCTCTCTCTCTCTCTCTCTCTCTCTCTCTCTCTCTCTCCCGTCCAGCTGCCCCGCCGTCTTCTTCATCCCACCGTCTGCTGCCTCTGTCCATGACCTGCACAACCTTAGCCCGTTGTCTGCTTCATCCCGTCCAGCTGCTGCCTCGGCCCTCCTTTCTGCTTGCTCTCTGACGCGCACCCTGTCCGCCCTCTTACGGGATATGGAAAACCCTAACCCATCTGCCCGCCCTTGGAAGCTCTGAACCCCGCCGCTTACCTGAGCCCGACGCCTGCTCAGATGTCAAACCCTAAACCCTAAGCTCGTCAACCTCTATCCACCCGCCCTCGTCGACCACGCCCCTTAGTGTGCTGCCATTCTTCGACCTCTGCCCACCTACATTAAACCCTAACCCACACCCCTGCCCGATCCAAGCTTAACCCTAAACTGCCCCCTCCCCGACCCAACCCCGACCCTGCTCGACACACAACCGAGCTTGCCCAACCCATCCCATGCCCGACCCGACCTTGCTCCCACACCTAAAATATGTGCAACCCTAACCCTAACCCTAACCCTAACCCTAACCCTAACCCTAACCCTAATCTGAACCCTAACTCCAAAACCTAACCCTAATCCCAAACCCTAAGAAACCTCTCTCTCTCTCTCTCTCTCTCTCTCTCCACCTTAACCCTAACCCCAATCCTAACCCGAGCCCTAATCCTAAACCTTGAAATGGCTCCCATGGACCGGAAGGAAGTGGACGACCTTATCGCTAAAGCTCTCAAAGAAGCCAAAAAGGAAGCAAACCGCAACCTCAATATGGAGATACGAAAGATGATGGAAAAGTTCAAAGGACTCGAAGAACAAGTAATGAATAAAGTCAAAGGACTGGAAGAACAAGTGAAGACTCTCACAGAAGAAAGAGACCATTGGAGGACACCTTATGAGCACATGAAAGAAGAGGGGGAGATCTCCAACGTGGAGATACTCAAGGAAGAAATAAAGAAGGAAATCAAAACGGAGGTAGAATCTACTCGAGAGTCATGGGTGGAAGTAGTACACAAAAGGGTTAAGAAGGAAGTTAGGGAAGACGTGCAGAAAGAAGAGCTCACACGAGTCCAGGATACACTTGAGGAGGAGAGGCTTCGACACACTCGAAGACTTCACATTCGGATTACAGGCCTACCCGAAGGGGTATCACCGGAGGCACACGCCACTGACATTTGCCATCGACTTGGATACGAGAGCATGCCTTACACAAATGCATGGAGGGTTGGGAGGGATACATCACGTTTGCGAGCACTCATCCTCAAGATGAGTTCGGAGGAGGCACGGACCGCCTTTTTAGACGTCGATCGGTACTACGTGGACTACCCGGCGGCACCCTCTACATGGACGAGGACCTCACGCGTATGCAGGTGGCACACCGACGCGCTTGCATGCCACAGATACTCCAGGCACGTCAGGAGGGGAGGAAGGCCTTTTACCATGATGGTAAGGTCTTCATAGATGGACGCCCTATCAAATAGGGCCATGCGGCCTATGAGACATCACTACACCAGGAGGCACTCTGGACGCAACCAGACAGAGTCGAGGAGATCCTCGCATCACATGACTTTGTGTGCATCACAGAGACACACGAGAGCCCAGAGAGAGGTCTACCACGCATTGCAGGTTTTAATTGGGAATCTGCATTCAGGACTACGACGAGCCAGAGTACAGCGCGAGGATCAGGAGGAGTGACCATCGTATTTCGACAGGAGATACAGAGCCGGATCCATATTATAGGTAGAGATGAGGAGGCACGATACATGTGGGTTCGCATAGAGATAGCACAGGGGAGCTCGATTTACATTGCTATATGCTACTTCCCACCAGGCGGATCTCGATACGCAGGACACGATCTAGGGGGACCGATCCGAGATAGAGACTCACCATACACAGCGCTTTCAGATGAGATACTACATTACAGCACACTTGGTGAAGTCTTCCTTATGGGGGACTTCAATGGCCGCACTCAGTCGCATCAGTGCGAGGCATATGACATGGATCACCCGCATCTTATGAGGGCCAGAGACCCGGTTGAGATTAGCACCAGCAGAGTATCGGAAGATACGGGTCAGGACACCACCGGCTATGGCAGACATCTACTCGAGCTAGGCAGTAGACATCATCTCGTTATATATAACGAGATGAATCGGTGGCCAGGTTCAGGCAGATTTACTTGCTTCCCTCACGGGGGAGATGAGAGCACAGTCGACTATATTTTGGGTACTACCTTTGGAGCTTCACTCATCCCTTCACACTCTCATCTCCGATTCCATTAGACCCTCTCTCACCCACTGAGACACATACCACGATACACTTCACACACGAGCTCTCACACGTTTATGCACACCATTTACACACCCGCCTACTCTCCCTTGATCCATTCTCACCTTTGGACACAATTACATCACATATCACCTCCATCCTACAGGACTCAGCTCTCCGCAGCTTCCCACACCGCACACATATCCACCCTCCACGCACAGGATCCATGCCCCAGATGGTATGATGCAGACTGTCGTGAGCCATGGAAGCACCTACGGATTTTAGAGCATAGAGGAGATATTACACACACACATGCACATCGTCGCATGCACAGCCTTACTCGCCGCAAACGGCGAGATTGGGAGGAGAGACAGTATTGTGATATTTACCATTTGCTCATGAGTCGAGACAGTGTAGTGGCATGGCGACATTTGAGAGAGAGGAGACAGCAGACACCTATCTGAGACCCGAGCACTTGGCATAGCTATGCACGGAGCCTATACGATATCCCATACCAGCCTCCCATTCCCAGACCGCAGAGCCCAAGTCCTACTACCTCTGACTTCTTCACACCCACTATGGTGGGACTCGCTATTGCCCGACTGCAGCATGGCAAGGCCCATGATCATTTCGGTTTACAGGAAGAGCACCTCATCTATGGAGGCACCACTCTCGCACCGCTCATTGCCCATCTCTTCAACCGTGCATTGGTTGAAGGGTTCCCAAGCTCATGGATTGAGCACACCATAGTGCCCATTCATAAGTCAGGTGATACTATGGATCAAGCTACATACCGGACGATCATGATTGGCCCTATATTGGCCAAGTTATATGGGGCGGTACTAGAGACAGAGTTGAGTACTCTCGCTGAGAGGAAGGGCATCAGGGCTCTAGGACAGGCACGTTTCAGACGAGATTACTCTACCATTGACCACATCTTCACTCTGAGATGCCTGATCGACCAAGCCAGGGTGAGGAAGAGGAGATTATATTGTTGCTTTGTGGACTTCCGCAAAGCATTTGACACTGTTCCCAGGGATCGACTCTTCAAACGACTACTTGACATCGGAGCTCCGAACGAGATGATATGGGGGATCTACGCCTTATACGAGAGAGTATCTGGTAGAGTCATATGTCCATGGGGCTTATCTGATCCACTTGCTAGCACTATCGGGGTGAAGCAAGGATGCCCTCTCTCACCCACCCTCTTTGGTCTCTACATTGATGAGATAGTGGACTTCATACAGCAGCACGGGGGAGATGGCATTGAGGTACACAGGTCCACTGTCCATATTCTTTTATACGCTGATGATATTGTATTGGTTTCAGAGTCTTCAGAAGGTCTACAGCATCATCTACACGACCTAGATTACTTTTGCAGACACACAGGGTTATCTATGAACCTTGGTAAAACCAAGGTCTTGATCTTTCATACATCAGCACAGGTACGCAGACATAGTTTGTTCACAGCAGCAGGTGGACCGATCGAGGTGGTCGGATCATATGTTTACTTGGGGGTGACATTTACAGCAGCATCAGGGGTCTTCTCTATGGCTCACACAGCCCGTGACCGCATCACACGTGGGTACGCAGCACTAGCTTTGATGGAGAGACAGTGCCACCAGGCATATTTTCAGGAGCCCCGCACAAAGGGGTGGCTCTTTGACACTTTGGTTACGCCAGCGCTCATGTATGGGGCAGCCATATGGGGACAAGGCTTAGCTACATCAGTATGGACAGCCTTAGAGAGGCCACAGATCCTCATGATTGCCAGACTTATCCGCAGCAAGCCTTCAGTACCACATGATATCATTAGAGCAGAGCTCGCTGCACCACCGATGCTAGTTGAGGCACTATTCCAGACAGTATGCCTATTACACAGACTTCGGAGCATGGATACAGAGCGCATTGCTTATCGTGCTTTCGAGGCATCACGTGATATGGCATTAGCAGGCGACACCTCCTCATGGTATGCACAGACACGAGACTGGCTTGCCCACCATGGCTTTGACACAGACAGGCTACCACCACTACAGTACGACTCTCATGCACCCACCTACTCGCTCTCTCATCAAGAGAGGAATAGGATCATTCGTCAGGAGATATGGCATACATACATACAGAGGACATGGGTGAGCCCTAGGGGTACATTGCCACCGAAAATGCTCTACTACCGCGAGCATTCTCTACATATATCGGGCACGGGCTTCATCCAGATTCCGAGATACATGCAGACCTACCTTCCCCACCACCTACGAGTCGTCATTGGGAAGCTCCGAGTTTCATCACATCAGCTCGAGATTGAGAGGGGTCGGTCCAGGGGAGTCCCCCGTGAGGAGAGGTGGTGCCGAGTATGCCAAACAGAGGTAGAGAGTGAGGAGCATTTTGTTATCAGATGTCCAGCATACTTAGACCTACGAGCACAGTTCCAGATCGAGGAGTCATTCCAACTGTGCATGACTATGGGAGACCAGAGACGCTTGGGACGCTTTCTCACAGCAGCATACGAGAGGCGAGAGCCGTCACTACAGCCCATACATCAGCCACGGGTGAGTACCCAGCAGACCATTACGCAGTTCTTTCAGCGAGTTGAGCTACATCAGAGAGGTCCATCTATAGGGCTCACGCTACACCAGGCAGCAGCATAGAGAGCACGGCGCCGACCACGCATGGGCGGATATCGTCGACCACGACTATATCCGGAGGATATCTCACTCATCAGGATTGCCTACGACCACATGATGGAGCATAGGCGTACCACCACCCCCTGGGTTGTCTTCCTTCAAGAGGCAGTCAGACCACCACCGATGTACCACATACTACACCCACCTCCACCCATCACCAGTAGCTAGGGCGTTTTACTCACATTTTGGATCCCCCATGTATTAGGTGGCCACTATCTGCAGAGCCACGTCTCCCCAGCCTTTTCGAGCCCTATATAGCTTTGTGTAGCGATATACTTTTTATTTCATTTTATCTCTACACAGGGTTACTAGACTTGTACATGGTTTTTGTCTCATAGGCCAAGTTTGGCCTCCAGAAGACGTTAATATGACTCTCTCTCTCTCTCTCTGATTTTTTCCAGAGGTCTAGAGTCCCCTCCCCACCTGATTCCAGCGAGGAGTGACACTACAGCAGGCTGAGGTGAGTCGAGCTAGACGACAACCAAGAGTCACAACGCTCAGAGGAGTTAGGCTATACCATCGCCGGATAGAGGAGATTCGAGCCCGACATCTCGAGGGGACTTCACAACGAGTAGCCTTGATGAGAGCAGATCCTATAGCTTTCATACAGAAAGCTCTAGCACCGGCTCCACCTATGTATCACATCCTCCACCCCTCCATTACCACTGGATGGAGCTAGTACAGAGATGCATCTTCATGATTGTATTGCCCTCAGCATATAGACATGCATATACCCCGAGGGATAGGGCTCCATCAGCCTTAGTATTTTACCACACATGTTGGAGACTACATTGTATTAGCTTTTTATGATCTTACTTTAGTTTTGTGAAAGCTGGATGACATCCGTATCATGTATCTTATGTTTTGTGACTTTGGCCTGTCATAGACGTAAAAACTCTCTCTCTCTCTCTCTCTCTCTCTGTCTCTCTCTCTCTCTCTCTCTCTCTCTCTCTCTCTCTCTCTCTCTCTCTCTCTCTCTCTCTCCCCCATTCACCTACTTACCTCATTCACCATCCCACCTATACCCATTGGGGCCGATCACGCATACCTCGCTCTCTCCCTCAAGGGAGACACCCCTACACGCACACCCGCAGCACGCATCCCACACACCACCATCCACTTCACACACGAGCTAGCTCACATATATGCGGCCCAAGTCGAGAAGGGTCTTCTCTTGCTTCACCATGACACTCCACTATCCCTACTCACCTCACAGATAGCATCAGTTCTTCAGACATCCGCCATCAGCTCCTTCCCACACACCATCCATTCTGGTCACACACCTCCTCTAGGGAATATGCCACAACATCGTTGGTATGATGAGAAATGCAGAGATACCTACCGCCGACTACGAGCTCAGCGAGCATTGGGAGAGATCACAGAGAGACAGGCCACAGGACAGATGAAGACTCTCACACGTCGGAAGAGGCGAGCCTTTGAGGAGGCACAGATGCTTGAGCTATATCATCTGTTTATGAGTATGGACAGTGCTGCAGCATGGCGTACCCTACGAGAGCCACGCCCGACCACACCTATTGGGGACCTACACACATGGCATGATTATGCTCGGAGATTATATGAGGTGCCTGGGCAGCCTCCCATTCCCCAGCCACTTGAGCCTCGCCCTACTAGTTCTTCTCTTTTCACAGCAAAGATGGTTGAGAGGGCCATAGGACGACTCCGACATGGACGTTCGACAGACCATACGGGATTGCAGAGCGAGCACCTCATATATGCATCCTCCACTATAGCCCCGTTGATTGCACATGCCTTCAATCGGGCTATAGGGGAGGGCTTCCCAGAGGAGTGGACTAGGCACACCATTGTGCCTATCCACAAATCTGGCGACACCCTGGATCCAAGGAATTACAGGACCATCATGATTGGCCACACCATGGCCAAACTATACGGTGCCATACTTGAGGCAGAGCTCCGCTCATATGCAGAGACTGAGGGGCTACGAGCACGAGGCCAGGAAGGTTTTCGGCGAGCTTTCTCTACTATTGATCACATCTTCATTTTGCGCTGCCTCATTGATGGGGCAAGGGTGCGGAAGAAGAGACTATATTGCTGCTTTGTGGACTTCCGCAAAGCTTTCGATACAGTGCCACGAGAGAGGCTCTTCCAACGCCTTCAGAGCTTGGGAATACCATCAGGGATGATTTGGGCCATCTATGCACTCTATGAGCAGGTGACCGGGAGAGTACAGTGTCCAGGAGGTATGTCTGAGGTCATTGACTACATTCTCCGAGCTGGAGGAGAGGGTGCAGACCTCGCAGGTACACCTGTCCACATTTTATTATATGCCGATGACATTGTCTTGATTTCAGAGTCACCCGATGGATTACAGCGCCACTTGGATGCCCTCGATGAGTTTTGTACACAGAAGGGCTTGACAGTAAACCTTGGCAAGACCAAGGTCATGATCTTCCACACCTCCCCCTTGGTGAGGAATGGAGCAGGATTCACAGCCGCCGGTGGACAGATTGAGGTGGTCACTTCCTATGTCTACCTCGGAGTCACATTCACGAGCTTACATGGCCCCTTCAGTATGAGACAGGAAGCCACCGATAGACTCACACAAGCATATGCAGCTTTAGCCATGTTAGAGCAGAGATGTCACCAGGCACACTTCCAGGAGCCCCGCACGAAGGGTTGGCTATTTGACACACTAGTCCGACCAGCTATGATGTATGCTGCGACAGTTTGGGCCCCAGGCCTCACAGCCACCCAATGGAGTGCGATCGAGAGGCCCCAGGTACGTATGATCTCGCGACTATTTCGCGGGAAACAATCGGTACCACATGACATCATCAGGGCAGAGCTAGCTGCACCACCCATGGTAGTAGATGCACTATTCCAGACTATCTTCTTTATTCAGAGGATGAGGGAGTTCCCTACAGACAGACTCACACGCAGAGCTTTTGAGGCATCTATACAGATATCCGAGTCAGGATATGAGAGAGCTTGGTACACTCAGGTTAGAGTATGGCTTGATAGTCATGGGCTTGATATGGACAGATTACCGCCTTTTCAGTACGACCCAGACTCACCTCACATCCACCTCTCCCATCATGAGAGGAATGTTGTGTTGAGACAGGATCTTTGGCAGCGCTACATTAGTCAGACATGGCACACACCACACATGGGATCGAGACTATTGCACTATCGAGACCAGTTCTTAGACATCTTAGCAGACGATTTCATCCAGCGGCCATGTTACATGGATACTTACATGCCTCATAGCTCGAGGGTAGCGATTGGCCAGTTGAGAGTCTCATCACATAGACTAGAGATTGAGACGGGCAGAGCCGAAGACATTCCCAGAGAGGAGCGGATATGCAGGGTTTGCAGAGTAGAGATAGAGGATGAGGAGCACTTTGTATGCAGATGTAGCGCATATGATGGCATCAGAGGTACATACGGGACTCTATTTACAGGGCAGCCCACCCTCCGAGAGATCATGGACTCTAGAGACCAGCGAAAGCTCGAGCGATTCCTACTAGAGATACAGAGTCACAGAGATTCCCTACTCCAGCCTACTATAGCAGCCCATACAAGAGGGAGACAGAGTCAGCTCACTGAGTTCTTTATTCCACGACATGCTTCAGCCCTCCCCCCCTCAGCCCACACACCGAGAGGGGTGACTCTTCAGCAGGCTCTGGCTACTCGAGCTAGGAGACGACCCCGTGCTAGAGGATATCGGGCCCCGAGACATCACCGACATCAGATTGCAGAGATCCAGGCTCGTCACATGGCGCCATGGAGGAGAGACGATTCCAGATGATGGCTGATCCCGTTGCAGCTATCACGATGGCCCTGACTCCACCTCCACCTATGTATGACATCTTACACCCGCCCATTAGCACAGGATGGAGCTAGTTAGTCATTTCAGATGCATTCCCATGCTTGTTGTACTACCCCTTTGCATATAGACTTCCATAGATATCGCACTCCATACACCCCCCACTTTCATGGGTATCTCCACACGCATTTCACGGAGATATGTATCAGCTTTACCAGTTTCTTTTTCAGCACTTTTATCTTCTCTGATAGACAGAAGATACACCCATGTACATCGATTTGTCTCATAGGCCGAGTTCGGCCTCCTAATAGACGTAAAAACACTTTCTTTCTTTCTTTCTTTCTTCTATCTCTCTCTCTCTCTCTCTCTCTCTCTCTCTCTCTCTCGGGAAGCACAGGTGTATTCTCCATGGCACAGGCTGCGAGAGATAGATTGACGCGACGTTATGCGGCACTTGTAGGATTGGAGAGACGCTGCTTTCAGACACATTTTTAGGAGCCCCGGACTAAGGGGTGGCTCTTTGACACTCTAGTGACACCCGCATTGATGTACGCAGCAGCAGTATGGGCACCAGGGATCACAGAGGCGATGTGGACGCAGATTGAGAGGCCCCAGATCACCATGATATCACGCTTGCTGCGAAGCAAGCCCTCCGTTCCACATGACATTATACGAGCTGAGCTTGGCACACCACCGATGCTAGTGGAGGCCCTCTTCCAGTTGGTGACCTTTATTCTGAGAGTCAGAGAGCTCCCCACTAGCCGACTCACCAGGCTTGCATTTGAGAGCTCTAGACATTTGGCAGCGACAGGGCATGAGACAGTATGGTATGCACAGACTTACCGATGGTTAGCAGACCATGGCATGAGCATTACGGATCTCCCCCCTTTTTAGTATGACCTCTCTTCCCCCCACATTACCCTCTCTCGTTCGGAGAGGATTAGGATCATCCGTCAGGACCTACTACAGATACACGTCAGGGAGACATGGATAGCACCACGGGAGCCTCTTCCCACAAAGAGGAAACACTACAGAGAGCACTTCCTGACTGTGACAGCGGATGGTTTCATTCAGAGACCACGATACATGGATACATATATGGCACCAGCTGAGAGAGTGGCCATTGGGCAGCTCAGAGTATCATCACACCAGCTCGAGATTGAGATTGGGCGAGCCACACATACCCCCAGGGATGAGCGATTATGCAAGATATGTAGAGAGGAGGTGGAGGACGAGGAGCACTACACATGTAGATGCCAGGCATATGAGGACATCAAAGACCGCTACCCACAGCTCTTCAGGGGGCCTAGAGAGATCAGGGCTTTATTGGGGACAGAGGACCAGCACCCTCTAGGTCATTTCCTAGTAGAGCTCCAGCACCACTGCGCATCACTCCTCCAGCAGCACATGGAGATACACATGCCCCCCCCTCAGACTTATATTAGAGATTTTTTCAGACCCACATACACTCGAGGGCCAAGCTCGATGCGGGGTGTCACATTACACAGAGCAGAGGAGCTTAGACGACAGCGTCGACGACCGAGACCCCTTGTCCGGAGAGCTCGTCCACATCAGAGAGAGATTCAGGCGATTCACGCACGCCATGACATGGAGATACAGAGACGTCAGCAGCGCACCCCTATCGATTTGGACGCCCAGAGTATTTTGAGGATCGCCATGATGCCTTACCCACCGATGCATTATATCCTACACCCACTCGAGGCATTTAGGGGGTTGTGATACCATCGAGCCTCCCCTCCCTATGCATATCATATTTGTATCTCACCCATTGAGCATATAGAGTGCATACCCATAGCACCCCACACCCTTGATGCCAGCTACTATCCCTCCTTTTATACCCGTTTGCAGTACTCACACTTTATTTTCGTTTTGGATCACAATGGATTGGATCATACTGATGTATATGTTTTGTCTCATAGGCCGATTTTGGCCTCTAATAGACGTTAAAAAGTCTTTCTTTCTCTCTCTCTCTCTCTCTCTCTCTCTCACCCACCCCCCATACACCTCGTGGTTGTTGTTTCTTTCTCTCTCTCTCTCTCTCTCTCTCTCTCTCTCTCTCTCTCTCTCTCTCTCACACCCACCCCCCATACACCTCATGGTTGTTGTTTCTCTCTCTCTCTCTCTCTCTCTCTCTCTCTCTCTCTCTCTCTCTCTCTCTCTCTCTCTCACACACACCCACCCCCCATACACCTCATGGTTGTTGTTTCTCTCTCTCTCTCTCTCTCTCTCTCTCTCTCTCTCTCTCTCTCACACCCACCCCCCATACACCTCATGGTTGTTGTTTCTCTCTCTCTCTCTCTCTCTCTCTCTCTCTCTCTCTCTCTCTCTCTCTCTCTCTCTCTCTCTCTCTCTCTCTCTCTCTCTCTCTCTCTCTCTCGGCGGATCTCGTTACGCAGGACAGGATCTTGCGGGACCGATCCGAGACAAAGACTCACCATACACAGCACTTTCAGATGACATACTACATTATTGCACACTAGGTGAAGTCTTCCTTATGGGGAACTTCAATGGACGCACTCAGTCACATCAGTGCGATGCATACGATATGGATCACCCACATCTCATGAGGACCAGAGACCTAGAGGAAATGAGTACCAGTAGAGTATCGGAAGATATGGGTCAGGACACCACAGGGTATGGAAGACATCTGCTTGAGCTAGGCAGCCAACATCAGCTCGTTATATATAACGGGATGCATCGCTGGCTAGGTTCAGGCGGACTTACTTGCTTCCCTCATGGGGGAGGTGAGAGCACAATCGACTACATTTTGGGTACCACCTCTGGAGCTTCACTCATCACCTCACTTACTATTGGACGACGCCCACTTGGTGTTGACCATACATCTATCACATTCACACTCTCATCTCCTATTCCATTAGACCCTCCCTCACCCACTGAGACACACATCACGATACACTTCACACACGAGCTCTCACACGTTTATGCACACCATTTACACACCCGCCTACTCTCCCTTGATCCACTCTCACCCTTGGACACACTTACATCAGAGTTCACCACCATCCTACACGACTCAGCTCTCTGCAGTTTCCCACACCGCACACATATACACCCTCCACGCAGAGGTTCCATGCCTCAGAACCACTGGTATGATGGAGATTGCCGCGAGCTACGGAAGCACCTACGCATTTTAGAGCATAGAGGGGATATTACACACACACAAGCACAGCGTCGCATGCAGAGCCTTACTCGCCGCAAACGGCGTGATTGGGAAGAGAGACAATACTGGGATATTTATCATTTACTCATGAGTCGAGACAGTGCAGTGGCATGGCAACATTTGAGAGAGAGGAGAACACCCATCAGAGACCCGAGCACTTGGCATAGCTATGCACAAAGCCTATACGAGATCCCGGTTCAACCGTGCACTGGTTGAAGGGTTCCTTGACTCATGGACAGAGCACACCATAGTGCCCATTCATAAGTCAGGAGATACTATGGATCCAACTACATACCCCACCGATGCTAGTTGAGGCACTATTCCAAACAGTATGCCTATTACACAGACTCCGCAGCATGGATACAGAGCGCATTGCTTATCGGGCTTTCCAGGCATCACGGGACATGGCATTAGCAGGCGACACCTCCTCATGGTATGCACAGACACGAGACTGGCTGGCCCACCACGGCTTTGACATAGACAGGCTACCACCACTACAGTACGACTCACATGCACCCACCTTCTCGCTCTCTCATCAGGAGAGGAATAGGATCATTCGTCAGGAGATATGGCATACATACATACAGAGGACATGGGTGAGCCCTAGGGGTACATTGCCATCGAAAATGCTCTATTGCCGTGAGCATTTTCTACATATATCGGACGAGGGCTTCATCGAGATTCCGAGATACATGCAGACATATCTACCCCACCAGCTTCGAGTCTTCATTGGGCAGCTCCGGGTTTCATCACATCAGCTCGAGATTGAGAGGGGTCAATCCAGGGGAGTCCCCCGTGAGGAGAGGTGGTGCCCAGTATGCGAGACAAGAGGTAGAGAGTGAGGAGCATTTTGTTATCAAATGCCCAGCATATGTAGACCTACGAGCACAGTTCCAGATAGAGGAGTCACTCCAGTTATGCATGACTATGGGAGACCAGCGACGCTTGGGACGCTTCCGCGCAGCAGCATACGAGAGGCGAGATCGGTCAACACTCTAGCCCACACATCAGCCACGGGTGAGTACGCAGCAGACCATTACCGAGTTGTTTCAGCGAGCTGAGCTACATCAGAGAGGTCCATCTATAGGGCTCACGCTCTACCAGGCAGCAACACAGAGAGCACGGCGCCGACCACGCATGGGCAGATATCATCGACCACGACTATATCCAGACCACCCCCGATGTACCACATACTACACCCACCTCCACCCATTCACCGGTAGCTAGGGTGTTTTACTCACACTTTTACTCACATGTCCCCCATGTATTAGGTGGCCACTGGCCACTATCTTCGAAGTCAGAGCCACATCTCCCCATCCTTTTCCAGCTTTATATATATCTTTGTGTCGCGATATACCTTTTATTTCATTTCATCCTCTACACAGAGTTACTACACTTGTACATGGTTTTTGTCTCATAGGCCAAGTTTGGCCTCCAGAAGACGTTAATATGACTTTCTTTCTTTCTTTCTTTCTTTCTTTCTTTCTCTCTCTCTCTCTCTCTCTCTCTCTCTCTCTCTCTCTCTCTCTCTCTCTCTCTCTCTCTCCCTCCCCCCCAGAGACAAGAGTAGGTAAGGCGGGAGGGGAGCAGCCCCCCTCTTTCTTCATCTCGAGGGGAGGGTGAGGGAGGGGACCCTCTCCTTGAGCTTTCCAGCACCCTTCTCCTCGCTCCCTGTCTACAGCAACAACATGGAAGGCAAGAAAAGCTTTGCCTCTGCCCTCTTGCACAGCCGCTTTCTATACCAGCCCCCGTCAACAAACCAACAGCATGGGAGTCTTACTTACTCCAAGAAGTGAAGAAACTCCAAGGAGAAATGGCAGCAATGAAGCAGGAAATTAGTAAGAAAGATGAACAAATAGCCAGATTGCAACAAAAGCTTGATGAAACACAAGGAAACAGCCAGCAAACAGGAGCTGAATCAACAAATAAAGTCGACTTGGCAACACAATTATCCGAGGTAAAACTATCCAGCTCTACACATTTTTCAAAAGAAGTAATGCATGTGGTAAAGGAGCAGGAATTGGTGGACAGCAACAAGAAAGTTATCAGGATTGGAGGCGCCCCCCTAGGATGGGACAGGGAGGACATCGCACGCGAGTTAAAAGATGACTGCATCCTTGAAACAGAAGTACTAGAAGCACAACTAACCAAGGTGGTCCCCTTCATCAATCTAGGGTCTCCGATCTT
This sequence comes from Ceratopteris richardii, assembly GCA_020310875.1. Lineage (NCBI taxonomy): Eukaryota > Viridiplantae > Streptophyta > Polypodiopsida > Polypodiales > Pteridaceae > Ceratopteris > Ceratopteris richardii. The sequence continues at coordinate 146,548,362 of CM035440.1, read as the reverse complement.
CATCACACCCAAAGGAACTCAGGCAAGGGTAAGCTATTTTGACATGTCAGATAAGATAGTTGTCATGAAGCAAGCAAAGTCACTACAAGGTACTAAAGTATGGATAGCATATGAACTCACCCCACTCCAACTTAAAAATCGACCAGCAGAGTTAACTAAAGTCAAAGAAGCCAGGAAGAATGGAAAGTGGGCAGTATACAGAGGCGGTCAAGCTATTATCAGAGATTTCCATACCCATACCACATAGGAAGAAACAGCTATCTCCCTCATTTGTAATATATATTGATGTAATTTTGAAACTCTTATGAGTCATAAGAGTGCTTTGGAAGCCACATCCCCCCCCCTTTTATTTTTATTTTGATTTTTCCCTTTTATTTTTATTTTGATTTTTCCCTTTTATTATAGCCCCTTGAGGGCTTCCCCCCAAGTGGAATGTAATGTTTTGATGTACGTGATAGGTCCCATAGGTCGATTTCGGCCTCCCGTGGACGTTAATATATCTTTCTTTCTTTCTTTCTCTCTCTCTCTCACACACACACCCCATACACCTACTTGTCAGAAGAGATTACAGAGTTAGGGGAAGCCTTCCTTATGGGAGACTTCAATGCCTGGATAGGCAATGATCAGTGTGAGATATTTGACCCAGAAGACCTTGCATATCATAGAGGATGAGTCTACAGCTCGAGCTTCAACGGACTCTGCACACATCACTATGGCACTCACCTATTCAAACTAGGCTCTCAACATAATCTCGTTACCTATAACGGGATGACTCAGTGGCCTACCTTAGGAGGAATGGCATGCATACCACACTCAATCAAAGAAGGTGGGGAAGGAGAGTCGATTACGTCACGGGATCCAGAGAGGCTATCCACCTACTTACCTCATTCACATCCCACCCATACCCATTGGGGCCGATCACACATACCTCCCTCAAGGAAGACACCCTTACACGCACACTCGCAACATGCACACCCTTACACGCACACTCACATATATGCGGCTCAAGTCGAGAAGGATCTTCTCCTTCCTCATCCGGACACTCCACTACCCCTACTCACCTCACAAATAGCATGAGTCCTTCGGACATCAGCCATCAGCTCTGTCCCATACACCATCCATTCTGGTCACACACCTCCTCCTGGGACTATGCCACAACATCGCCAGTATGATGAGGAATGCAGAGATCTTTACCGCCGACTACGAGATCAGGGAGCATTGGGAGAGACCAGCCACCACAGAGAGAGGCCAGGGGATGGATGAAGATCCTCACATGTCGAAAGAGGCGAGCCTTTCAGGAGGCACATGAGCTTGAGCTATACCACCTCTTTATGAGTATGGACACTGCTGCAGCATGGCATACCCTACGAGAGCCATGCCCGACCACACCTATTGGGACCTACATACAAACCACACAGGATTGCAGAGCGAGCATCTCATATACGCAGCCTCCACTATAGCCCCGTTGATTGCACACGTCTTCAATTGGACTATAGGGGAGGGCTTCCCAAAGGAGTGGACTAGGCACACCGTTGTGCCTATCCACAAATCTGGCAACACCCTAGACCAAGGAACTACAGGACCATCATGATTGGCCACACCATGGCCAAAATATACAGTGCCATACTTGAGACAAAGCTCAGCTCATATGCAAAGACTGAGGGGCTACGAGCACGAGGCCTAGCAGGTTCTCGATGAGCTTTCTCCACTATTCATCACATCTTCATTTTGCACTATCTCATTGATGGGGCAAGGGTGCGGAAGAAGAGATCATATTGCTACTTTGTGGACTTTCGCAAAGCTTTCGATACAGTGCCACAAGAGAGGCTCTTCCGACGCCTCCAGAGCTTGGGAGTACCATCAGGGATGATTTGGGCCATCTCTGCACTCTATCAACAGGCGATTGGGAGGCTACAGTGTCCAGGGGGTTTGTCTAAGGCCATTGCTAGCACCATCGGTGTTAAGCAAGGCTGTCCACTCTCCCCCAACTCTATTCGGTCTCTTCATCGACGAGATTGAGGACTACATTCTTCGAGCTCGAGGAGAGGGTGCAGACCCCACAGGTACACATGTCCACATTTTATTATATGCGGATGACATTTTATTGATTTCAGAATCACTTGAGGGATTACAACGCCACCTCGATGCCCCGGCTGAGTTTTGTACACAAAGGGGCTTGACTATAGACCTTGGCAAGACCAAGGCCATGATCTTCCACACCTCCCCCATGGTGAGGAATGGAGCAGGATGATCCACAGCTAGCGGTGGACAGATTGAGGTAGTCACTTCCTATATCTACCTCGGAGTCACATTCACGAGCTTGCCCTGCCCCTTCAGCATGAGACAAGAAGCCACCGACAGACTCACACAAGGATATGCAGCTTTAGCCATGTTAGAGCGGAGATGTCACGAGGCACAGTTCCAGGAGCACCGCACGAAGGGGTGGCTATTTGAAACCCTAATCACACCAGCTATGATGTATGCTGCGACAATTTGGGCCCCAGGCCCCGCAGTTACACAATGGAGTGCGATCGAGAGGCCACAAATATATATGATCTCGTGACTATTTTGCGGGAAAGAGTCAATGCCATATGACATCATCAAGGCAGAGCTAGTTGCACCACCCATGGTAGTAGACGCACTATTCCAGACTATCTTCTTTATTCAGAGGATGAGGGAGCTCCCTATAAACAAACTCACACACATAGCTTTTGAGGCATCTATACAGATATCAGAGTCAAGATATGAGAGAGCTTTGTAGTCAAGATATGAGAGAGCTTGGTACACTCAAGTCAGAGTCTAGTTTGATAGTCATGGACTTGATATGGACAGATTGCCACCTTTTCAGTATGACCCACACTCACCTCACATCCACCTCTCTTGTCGTGAGAGGAATGTTGTGCTCTGATAGGATCTCTGGCAGCTCTACATTAGTCAGACATGGCACACTCCACACATGGGATCGAGAATATTGCACTACCGAGACCAGTTCTTAGACATACTAGCAGACGGTTTCATCCAACAACCACGCTACATGGATACCTACATGCCTCATAGCTCGAGGGTAGCGACAGGCCAGTTGAGAGTCTCATCACACATACTAGAGATTGAGACGGGAAGAGCCACAGACATTCTGAGAGAGGAGCGGATATGCAGGGTATGCAAAGTAGAGATAGAGGATGACGAGCACTTTGTATGCAGATGTAGCGCATATGATGACATCGGAGGCAGATACGAGACTCTATTTACAAGGCAGCCCACTCTTCGAGAGATCATGGACTCTAGAGACAAGCAAAAGCTCGGGCGATTCTTACTAGAGATACAGAGTCACAAAGATTCCCTACTCCAGCCTACTGCAGCACCCAGACAAGGGGGAGACAGAGTAAGCTCACTGACTTCTTCGTTTCACGATGTGCACCAGCCCTCCCCCCCTTAGCTCACACACCGAGGGGGGTGACTCTTCAGCAGGCCAAGACCTCTCGAGCTAGGAGACCGCCCCGTGCTATAGGATATCGGGCCCCAAGACTTCACCGACACCAGATTGCAGAGATCCAGGCTCCATACCATCGCGCCATGGAAGAGAGAGGATCAGAGATGATGGCTGATCCCACTGCAGCTATCAGGGCGGCCCTGACTCCACCTCCAACTATGTACCACATCTTACACCCACCCACTAGTATAGGATGGAGCTAGTTAGTCATTCACATGCATTCTTATGTTTGTTGTACTACCCTTTTGAATATAGACTATCATAGATATCGCACTCATACACCCCCCACTTTCATGGGTATCTCCACATGCATACTACGGAGGTCTATATCAGCTTTATCAGTTTTTTCAGCACTTTTATCTTTTTTCATTGACAGAAGATATATCCATGTACATCGATTTTTCTCATAGGCTGAGTTTGGCATCCTAATAGACATAAAATCTCTCTCTCTCTCTCTCTCTCTCTCTCTCTCTCTCTGGTCTATTAAAATAGTGGACTTCATACGAAAGCAGGGAGGGGAGGGCATTGAGGTACGAGGGACTACTGCTCATATTCTTTTATATGCTGATGATATTGTGCTACTTTCAGATTCTGCACAAGGTCTACAGCACCATCTACGCGGCCTAGATGACTGTGAACCTTGGTAAAACCAAGGTTATGATTTTTCATACATCAGCACAGGTGAGGAGATATAGTTCTTTCACAGCAGCGGGTGGACCGATTGAGGAAGTCGGATCATATGTCTATCTCGAAGTGACATTCAAAGCAGCCTATGGGGTTTTCTCTATGTCTCGGGCAGCCCAGGATCGCATCACATGTGGGTATGCCGCACTAGCCTTGATGGAGAGACAGTACCACCAGGCACATTTTGAGGAGCCCTGCACAAAGGGGTGGCTTTTCGACACTCTGGTTACGCCAACACTCATGTATGGAGCAGCCATATGGGGCCCGGATTAGCTACATCAGCATGGAAAGCATTGGAGAGGCCACGGATTCTCATGATTGCCAGACTCATCAGCAGCAAGCCTTCAGTACCACATGATATCATCATAGCAGAGCTCGCTGGATCACCGATGCTAGTAGAGGCATTGTTCCAGACACTATGCCTATTATACAGGATCTAGAGCATGGACACAAAGCACATCACTTATGGAGCTTTCCATGCGTCACGAGACATGGCACTAGCAAGATTTGACACGAGACTCGCTGGCCCATCATGGATTTGACACAGACAGACTACCACCACTGCACTACGACTTACAGGCCCCCACCTATTCGCTCTCCCACGAGGAGAGGAACAAGGTCATTCGCTAGGAGATATGGCATACATATATACAAAGGACATGGATTAGCCCCATGGATACATTGGCACCGAAAATGCTCCACTACCGCGGGCATTTTCTACAGATTTCAGACCGGGGCTTCATTGAGACTCCACGATACATGCAGACATACTTACCACACCACCTCCGAGTCGCCATTGGGAAGCTTCGAGTTTCATCACATCAGCTCGAGATCGAGAGGGGTCGGACCAGGGGAGTACCTAGAGAGGAGAGGTGGTGCCCAATATGCCATACCTTAAGACATTGAGGAGCACTTTGTTACCGGATGCCGAGCATACTCAGATCTACGAGCACAGTTCCATATAGAGGAGTCACTACGGTTGTGCATGACCATTGGAGACCAACCGAGGTTGGGACAATTCCTAAGAGGAGCGTATGAGAGATGGGAGCAGTTCCTAAAGCCCATGCATCATACATGAATGAGTACACAGCGGACCATTACTCAATTCTTTCAGTGAGATGGGCTACATCAGACCAGCCACCTTTCAGTGGCATACGGCTAACGCTCCAGCATGCAGTGGCACAGAGAGTGCAACGTCGACCACATAGAGCTGGATACGGACGGCCATGACTATACCAGGAGGATATCTCATGCATCATGATAGCCCATGACCACATGATGGAGCAGAGGCACACCACCACCACCTCGGTAGCCTTCCTTCAGGAGGCACTCAGTACCACATACTCCACCCACCTCCACCCATTACCTATAGTTAGGATATACATATTCACTCCCGTCATCAGGCCCCCATGTATTAGGTGGCCATTATTTGCAGAGTCAAAGCCACATCTCCCCACGCACCACTACATTATCCCCACTACCTCTTCATCACCCGGTACACTTATCTTGTGGTTGTTTCCATGTTCAGCCTATACAGTTTTGTGTAACGAGTACTTTTCCATTTTATTTTAATTCTACACAGAGGTTACTACAGTTGTACATGGTTTTGTCTCATAGGCCAAATTTGGCCTTCAAAAAACGTTGTACATGGTAAGCACAAACACGAGATTGGTTGGCCCAGCATGGATTTGACATAGACAGACTACCACCTCTGCAGTATGACTTACAGGCCCCCACCTATTCACTCTCCCACCACGAGAGGAACAGGGTCATTCGCCAAGAGATATGGCATACATACATAGAGAGGACATGGATTAGCCCCAGGGATACACTGCCACCGAAAATGCTCTACTACCATGAGCATTTTCTACAGATCTCAAATCAGGGCTTTATTGAGACTCCGCGATACATGCAGACATACTTACCACATCACCTCAGAATCGTCATCGGGAAGCTTCGAGTTTCATCACATCAGCTCAATATCGAGAGGTCTGACCAGAGGAGTACCTAGAGAGGAGAGGTGGTGCCCATTATGCCATACAGAGATAGAGAGTGAGGAGCACTTTGTTACCAAATGTCGAGCATACTCAGATCTACGAGCACAGTTTCATATAGAGGAGTCACTACAGTTGTGCATGACCATTGGAGACCCGCGGAGGTTCGGACGATTCCTCACAGCAGCGTATGAGCGTCGAGAGCAATTGCTACAGCCCACACATCAGACACGGATGAGTACACAGCGGACCATTACTCAGTTCTTTCAGCCAGATGGGCTACGTCATACGAGCCCACCTTCCAGAGGCATGGGGCTAACGCTCCAGCAGGCAGTGGCGTAGAGAGCGCGACGTCGACCACATAGAGCTGGGTACAGACGACCACGACTATACCAGGAGAATATTTCACGCATCAGGATAGCCCATGACCACATGATGGAGCATAGGTGCACCACCACCACCCAGTTAGCCTTCCTCCAGGAGGCACTCAGACCGCCCCCGATGTACCACATACTCCACCCACCTCCACCCATTACTTGTAGCTAGGATATACGTATACACTCCCATCATCGAGGCCCCATGTATTAGATGGCCATTATCTGCAGAGTCAGAGCCATGTCTCCCCACACACCACTACATTATCCCCACTACCTCTTCATCACCCGGTACACTATCATCTGGTTGTTTCCATGTTCAGCCTACACAGTTTTGTGTAGCGATTACTTTTCCATTTTTTATTTCTGCACAGGGGTTACTACAGTTGTACATGGTTTTGTCTCATAGGCCAAATTTGGCCTTCAGAAGACGTTAATATCACTTTCTCTCTCTCTCTCTCTCTCTCTCTCTCTCTCTCTCTCTCTCTCTCTAGGATGGGACAGGGAGGACATCGCACCCGAGTTAAAAGATGACTGCATCCTTGAAACAGAAGTACTAGAAGCACAACTAACCAAGGTGGTCCCCTTCATCAATCTAGGGTCTCCGGTCTTCATCACACCCAAAGGAACTAAGGCAAGGGTAAGCTATTTTGACATGTCAGATAAGATAGTTGTCATGAAGGAAGCAAAGTCACTACAAGGTACTAAAGTATGGATAGCATATGAACTCACCCCACTCCAACTTAAAAATCGACCTGCAGAGTTAACTAAAGTCAGAGAAGCCAGGAAGAATGGAAAGTGGGCAGTATACAGAGGCGGTCAAGCTATTATCAGAGATTTCCATACCCATACCACATAGGAAGAAACAGCTATCTCCCTCATTCGTAATATATATTGATGTAATTTTGAAACTCTTATGAGTCATAAGAGTGCTTTGGAAGCCACATCCCCCCCTTTTTATTTTTATTTTGATTTTTCCCTTTTATTATAGCCCCTTGAGGGCTTCCCTCCCAAGTGGAATGTAATGTTTTGATGTACCTGATCGGTCCATAGGTCGATTTTGGCCTCCCGTGGACGTTAATATATCTTTCTTTCTCTCTCTCTCTCTCTCTCTCTCTCTCTCTCTCTCTCTCTCTCTCTCTCTCTCTCTCTCTCTCTCTCTCTCTCTCTCTCTCAAACCTAGCACCTACTCCTCCCGCGAGCTCTCGTGGACTTTGTGCCCTCACAGAGCCCGCCCATGCCACTCTCTACCCTCATCCAGAGCCCCCCCTCGCATCCCCTAGTTCGAAAACGTGAAGGAACCCTTATTTGAAAAAGACGAAACCCTAATTCAAAAAAGATTCACTCATGGAAGCATAGAAACCCTAATTTGTAAAAGAAGAGACCCTAATTCAAAAAATATTCACTCATGGAAGCAAAGAGTAATATTCACTCATGGAAGCAAAGACCTAGAAACCCGAATTTGAAAAAGAAGAAACCCTAATTCAAAAAATATTCACTCATGGAAGCAAAGAGTAATATTCACTCATGGAAGAAGAGAGTCCTAGAAACCCTAATTTGAAAAAGAAGAAACCCTAATTTGAAAAAGAAGAAACCCTAATTTGAAAAATATTCACTCATGGAAGCAGAGAATAATATTCACTCATGGAAGTAGAGGGTGCATGCCCCGGGCTACTAGTTGTTGCCTACAGTTATTAGCCACTCCTACCCTTGCTCCATCGCGCATCGGGCGCACTCCCGTCTTCATCGCAAGTCTTTGGGCTAAGAACACTAAGCATTTTCGCATCTTCTAATGCCATGACCGCTACAGCTAAGAAGGAGGATTTGACAAAAATGGAGGACAAACTGACCATAGCTATCAAAGAAAACAAGAAGATGATAGACTCCATTATCACGATCATCATCAAGCGCCTCTCAAAGCTCGAGAAAGAAGTAGAAACATACCATAAGGAAAGGGAAACATGGAAGAAAGAGAAAGAAGCTTGGGAGAAAGAAAGAAAGAAAGTCACATTAACGTCTTCTGGAGGCCAAACTTGGCCTATGAGACAAAAACCATGTACAAGTGTAGTAACCCTGTGTAGAGGATGAAATGAAATAAAAGGTATATTGCGACACAAAGATATATATAAAGCTGGAAAAGGATGGGGAGATGTGGCTCTGACTCTGCAGACAGTGGCCACCTAATACATAGGGGACATGTGAGTAAAAGTGTGAGTAAAACACCCTAGCTACCGGTGAATGGGTGGAGCTGGGTGTAGTATGTGGTACATCGGGGGTGGTCTGAGTGCCTCCTGAAGGAAGACAACCCATGGGGTGGTGGTGCGCCTATGCTCCATCATGTGGTCGTAGGCTGTCCTGATGCATGAGATATCCTCCATCGGGGGTGGTCTGAGTGCCTCCTGAAGGAAGACAACCCATGGGGTGGTGGTGCGCCTATGCTCCATCATGTGGTCGTAGGTTGTCCTGATGCAAGAAAGAAAAAGAAGAATGGGCTAAGGAGAGAGCAAACATGAAAGATGAACTGGAGCTCCTCAAAGCTTCGATGATCTCTCTCACACCCGAAGAGGGAGATTAATATGAACAAGACAGAAGCTCTCAAAGAAGAACTCACTATCTTTGGATTCGACTCTAGCTCTCACGGGAGCGGATCATCTACATAGCATTATTCTACTTTGCTCCTCCTAGCTCACAGTTCGCTATCATAGATCGAGAGGACTCACCATACACATGCTTGTCAGAAGAGATTACCGAGTACTCTGCATTAGGGGAAGTCTTCCTTATGAGAGACTTCAATGCTAGCACTAGTAATGTTCGATGTGAGATATTTGACCCAGAAGACCCAGAGATACTCCATACCATAGAGGATGAGTCTACAGCTCGAGCTTCATCTGCCTCTACACACACTCACTATGGTGCTCATCTACTCGAACTAGGCTCTAGACATAATCTTGTTATCTATAACGAGATGGCTGAGTGGCCTACCTCAGGAGGATTGACGTGCATACCACACTCAGTCCCAGATGGCGGGGGAAGTATAGTAGATTACGTCATGGGATCCAGAGAGGCCATCCACCTACTTACCTCATTCACCATCCCACCCATACCCATTGGGGCAGTTCACACATACCTCTCTCTCTCCCTCAAGGGAGACACCCCTACATGCACACCTGCAACAGGCATCCCACACACCACCATCCACTTCACACATGAGCTAGCTCATATATATGCGGCTCAAGTCGAGAAGGATCTTCTCTTGCTTCATCCTGACACTCGACTACCCCTACTCACCTCACAGATAGCATCAATCCTTCGTACATCAGCCATCAGCTCCTTCCCACATACCATCCATTCTGGTCACACACCTCCTCCCGGGACTATGCCACGGCCCACAACATCGTTAGTATGATGGCGAATGCACATATCTTTACCGCCGATTACGAGCTCAGCGAGCATTGGGAGAGATCACAGAGAGAGAGGCCAAGGGACGGATGAAGACCCTCACACGTCATGAGAGGCGAGCCTTTGAGGAGGCACAAGAGCTTGAGCTATACCACCTCTTTATGAGTATGGACAATGCTGCAGCATGGCGTACCCTACGAGAGCCATGCCCGACCACACCTATTGGGGACCTACATACATGGCATGATTATGTTGAGAGATTATATGAGGTACCTCGGCAGCCTCCCATTACCCAACCACTTGAGCCTCGCCCTACTAGTTCTTCTCTCTTGAGAGCAAAGATGGTTGAGAGGGCCATAGGACCACTACGACATGGATGTTCGACAGACCACAAGGATTGCAGAGCGAGCTTCTCATATATGAAGCCTCCAATATAGCCTCGTTGATTGCACACGTCTTCAACCCGGCTATAGGGGAGGGCTTCCCAGAGGAGTGGACTAGGGAAACCATTAGAGAGGTGGACTAGGCACACCATTGTGCCTATCCACAAATTTGTTGACACTTTGGACCTAGGGAACTACAGGACCATCATGATTGGCCACACCATGGCCAAACTATGCGGTGCCATACTTGAGGCAGAGCTCAGCTCATATGAAGAGACTAACGGACTACGAGCACAAGGCCAGGCAAGTTTTCGACGAGCTTTCTCCACTACCGATCAGATCTTCATTTTGTGCTGCCTCATTGACGGGGCAATGGTGCAGAAGAAGAGATTATATTGCTCCTTGTGGACTTCGGCAAAGATTTTGATACAATGCCACGAAAGAGGCTCTTAAGACGCATCCAAAGCTTGGGGGTACCCTCAGGGACGATTTGGGCCATCTATGCACTCTATGAGCAGGTGATTGGAAGGGTATAGTGTCCAGGAGGTATGTCTGAGGCCATTGCTAGCACCATCAGTATTACGCAAGGCTGTCCACTCTCCCCCACTCTATTTGGTCTCTACATCGACGAGATTGAGGACTACATTCTCCAAGCTCAAGCGGGTGCATAACTCAAGTACACATGTCCACATTTATATGCCGATGACATTGTATTGATTTCAGAGTCACCCGAGGGATTATTACGCCACCTGGATGCCCTCGACGAGTTTTGTACACAGAGGGGCTTGATAGCAAACCTTGGCAAGACCAAGTTCATGATCTTCCACAACTCCCCCATGGTGAGGAATGGAGCAAGATTCAGAGCTTGCGGTGGACAGATTAAGGTGGTCACTTCCTATCTCTACCTCGGAGTCACATTCACGAGCTTGCTTGGCCCCTTCAGCATGAGACAAGCAGCCATCGATAGACTCACACGAGGATATGCAGTTTTAGCCATGTTCGAGAAGAGATGTCACCAGTCACACTTCCAGGAGCCCCGCACGAAGGGGTGGCTATTTGACACACTAGTCAGACCAGCTATCATGTATGCTGCAACAGTTTGGGCCCCTAGCCTCACAGTCACATAGTGGAGTGCAATCGAGAGGCCACAAATATGTATGATAGCGACTATTTCGCGGGAAAGAGTCAGTGCCACATGACATCATTAGGGAAGAGCTAGCTGCACCACCCATGGTAGTAGATGCACTATTCCAGATTTGCTTCATTCAGAGGATGAGGGAGCTCCCTACAAACAGACTCACACACAGAGCCTTTGACGCATCTATACAGATATCAGAGTCAGGATATGAGAGAGCTTGGTACACTTAGGCTAGAGTCTAGTTTGATAGTCATGGACTTCATATGGATAGATTGCCGCCTTTTCACTATGACCCAGACTCACCTCACATCCAACTCTCCCATCGTGAGAGGAATGTTGTGCTCAAACACGATCTCTGGCAGCTCTACATTAGTCAGACATGGCACACACCACGCATGGGATTGAGAATATCGCATTACCGAGACCAGTTCTTAGACATACTAGCGGACGGTTTCATCCAGACTCACCTCACATCCAACTCTCCCATTGAGAGGAATGTTGTGCTCAAACACGATCTCTGGCAGCTCTACATTAGTCAGACATGGCACACCGCCTTTTCACTATGATCCAGACTCACCTCACATCCAACTCTCCCATCGTGAGAGGAATGTTGTGCTCAAACACGATCTCTTGCAGCTCTACATTAGTCAGACATGGCACACACCACACATGGGATTGAGAATATCACATTACCGAGACCAGTTCTTAGACATACTAGCGGACGGTTTCATCCAACGACCACGCTACATGGATACTTACATGCCTAATAGCTCGAGGGTAGCGATTGGCCAGTTGAGAGTCTCATCACAGAGACTAGAGATTGAGATGGGAAGAGCCGCAAACATTCCCAGAAAGGAGCGGATATGAGGGTATGCAAAGTAGAGATGGAGGATGAGGAGCACTTTGTATGCAGATGTAGCGCATATGATGACATCAGAGGCAAATACAAGACTTTGTTTACAGGGAACCCCCCCTCCGAGGGATCATGGACTCTAGAGACCAACGGCAGCTCAGGCGATTCGTACTAGAGATACAGAGTAACAGAGATTCCTTACTCTAGCCCACTGCAGCATTCCGGAAAGGAGGGAGACACGGTCAGCTCACTGACTTGTTTGTTCCATGACGTGTAGCAGCCCTCCCCTCCCCAACTCACACACCAAGAGGGGTGACTCTTCAACAGGCTAAGACCTCTCAAGCTAGGAGACTACCTCTTCTATAGGATATCGAGCCCGTCCCAAACAAGAGGGAGACAGAGTCAGCTCACTAACTTCTTTGTTCCATGACGTGGAGCATCCCTCCCCCCTCGGCTCACACACCAAGAGGGGTGACTCTTCAACAAGCTCAGACCCCTCAAGCTAGGAGATGACCCTTTGCTATAGGATATCAGGCTCGGAGACTTCACCGACACGTGATTGTAGAGATCAAGGCTCGTGACCATCACATCAGGGAGGAGAGATGATCCCAGATGATGGCTAATCCCACTGCCTACATTAGGGGGGCCCTGAGTCCATCTCCACGTATGTACCACATCTTACACCCATCCACTAGTACAGGATCAAGCTAGATGCATTCTCATGCTTGTTGTACTACCCTTTTGCATATAGACTATCATCGATATCGCACTCCATAACCCCCCCCCCCCCCCCCACTTTTATGTGTATCTCCACAAGCATACTACGGAGAACTATATCACCTTTACCAGTTTTTTCAACGCTTTTATCTTTTCTGATTGACAGAAGATACACCCATATACATCGATTTGTCTCATAGACTACTACCACTACAGTACGACTTATAGGCCCCCACCTATTCGCTCTCCCACCAAGAGAGGAATAGGGTCATTCGCCAAGAGATATGGCATACATATATACAGAGGACATGGATTAGCCCTAGGGATACACTCCACCGAAAATGCTCTACTACCGTGAGCATTTTCTACAGATCTAAGATCAGGGCTTTATTGAGACTCCGCGATACATGCAGACCTACTTACCACACCACCTCCGAGTTGTCATTGGGAAGCTTCGAGTTTCATCACATCAGCTCGAGATAGAGAGGGGTCGGACCAGAGGAGTACCTAGAGAGGAGGTGTGGTGCCCAGTATGCCATAGAGAGATAGAGAGTGAGGAGCACTTTGTTACCAAATGTCAAGCATACTCAGATCTACGAGCAGAGTTCCATCTAGAAGAGTCACTACAATTGTGCATGACCATTGGAGACCAGCGGAGGTTGGGACGATTCCTCAGAGCAGTGTATGATAGTCGAAAGGGGTTGCTACAGCCCATGCATCAAACACGGATGAGTACACAGCAGACTATTACTTAGTTCTTTTAGCGAGATGGACTACATCGGACGAGCCCACCTTCCAGGGACATAGGGCTAACACTCCAGCAGGCAGTGGCACTGAGAGTGCGACATCGACCATATAGAGCTAAGTACGGGTGACCACGACTATACCAGGAGGATATCTCATGCATCAGGATAGCACATGACCACATGATCGAGCACAGGTGCATCACCACCACCTGGGTAGGCTTCCTTCAAGACGCACTCAGACCGCCACCGATGTACCACATACTCCACCCACCTCCACCCGTTACTTGTAGCTAGGATATACATGCACTCCCGTCATCGGGCCCCCATGTATTAGATGGCCATTATCTGCAAAGTCAGAGCCACATCTCAGCACGCACCACTACATTATCCCCACTACCTCTCTGTCACTCGATACACTATCTTGCGGTTGTTTCCATGTTCAGCCTACACAGTTTTGTGTAGTGAGTACTTTTCCATTTTATTTTATTTCTACACAGGGGTTACTACAGTTGTACATGGTTTTGTCTCATAGGCCAAATTTGGCCTTCAGAAGACCTCTCTCTCACCCGATGGATTACAGCGCCACTTGGATGCCCTCGATGAGTTTTGTACACAGAAGGGCTTGACAGTAAACCTTGGCAAGACCAAGGTCATGATCTTCCACACCTCCCCCTTGGTGAGGAATGGAGCAGGATTCACAGCCGACAGTGGACAGATTGAGGTGGTCACTTCCTATGTCTACCTCGGAGTCACATTCACGAGCTTACCTGGCCCCTTCCGCATGAGACAGGCAACCACCGATAGACTCACACGAGCATATGCAGCTTTAGTCATGTTAGAGCGGAGATGTCACCAGGCACACTTCCAGGAGCCCTGCACGAAGGGGTGGCTATTTGACACACTAGTCCGACCAGCTATGATGTATGCTGCGACAGTTTGGGCCCCAGGCCCTCACAGCCACCCAGTGGAGTGCGATCGAGAGGCCCCAGGTACGTATGATCTCGCGACTATTTCGCAGGAAACAGTCTGTACCACATGACATCATCAGGGCAGAGCTAGCTGCACCACCCATGGTAGTAGATGCACTATTCCAGACTATCTGCTTTATTCAGAGGATGAGGGAGCTCCCTACAGACAGACTCACACGTAGAGCTTTTGAGGCATCTATACAGATATCAGAGTCAGGATATGAGAGAGCTTGGTACACTCAGGTTAGAGTATGGTTTGATAGTCATGGGCTTGATATGGACAGATTACCGCCTTTTCAGTACGACCCAGACTCACCTCACATCCACCTCTCTCGTCATGAGAGGAATGTTGTGTTGAGACAGGATCTTTGGCAGCGCTACATTAGTCAGACATGGCACACACCACACATGGGATCGAGACTATTGCACTATCGAGACCAGTTCTTAGACATCCTAGCAGACGGTTTCATCCGGCGGCCATGTTACATGGATACTTACATGCCTCATAGCTCGAGGGTAGCGATTGGCCAGTTGAGAGTCTCATCACATAGACTAGAGATTGAGACGGGCAGAGCCGCAGACATTCCCAGAGAGGAGCGGATATGCAGGGTTTGCAGAGTAGAGATAGAGGATGAGGAGCACTTTGTATGCAGATGTAGCGCATATGATGGCATCAGAGGTAGATACGGGACTCTATTTACAGGGCAGCCCACCCTCCGAGAGATCATGGACTCTAGAGACCAGCGAGAGCTCGGGCGATTCCTACTAGAGATACAGAGTCACAGAGATTCCCTACTCCAGCCTACTGTAGCAGCCCATATAGGAGGGAGACAGAGTCAGCTCACTGAGTTCTCTATTCCACGACGTGCTGCAGCCCTCCCCCCCTCAGCCCACACACCGAGAGGGGTGACTCTTCAGCACGCTCAGGCTGCTCGAGCTAGGAGACAACCCCGTGCTAGAGGATATCGGGCCTCGAGACATCACCGACATCAGATTGCAGAGATCCAGGCTCGTCACCAAGGCGCCATGGAGGAGAGACGATTCCAGATGATGGCTGATCCCGTTGCAGCTATCACGATGGCCCTGACTCCACCTCCACCTATGTATCACATCTTACACCCGCCCACTAGCACAAGATGGAGCTAGTTAGTCGTTTCAGATGCATTCCCATGCTTGTTGTACTACCCCTTTGCATATAGACTGCCATAGATATCGCACTCCATACACCCCCCCCTTTCATGGGTCTCTCCACACGCATTTCACGGAGATATGTATCAGCTTTACCAGTTTCTTTTTCAGCACTTTTATCTTCTCTGATAGACAGAAGATACACCCATGTACATCGATTTGTCTCATAGGCCGAGTTCGGCCTCCTAATAGACGTAAAAACACTTTCTTTCTTTCTCTCTCTCTCTCTCTCTCTCTCTCTCTCTCTCTCTCTCTCTCTCTCTCTCTCTCTCTCTCTCTCTCTCTCTCTCTCGTATGCACGAGTCACAGGCAGGGTACGCTGCCCCGGCGGTCTATCAGACAGCCTTGTTAGCACCATTGGTGTGAAACAAGGTTGCCCTCTCTCACCCACTCTCTTCGGTCTCTACATCGACGAGATCACGGAGTATATACAGCGAGCAGGAGGGCGAGGAGGAGACCTCGGAGGTACGCCAGTACATATCCTATTATATGCTGATGACATTGTCCTTCTCTCAGAGTCACAGGAGGGGTTGGAGTCACATTTACAGGCGCTCGATACCTTTTGCATGGAGAGAGGACTCACAGTGAACATTGGCAAGACCAAGGTCGTGATCTTCCATACCTCCAGGTACGCCATCGCGCCTCTTTCACAACAGCTGGAGGACAGATAGAGGTAGTGGACTCCTACGTCTACCTAGGTATCACCTTCTCGGGCAGCACAGGGGTATTCTCCATGGCACAGGCTGCGAGAGATAGATTGACGCGAGGTTATGCGGCACTTGCAGGATTGGAGAGACGCTGCTTTCAGACACATTTTCAGGAGCCCCGGACTAAGGGGTGGCTCTTTGACACTCTAGTGACACCCGCATTGATGTACGCAGCAGCAGTATGGGCACCAAGGATCACAGAGGCGATGTGGACGCAGATTGAGAGGCCCCATATCACCATGATATCACGCTTGCTGCGCAGCAAGCCCTCCGTTCCACATGACATTATACGAGCTGAGCTTGGCACACCACCGATGCTAGTGGAGGCCCTCTTCCAGTTGGTGACCTTTCTTCTGAGAGTCAGAGAGCTCCCCACTAGCCGACTCACCAGGCTTGCATTTGAGAGCTCTAGACATTTGGCAGAGACAGGGCATGAGAGAGTATGGTATGCACAGACTTACCGATGGTTAGCAGACCATGGCATGAGCATTACGGATCTCCCCCCTTTTCAGTATGACCTCTCTTCCCCCCACATTACCCTCTCTCGTTCGGAGAGGAATAGGATCATCCGTCAAGACCTACTACAGATACACGTCAGGGAGACATGGATAGCACCACGAGAGCCTCTTCCCACAGAGAGGCAACACTACAGAGAGCACTTCCTGACTGTGACAGCGGATGGTTTCATTCAGAGACCACGATACATGGATACATATATGGCACCAGCTAAGAGAGTGGCCATTGGGCAACTCAGAGTATCATCACACCAGCTCGAGATTGAGATTGGGCGAGCCACACATACCCCCAGGGATGAGCGGTTATGCAGGATATGTAGAGAGGAGGTGGAAGACGAGGAGCACTACACATGTAGATGCCAGGCATATGAGGACATCAGAGACCGCTACCCAAAGCTCTTCAGGGGGCCTAGAGAGATCAGGGCTTTATTGGGGACAGAGGACCAGCGCCCTCTAGGTCGTTTCCTAGTAGAGCTCCAGCACCGCCGCGCATCACTCCTCCAGCAGCAGATGGAGATACACCTAGCCCCCCCCCTCAGACTTATATTACAGATTTTTTCAGACCCACATACACTCGAGGGCCCAGCTCGATGCGGGGTGTCACATTACACAGAGCAGAGGAGCTTAGACGACAGCGTCGACGACCAAGACCCCTTGTCCGGAGAGCTCGTCCACATCAGAGAGAGATTCAGGCGATTCACGCACGCCATGACATGGAGATACAGAGACGTCAGCAACGCACCCCTATCGATTTGGACGCCCAGAGCATTTTGAGGATCGCCATGATGCCTTACCCACCGATGCATTATATCCTACACCCACTCCAGGCATTTAGGGGGTTGTGATACCATCGAGCCTCCCCTCCCTATGCATGTCATATTTGTATCTCACCCATTGAGCATATAGAGTGCATACCCATAGCACCCCACACCCTTGATGCCAGCTACTATCCCTCCTTTTATACCCGTTTGCAATACTCACACTTTATTTTCGTTTTGGATCACAGTGGATTGGATCATACTGATGTATATGTTTTGTCTCATAGGCCGATTTTTGGCCTCTAATAGACGTTAAAAAGTCTCTCTCTCTCTCTCTCTCTCTCTCTCTCATGATCTTTCATACATCTCCACAGGTACGCAGACATAGTTTGTTCACAGCAGTAGGTGGACCGATCCAGGTGGTCGGATCATATGTTTACTTGGGAGTGACATTTACAGCAGCATCTGGGGTCTTCTCTATGTCTCAGGCAGCTCGTGACCGCATCACACGTGGGTACGCAGCACTAGCTTTGATGGAGAGACAGTGCCACCAGGCATATTTTCAGGAGCCCCGCACAAAGGGGTGGCTCTTTGACACTTTGGTTACGCCAGCGCTCATGTATGGGGCAGCCATTTGGGGGCCGGGATTAGCTACATCAGTATGGACAGCATTACAGAGGCCACAGATCCTCATGATTGCCAGACTTATCCGCAGCAAGCCTTCAGTACCGCATGATATCATTAGAGCAGAGCTCGCTGCACCACCGATGCTAGTTGAGGCACTGTTCCAGACAGTATGCCTAGTACACAGACTTCGGAGCATGGATACAGAGCGCATTGCTTATCGTGCTCTCCAGGCATCGCGTGATATGGCATTAGCAAGCGACACCTCTTCATGGTATGCACAGACACGAGACTGGCTGGCCCACCATGGCTTTGACATAGACAGGCTACCACCACTACAGTACGACTCACATGCACCCACCTACTCGCTCTCTCATCAAGAGAGGAATAGGGTCATTCGTAAGGAGATATGGCATACATACATACAGAGGACATGGGTGAGCCCTAGGGATACATTGCCACCGAAAATGCTCTATTACCGCGAGCATTTTCTACATATATCGGACGCGGGCTTCATCGAGATCCCGAGATACATGCAGACATATCTTCCCCACCACCTCCGAGTCGTCATTGGGCAGCTCCGGGTCTCATCACATCAGCTCGAGATTAAGAGGGGTCGCTCCAGGGGAGTCCCCCGTGAGGAGAGGTGGTGCCCAGTATGCCAGACAGAGGTAGAGAGTGAGGAGCATTTTGTTATCAGATGTCGAGCATACTTAGACCTACGAGCACAGTTCGAGCTAGAGGAGTCACTCCAGTTGTGCATGACCATGGGAGACCAGCGACGCTTGGGGCGCTTCCTCACAGGAGCATACGAGAGGCGAGAGCGGTCACTACAGCCCACACATCAGCCACGGGTGAGTACCCAGCAGACCATTACCCAGTTCTTTCAGCGAGCGGAGCTAGATCAGAGAGGTCCTTCTAGAGGGCTCACACTCCACCAGGCAGCAGCACAGAGAGCACGACGCCAACCACGCATGGTAGGATATTGTCGACCGCGACTATATCAGGAGGATATCTCACGCATCAGGACAGCCTACGACCACATGATGGAGCATAGGCGTTCCACCACCCCCTGGGTTGTCTTCCTTCAGGAGGCACTCAGACCACCTCTGATGTACCACATACTACACCCACCTCCCCCCATCACCAGTAGCTAGGGTGTTTTGCTCACTCATATTATGGATCCCCCTGTATTAGGTGGCCACTATCTTCTGAGTCAGAGCCACTTCTCCCCAGCCTTTTACCAACCCTTGATAGCTTTTTGTTTATTTCATTTCATTTTCTACACATGGTTACTACACTTGTACATGGCTTTTGTCTCATAGGCCAAGTTTGGCCTCCAGAAGACGTTAATATGACTTTCTTTCTTTCTTTCTTTCTCTCTCTCTCTCTCTCTCTCTCTCTCTCTCTCTCTCTCTCTCTCTCTCTCTCTCTCTCTCTCTCTCTCTCTCTCTCTCTCTCTCCCTCCCTCTCCCCCCCCCCTCGGGGCGACCATCAAGTGCATAGTGGTGGTTCACAGCGAGCTCGAGACCAAAAAAGATGGATGGATCGAAGTTGTCAAAAAAAAAACCTTCGACAGGAGGCGAAGAAGAACAACCAGCAGGAGGGGATCCACATAGTACACCACCATTGAGGAGAAGCGGATGCGATAGGCTCGCAGGCTCAATGTATGTGTCTCCAACCTCACAGAGACAGACAGATCACCGAAGCAGGACGGGTGCCTGAGGAGAAGCGGATGCGATAGGCTCGCAGGCTCAATGTCCGTGTCTCCAGCCTCACAGAGACAGACAGATCACCGGAGCAGGACGGGTGCCGCTTGTGCATCCTACTCAAATACCGCGCGGACGAGCTTCTCCCTTTCGCCAGAGCTTGGAAAGCAGGGCGGGACACCACAGGAAGAAGAGCACTCATCCTTTAGTTCTCGGATGAGACCGGGAGGAGAGATTTCCTCGGACACGGGCGGTACTACGCACTACACCGGGCACCCCGATATACTTTGACGACGACCTTACACGGATGCAAGTAGAGCACAGATGTGCATGCATGCCGCACGTCCTCCAGGCTCGACGGGAGTGACATCGTGCCCTATATAGAGACGACCCCTCCACTAGGGATTCGCAGCCTAACTGCAATGGATCTTTGTGGACACACCCAGGGGGCCTCGAGGAGGTGATGGAGGGCAGGGACATGATCTTCTTGACACAGACACACGAGAGCATGGCGAGGAGCTTACCGAGGATTGAGGGCTATAGGTGGGTGTCAGTTCACTTTTGAAAGATGCAGAAGCACACTACACCAGGATCAGGAGGAGTAGCCGTGCTCTATAGACAGACTCTACAGTACAAGTACAATGGTAGCCAGAGACCCAAAGGCACGCTTCATGTCGATACGCCTCCAGCTAGCATAGAGAGCAGCGTACTTCGTTGTCCCCTATATTGCACCCATCGGCTCGCGCTTCACACATACCCCCGAGCATCCCTCAAAGGGAGAGGGACTCGACACTCCATCGCCATATGACTCCCTCAGTGACACCATTATGGAGTACACTGAGATGGGCAAAGTCTTCCTAGTAGGAGACTTCAATGCCCGCACTCAGAGTCATAGTGTGATACCTATGACTTTGACGACCTTGAGATGCTCTGCACTCTGGAGGACATGTCTACACTCAGAGCCTAAGCCGACACTGCCACACCCACCTCATACGGCTGACACCTACTCCAGATGGGAGAAGCACACCGTCTCATTATCCATAATGGGATGGAGACCAAGCCACCTTGGGTGGCCTCACATGCATCCCACCCACGACACCGGAGGGAGGCAATCTGGTAGACTGTTATCGGACACCCTGAGGCGACACATCTCATCACCTCATTCACCATCCCACCCATGCCGATTGGAGCTGATCACACATACCTCACCCTCTCCATACGAAGCTCACCATGCATACCCCACCCCACCACCATGCCACCACATGCCCATACCACCATCCACTTTAGACACGAGCTAGCACACATCTATAGCTCACATGTCCGAGAGGGCATCTACTCCCTTGATCCCTCCACCCCACTAGACACCCTCAAAGCCCACTTCTCCTCGGTCCTCCACACATCCGCTACCATCAGCTTCCCATACACCACCCACAGGAGCTTTCCATACACCACCCACAAAAGCTTCCCATACACCACCCACAACATCGCACATTCGACACGGCTGGGCATACACCCCATAATAAATGGTACGATGAGGAGTGCAAATAGCTATACCGACACCTCATAGCACATAGTATCCTTGGATCCATCACGGACAGGGAGGCACGACGACAGATGCAAGCTCTCACATGCCGGAAGCAGCGAGCTTTCGAGGAGGAGGAGGAGGTGGAGCTGTTTGACCTATTCATGAGTAGGGACTACTCCACTGCATGGAGGGCCCTACGTGAGCCACACCCACCTACACCCATAGCAGATCCTCAGACTTGGCACATGTACACCCGGAGGTTATATGATGTCCCAAGACAGTCCCCATTGCCGATCCCCCCCCACACCACGCCCAGTGATATCTACCCTCTTCACAGCAGGCGATCAACATGGCCGCTCAGCAGGCCACACAGGACTACAGGGCAAGCACTTTATATATGCATTCAATGTAGTTTCCCACCTAATAGCCCACCTCTTCAATCGTGCTTTGGTTGAGGGGTTACCTAACTCGTGGACTATGCACACCATTGCGCCTATCCACAGGTTTGACGATATGATGGACCCGAGGAACTACAGGACTATTATGATAGGCCATATCTTGGCCAAGATCTATGGGGCAGTACTAGAGGTAGAGCTTAGTACACATGCTAAGGGAGCTCAGATCACAGCACCCGGCCAAGCACGCTTCCGCTGCACTTTCTCCACCAACCATCGACCACATCTTCGTGCTTCGCTGCCTGATCGAGAGCGTGAAGGCGAGGTAGCAGAGACTCTCTATTGCTGCTTTGTAGATTTTTGCAAAGCCTTCGACATGGTCCCTCGAGAGAGACTACTATGGAGACTCCAAGAGTTACAGCTACCGTCAGACATGCTATGGGCCATCCATGCTTTGTATGCACGAGTCACAGGCAGGATATGTTGCCCTTGCAGCCTATCAAACAGCCTTATTAGCACCATTGGTGTGAAACAAGATTGCCCTCTCTCACCCACTCTCTTCGGTCTCGACATCGACGAGATCACGGAGTATATACAGCGAGCATGAGGGCAAGGAGGAGACCTCGAAGGTACGCCAGAACACATCCTATTACATGTTGATGACATTGTCTTCCTTTCAACGTCACAGGAGGGGCTGCAATCACATTTACAGGCGCTCGATACCTTATTCACTGAGAGAGGACTTAGTGTGAACCTTGGCAAGACCAAGGTCATGATCTTCCACACCTCCAAGACAGTACGCCATCGAGCCTCTTTCACCACACCCAGAGGACAAATAGAAGTAGTGGATACTTACGTCTACTTAGGTGTCACCTTCTCAAGGAGTATAGGTATGTTCTCCATGGCCAGGAAGCAAGAGACAAATTGACACGAGGCTATGCGGCCCTTGCCGGATTGGAGGGAGGCTACTTTCAGGCACATTTCCAGGAGCCCCGGACTAAGGGGTGGCTCTTTGATACTCTAGTGATACCCGCCCTGATGTACACAGCAGCACTATGGGCACAAGGCATTACGACGGCGATGTGGAGGCAGATTGAGAGGCCCTAGATCACCATGATCTTGCGCTTGCTCCGCAGCAAGCCCTCCGTTCCGCATGACATTATACGGGCTGAGCTTGGCACACCACCGATGCTTGTGGGGGCCCTCTTCCAACCGGTGACCTTTATCCTGAGAGTCGGGGAGCTCCCCACCAGCCAACTCACCAAGATTGCATTTGAGAGCTCCAGACATCGGGCCGAGACAGAGCATGAGAGAGTATGGTATGCACAGACCTACCGATGGTTGGCAAACCATGGCATGAGCATTGCTGACCTCCCCCCTTTTCAATACGACCTCTCTTCCCCATACATTACCCTCTCTCGTTCGGAGAGGAACAGGATCATCCGTCAGGACCTACTATAGATACACATCAGGGAGACATGGGTAGCACCACGGGAGCCTCTTCCCACAAAGAGGCAACACTACAAAGAGAGCACTTCCTGACAGTGACAGCGCATGGTTTCATCCAAAGACCAAGAGAGAGAGTGGCCATTGAGCAGCTCAGAGACCACGATACATGGCACCAAGAGAGAGAGTGGCCATTGGGCAGCTCAGAGTATCATCACACCAGCTCAAGATTGAGGTCGGGCGAGCGACACACACCCCCAAGGACGAGAGATTATGCAGGATCTATCGAGAGGAGGTGGAGGACGAGGATCACTACACATGTAGATGTCAGGCATATGAGGATATCAAAGACCGCTACCCACAAGTCTTCAAGGGACCCAGAGAGATCAGGGCATTACTAGAGACGGAGGACCAGCGCCCTCTAGGTCGTTTCCTAGTAGAGCTCCAGCACCACCGTGCCTCACTTCTCCGGTGAATGGAGATACACCCGGCCCCTAGACTCATGTTACAGATTTTCTCATACCCACAGCCACCCGGGAGCCAAGCCCGACGCGGTATGTCACATCACATAGAGCAAAGGAGCTTAGATGACAATGCCGACGACCGAGACCCCCACTCCGGAGAGCCCATCTCCACCAGAGTGAGATTCAGGCGATTCATGCATGCCATGACATGGAGATATGAAGACGTCAAGAGTGCACCCCTGCCGATTTGAACGTGCAGAGCATTCTAAGGCTCCCCACGATGCCCTACCCACCGATGCATTACATCCTACATCCACTCCAAGCATCTAGAGGGCTATGACTCCACCCACCCTCCCCTCCCTATGCATATCATATTTGTATCTCACCCCCTGAGCATATAGAGTGCATACCCATAGCACCCCACACCCTCAACGCAAGCTATTACCCCCTCCTTTTATACTTTGTTTTGTACTCACATTTTTTATTTTCCTTTTGGGATTACAGTGGATCGGATCATGCTGATGTATATGTTTTGTCTCAGGCCGATTTTGGCCTCGACTGCACAACAAGTAGCCCTCATGAGAGCAGATCCTATAGCTTTCATACAGAAAGCTCTAGCACCGGCTCCACCTATGTATCACATCCTCCACCCCTCCATTACCACTAGATGGAGCTAGTAGACAGATGCATCTTCATGATTGTATTGCCCTCAGCATATAGACATGCATATACCCCCAGGGATAGGGCTCCATCAGCCTTAGTATTTTACCACACATGTTGGAGACTAGATTGTATTAGCTTTTTATGATCTTACTTTAGTTTTGTGACAGCCGGATGACATCCGTATCATATATCTTATGTTTTGTCTCGTAGGCCGACTTTTGGCCTGTCATAGACGTAAAAACTCTCTCTCTCTCTCTCTCTCTCTCTCTCTCTCTCTCTCTCTCTCTCTCTCTCTCTCTCTCTCTCTCTCTCTCTCTCCCCCCCCCCCCCCCTCTTCCCCCCCCCTCCCTCCCTCTCTCTCTCTCTCCCCCCCTCCCCCTTCAACATATGCAAATGAGGGAAATGAAGAATGAGGGGTGTTTTATGCTGCTAATTAAGATTTTCTATGAAGATGAAGGTGGAACAAGAAGGTGAAAGCTTTGAATGGAAGTGGTATGAGCATAAATGGAGTGTCCTATAAGCTAAAAATGGATTGAAAAGTAAGTAGAATTTCACTCACCAAAAGCCTCCAACGTCAAGTCTCAACATACTCTTATCATCACGTGCTCTTCCCAATAGTAGCTCACCAATAATGCACCAAAACATTGTCTACACTCCACGAGCTCACACAGTGATGCAAGACATAAATACATTGATGATGAAATGAGAATCCCAAAATTAAACTATCAATCAACAAGAGTGACACACACACAAGAGCTATGAGAAAGGAACAATGGAGACTTCAATAGTACTAGCTCACAAAAAAAGAGCATGTACAATGGAGAGAGGTCGTCTCACTAACTAAGCAACCTCTCGAAATGAGCTTATGAGTTCTATTTATAATTTTTGTATAAATTTTCATCTATTTCATAGATTGCAGCTTCTCTAATTGACAATAGACATTTAAGCTCATTTAGGGGGCGGGGGGAGGAGCTCTAATTAATGCAGAAAAATATTTGAGGTATTCTACTTCTCCTAAAGATAGAGGGCCTCTTGCTTGTAGAAAGTGAAGCTTTCATGTACATAATTGAGAATTTTTGTACAAAAAATATTGATGGAAATCATTGTTTTGAGTGTAGACACATATAAAGAGAAATTTCTTGGGGCCTTTCACGTGCTTCCATGCCTCCTGTGGCAACTTGAACTTGGGCGATCTCGCTCTTCTCTTTCTTCTTGGCTAAGGACAATGATTTACCGTTCATATTTAAATTGATGTGAACCAAAATTAATCACAAAATCTGCTAATTATTATTTCAAAGAGCCTCGGTTCCTTGAATCTTAATGTAAAAATTGAAACCATAGGAAAAATGTTCTTCTTTATCGACAAAACGAACTTTAAATTGTAAACAAGGGAAAAAATAAAGGCAAATTAGAATGAATTTACAAAAAAGGTGGATGACCTTTGCGTCCCCTTCGTGGGCGACCTACTTGTTTTTCAGCTTGTTGATAATCTTTCCGTCCCCTTCGTGGGCGACCTACTTGCGTAAAAAGGAGACTTCTTATAGTAACCAACCATAAAGAAAATTTATTTTACATAAAAGATGGTTATAAGTGTATGCACAGTTAGCAGTTCATAGCTATTACCACAAAAGTATTTAAAGGAAGATGCAACTTTTCAATGAAAGGCGACTCTAAAAACATCACGGATTCTAAATAGTGTTGTTATGGATGCATTAGGCGATAAGGCGAACAAAACTTCGTTTACTTGTGAGAGATATCTGAAAACTACAATAACCAAAATTAGTAAGCGGTAAAAAAATTGCTCGGTAGCTCTTTCTATAGACTTAAATTATAAGAATGTATTAGTTGTAATAATTATGTTCATTTATGAAACTCATTACTGTAAACGTGGTAGATTCGTGATTTCTAAACAAGTGGGCAAAATTTTGTATGTACAATCTTGCAAATGAATATTAGCGACTCTAAGGAACACAGTCAGAATCCGGGGGTAATAGATTACTGCCGACATTGAGTTCATATATGTATACAAAATGCATAGACTTTTATTGCCATAAAATAATCATAACTTTTGTGTCTAACTTTGAAGACGAGAGACTACGGACCAATGGACTATAGAGCCTCTAAAATTCATAAGATTATGCATGCTCAACGTTCCGAACTATGACAAAAAAGGTTCGTGCACGTTAGGATTCTTGGTTGGGTCGTTTGCCTCTTGAGTTGTGTACCCTAGGCCATTGTAAAAACTAGTTGCTTTTGGGCACTCCTTTCCAAGTGTTGTCTTGGAGAAGTCTAATCCTTACTTTGTGGGATACATGTAGTCCCAAGGGTAATATGCCCATTCACCTCTAGAGTTATTCTTTCAATCTATTCAAGTAAGGGAGATTGGGCTTCGGCCTTACTTCTTCTTATATATATATATATATATATATATAATGCTCATAAAAATGCATAGCTAAATGAACATTTCGCTTGGCCTAAAACGTAAGCATTACAATTTTACTAATCTAAAAAGATCAATGGAACATTAGTTCTATTATTGAGCATAGTATGACACGAAAAGGTTTTGTATCAAAACTTGTATGAATAACAAGAAAAGATAACTTCCATATGATTTTGTAACTTTTCAAAGATGATACGATACGGATGCTTTTCTCCTAAATGAATTGATAGTGTTCTCCTATTTTGACTATGTCTATATGGTTTTTACATGGCGTAAGGCTCTAAAAGTAATCACAAAAAAGATGGATTTAAAGGCTATTTTGTAGTGTCCACCTCAATTACTTAAGGAGCAAGGATGCAAAGAGCTCAAGACCAGTCAGATTTATCATATCTAGAGATCCTATTCGGGTTTGGGATGTCGATGGGTCAAAGATAGAACAAGCTCCTGAACACGCTCCAAACCAAGCTAGAATACTCAAATGCTATGCACTTAAAGCAATGATTTGGCAACGTTTGCAATAATTTCCTCTAGAAAGGTGACCCTAGTCCCAAAGATGTGGGTAGTTTGGCATTCTTGGTGTTGGGGCTTTGGTGAACAATCTTCCTGCAATATGGAAGATCAAAGCTTGGATGAATAATAGCAAATCTTGGTCAAAGTTTATATTAATAGATGCTAACAAATCTTGGCCAAAGCTCATATTAATAGGTGCATTGAAGGACATGGACACTTGGGATTTGATTCCAATGTCATCCAATCAAAGGGTAATTGGTTGTAAATGGGTATATAAACTCAAAAGAAACTCAGATGGATCAATTCTTAGGTATAAGGCAAGATTAGTTGCCAACTGATGCTCACAAACTCATGGTATGATGACTACAATCAAAACAGCGATAAGTGTAGTTGCTTCATAAAATTGGAGGCTCCTCCAACTTGATGTGAATAATGCATTTTTAAATGGCTGGATAAGTGAACAAGTATACATGCCAAAACCTTCAAGTTTTGAAAACCCTAATCATACATCTTATGTTTGCAGACTTAAGAAAGCATTGTATGGATTTGAACAAGCTCCTATTGCTTAGAATTAGGTTGGTTACATACCTATAGAATCAAGGGTTCAGACCTAGTAACTCAAATCCTTCTTTATTCATCAAAACGGATCACAATGAGGCTATCTATCTATGTGTATATGTAGATGACATTATTGTGACAGGAAATGACTCGAATGACAGGAAATGATAGGAGCTAAGGATGATAGAAGAAGTACCTCTGGTTACTTAACATTTGTAGGTTCAAAGCTAGTGTCATGGAGTTCCAAGAAGCAACCAACAGTCTCTTTATCCTCAACTCAAGTATATTATAGAGCTTTGGCCATAGCAACTCAAGAGGCGATATGGTTAAAAGCATTGTACTCAGATTTGGGACTTGTGAGTTCCAAACCTCACATATTTGGAGATAATGTAAGTTCCATGCATCTAGCACCCCTATTTTCCATGCAAGAACCAAACACATAGAGGTTCATTACCACTTCATCAAAGAGAAGCTCATGGCAAAGGAGATTAACATTTCTTTTGTTCCAACTAGAAAGCAAGTAGCAGATATGATGACAAAGGCACTTGAAGGAATAAAGCTTTGCAAATTTAAATCAATGTCAGGTATTCAACCTATTAGAGAATGAAGACTTAAGAATACTTTAACTTGAGGGGGAGTTTTTGGAACATGAAGCTTACATTATGCTTGAGGTGGATTAGATCTACATAAAAAATTCATCATTTGAACTGTGTCAAAGTTTCCCATTGAAGAGGTTTTTATTTGTGCCCATTTTTGCTATTTTTCATAAGGCTTTTTTAAGGATAATTTAACAATGTAAAAGCCTAGAGTTTTGCACATGTAAAAGGATAAAAAGAGATCTCACATTCCACGAATTTCAAATCATTTATCTTGAGAATCCATCAATCACCAAAAAGTAGATCATATTATATCTTAACTTTTCCTAGATTATAGAAAAATGAATTGATTCTCTCCAACAAACTATTCCACCTTGATTTGAATTCAAAATACACTTTTAGAAGTAGTAGAACACTTCAAGAGTCTATATAAGACTTCAAAGCCATTATACAATACATTGAAGCAATATACATACACTTTGGGTCATCATTGTGTTGCTTCTTCATTTCTCTCCACCATCTTCTTCAACAGTGAACTTGCAGAGGTTGTTGCTCTCTCTACATAGCTTCAATTTTTCACGAACAAGCATGCATTGGAAAGGTATTAATGTCTAAGTTATGTCTACAAATTTTCAAAGCATTTTGTTTAGTAGATTGGGAGGAATCTCAATTTTATAGTCTTGGGTTCTATCTCTATGTAGCCCTAAAAAATAGGGGGTACCCTTGTCGAGTGTTAAGTTCAAATTTATGCTTGGGAGATCTTTTCCTAAATTATAGGGTCCATCATACCTAAGTGTGATAGTTTCCCTTTGGATGTTATGAGAGAGCTTCCAAATTCAAATTTGAACTCACGTCTTTGTGCTTGATCTCTTTGCCACTTGGAGCCTTGCGAAGCAAGAGATCAAGCACAAAGACGTGAGTTCAAATTTGAATTTGGAAGCTCTCTCATAACATCCAAAGGGAAACTATCACACTTAGGTGTGATGGATCCTATAATTTAGGAAAAGATCTCCCAATCATCTGGAAAATATTTTCAAGTCAAGTGCTTTCTGTAAACTTTGAGTATCCATATCTAGCTCACATATTCTATCTACATGAGCTAGATAGTTTTGAGTTTAGAGGAAAGCTTCCTTACCAAATCACATCCATTACTTGTAATCTTTGGTTTATTAGAAAGCTATCATTGTCTCCTAATGTTTTCTTGAAGCTCATGTCCAAACTTTGCATATTCTAAGAGAAATTGATCTAGGAGTGAACAGTGGTCTATGTGTGTGTGTGCCTGTTGAAGCTGAAGGTCAAGGACAACGCACAGGAGTACATCAAAGAGGTGGACATACAAGAAGAAGGAGCAAGTAGGGAGCTCCAAGAAGTGTATGTCAAATTTTCAGAAGAAATCCCTATAAAAATAGTGATTTTCATCACTAAAAACCAATACCATTTTCTATTTTTGTAAGTCCATTTTGTTCAAATCAAAGAGTCCTCGAGCTTGAGGAGTATTAGAATTATCATCCTACCAATTTTCATAATTTTTAAACTTCATTTGAGCCCTCAAATAAGCCCTAGAACCTAATTTTTAACTAGGCTGGACACTAGGTATGGACAGGGCCAAAACTAGTCCAAAAACTATAAAAAGAGCTAGAGAGCTCATTTTCGGGGTTATCTTGTGAGAGAATAGAGTTTTGTAAGAGAACTCTTTGCAATCGAAGCTTTCCATTGTTCCTCTCTTTGATCTTACCTTGTGTGTGTGTGTGTGTATGTGTGTGCATGTTTGTGTGCTTCCACTCACACACTTGTGCCTTCACTTGCTCGTGGTCTTCATACTGGTCCTCACGTCTCCGTGGATTGACAAGTAAAGGAGGTGGTGCTACGCTTGAGCTACAATGCCTAGTGAAGGAAATAACTACTTTGTATTGGAGGCATTGGTTCTCTCAGTAGAAGTGAGCGTTTTGAGTGATTCCTATAGAGTTTTAGCCATATCTAGCTCACATATTTTTTATCTATAGGAGCTAGATAGCTATGAATGTTGAGGAGAGATTCCTTATCAATTCACATCCATTACTTGTAATGTTTGGTGTGTTTTAGCCCATGATGAGGTTTTTGATATGGTTCTAGCCGAGCATTTTAAACCCTTGTAGAGTTTTCAGAAATCTAATTTCTCTCCAAGGTTGTCCTCAATGTCTATGCACATTCTCACACACTGATCTAGGGTGTTTGTCTCTTTTGGGTATGCATAGGATGTAGCTTTCCGCTCAAGAGGCCATCCAAAAAAGACACTCGTTTGGCTTGTGTAGGTAGTTCTAGGATCGGACATCTCTCTATGTATTATTTAAATCTTTGTCTCACCAATCTTATAGTTTCTTGGGGAGTCTACTTGAAGTTGTGGATCAAAGATGAGGTATTGTGCCTAGTTCCACTCTTAAAGAGATCAGTGATGAATACTTCCATCAACTGTGAGATTTCTTGATAGTTGTCTCAATTCAATGGCTGAAACCCATTGAATTGACACAACTATACTAAGACAACTATACTATACTAAAAGCCTTAGTATGCACAAACATACTAAGGCTTTTCAGGCATTCTTTTCTCTCTTTAGGAGGTTTTTTTTCCAGATTATATATACGCCTATAGCCCTAACATGTTACTTATCTTTGTACATTGACTTGGTAATTCATTTAGTGTTGTGTTGTGATCCAAGCTTCTTAGGGTCCTTGTTTAGTCCCCACACATCTGTGTGGACAGGTTCCAAGTAATCTTCATGCATGTAGCCTTTCTTTGTGAAGGGTAACATGTGTGATTTACCAAACTGACATGCACCACATTTATACATCATGTGTTGCTTGGATACATTAGGTATCCCAAGCACACATTGATATCTACATATTTTCTTTAAAGTTCTCTGACCAATATGCCCTAACCTTTTATCCCAAATCTCAAGCTCAAATGTAATTATAATCTACCTATCCTTGTAATTATAAAGTACAATATTCCTTGTATCTTCAAGCTCAAATGTAAATAATCTACCTATCTTTCCTCCCTTGGCAATTCTCTTGAATCCATGTTGGGGGTCTTCCACAATGCTCCACTCATCAAATTCTTGGTGATTGCAGGTACATATAGAACCTTGCTCAACATATTTCTATTCCCATCAGAAGTTTTAACATTTTCTACCTTGACCACTAAATGCTTGGTGTCATCACCTGTTTGCACTTGGTGCTTTCCCTTGGGTTCCTCAAGGCGAGAGAGAAGAGCTACATTGCCTGCCACATGGTTTGAACATCATGAGTCAATATAGAAGAGGTGTTGATCATTCATACCTTGCTTTGAAGTCATGTTCATAATCAAAAGGGAATCCCTTTGATCCTCTGTGTAATTGTTGAAGTCTTTCCTTGATTTGTAACCTCCTTGGTAGTTGTTGTTGTTGTAATTGTTGTTGTAGTTGTTGTTGTAGCCCTGAGTATGATTGAATCTTCCTCTTGATTGTGAGTAACCACCTCTTTGATATCCTCTTCCTCTCTGTTTCTTGTAGTTCCTATAGCACTCATGTGTAGTGTGATTAGAAAATCCACATATATTGCATGAGGAAGAGTTGAAAGGTCTCCCTCTACCTTGCTTACCTCCTCTGCCCCTTCCTCTTGAGTTCCTACCTCTTCCTGCATAGTTAGCTTGAGAAGTAGTACCTTCATCCTCTACTTTCTTGTTTTTCCCTTTCTCTTTAGTCTTGCCTTTATCTGTGTATAGGGCAGAAGAGTTATTACCTCTTGATGGTTCTCCATTTTGTTTGAGCTTGGCTTCATGAGTAAAGAGTTGCCCCATGAGTGTGGTAAGATATGGAATCTGCATATCCATGTACAAGTCCATGGCAATTGTGAAGCTTTCCCATTTGTCATTTGCCTTGATGCCATTAATTAATTATCTCACAATTTTCTCCTCTTCAATCTCCTCTCCTATACTTGCCAATTGGTCACCCACATCCTTGACTTTGGTCACATATTCTGAAACACTTTGCTTGGGTTGCTTCATTTAAGTGGTAAACCCAATCCACAATTGATTCTTTCTTGCTCTTGTATTAGAAGAAAAGTATGAAGACAATGTATCCCAAGTCTCTCGAGATGTTTTACAATTCCTAATGTGTGGAAGAAGGAAGTCAGAGATAGAGTTAAGTAAGTATGACCTTGATAATGCATCTTTGGCACACCATGAGTTGAGTCTTTCAAGCTCCTCTCTTGTAGGTTGTCCTTTGCTTATGAAAATGGGCATCTCCTCATCTCATGATATGTATCCATAGAGACTCCTTCCTTGGAAGAATGTCTTCATCCTCAAGGACCATGCTTGGTAGTTGTTTCTATCTAATTTATCAATAACAGAAGGGAAACCATCTCCCATTTTACCTCAATTGCTCTGATACCGCTGTTGGGAAAGATGGATGGACACCTCAAGAAATGAGCTGGTACTGCTAATCCCTGCTTGGTACCTACCCTTTTCCACTTCAGAGTTGTGTTGTAGGCCCTTGTAGCTTGAAAATAACACACATAAAGTACCTATGTACTTTGGATATGATGCTTCAACCAATTAGATCAAAATAGATAACTTTGCAACTAGCTTCTGACCAAAAACTTGCTATTTTGGTCTTGACGCCTGCTGGATGTTTTTCTCAGTGTTTAGAGTACAATAGCAATCAGAAAAATTCCTTATGAGGGTATCTAATTAGCTTAGAGAGATAACGTTTCCAGGTGGAATCACTTAAAATGATTGACTATACATAGAGCAATGTCTTTAGCAAGGAGAAGCTTACCGACTTTTTAGGAGATGTGTAGAGAATGACCAGTGACTACTTTGAGGTGATTTTCTCCCAATTGGCTGAGTCAATTGCTATAAAAAATTTCACCTTGAAGAAGACTTTGAGCTTGTTCCAAAAATCTATAGATCATTGAAAATGATGGAGAGATCAATGAGATATGAGCAAGACAAGTACACTGTTTTGAGTGACAATGGTAGAGAAATCAACAGAGATACTTAATGATGTATATGTATTATGGAACATGAATTTACAAAATGATTGTCAAAGAAATGATGCCAAATGATAGTGAGGTGAGTGAGCAATGAAGTGTGATATTCAAACTCTACTAATGATCAAATGAATGGCTCTCAAAAGGAGTGTGGTTGTCTCTTATAGGGGCAGTCTTGTGTAGTGTGGTTGGTATATCTCCTTTCTATGGTGCAGTATTGGCGGTTAGGGTTCACTTGGGGTTGAGCCATGACAAGGCACACATTAGACATATGGTCTCCTCCACAAGTATAACATCGTTTCACTGGGGCAAATCTCGGTATTTTTTTTTGCTAGAGACTCCTAACTTTTGGGCTACCTTCTCTGCAAGTTCCTCAATAAATGTGGATGGATTTGAATTGAGGTCAGTAGAGCTATCTAAGTCTTTGTAGATTTTTGAAAGTTCTAATTCCTCCCCTAGGCTATCCTCAATGTTGATGCACATGCATACACACTCTTCTATGGCTCTAGGGTCCTTCAAGTACACATAAGATCTCAATTTGGTACTTAGCAATCCATCTAAGAATAAATCCACTTGTTTGGCTAGTGTGGGTAACTCGAGCACAGAGCATCTATCTAGGTATTGCCGAAATCTTCTTCCTGCAAGTCTCATTGTCTCTTGAGGTGTTTGTTTAAAACTATGAATCAATGAGGAAGTGTTGTGCCTTATGCCACTCTTTGAAAATTCTGTGATGAAGGCTTTTAGCAGTTGGTCTATTTTCTGAATTGCCTCTGTCATAGTGGTTGAAACCATGTAAGGTCCGTGTCCTTAAGGGTTAGACCAAAAGCATTATACTCTGTGAATAGGTCATCAACTTGCTCAACTCTCAAGACTTGCCTAAATTCTACCACATGATCATACGGGTCTCCTGTGCTATCGAAGCAATTCTTCATGGACTTAAACAATTGTGTAGGCCTCAAGACCACAAAGATCTGTTCTGAAGTATTGCCTAATTAAGTTACTTGTCCTAGGATATCTGGATCTTTGAATTCATAGATTGTAAGCATTCTCACTTCATTACGCTGATAAGGTTTATACCTCCAGAAGGCCTCATCTGTATCTCGATTTAAGAGCAAATCTATGCTCTTATTGACTTGGAGAATCCAATCTGGAGTGATTATTCTAGTCAAGACTAATTTTCCTCTAGGGGTTTTGGCCTCTTTTCCTAAGTTCCCTTGCTCTATGTCACCTATTTCAACTTATGAGATTATATTGCCAAATTCATCCATCCTATCTGGTTGAGTGGTGACTACATACATTGTCCCTTCGTTGTCTATGTATGCACCATTCTCAAATTTGACTACTGGATGTTCTAGTCCAATGGGTTGATCTGAGTTTTTAATCTAGATAACAAACCTTCCTAGACCATCCTCAAAGATGCGAGCACCTAATTGGTTGGTCCTAATGTATTCAAGTTGAGTTTTTAAGGGCCTTCTAGTTTCTCTAAGTAAGCCACTCTTGAACTTCCTGTGGGTCTCTCCATACCGTAAGACATCTCTGATGCGCTAGTCTCAGAGGTAGGATGGTATGGATAATCACTCAATTGCTGGGCCCAAGACCTACCAGTGTGATTGACACTAGCCTCTAAAGACCTAAGCCTTTGTCTATTTCTCCCTAGATGTCGTCCTGATCTAAGGTTCATATGCCTTATTGAGCAATCCCAATTTTACCCCAGGTACAACCTCATTGCAGGTCATTTTGTATCAGTCACTTGGTTCTTTTTTTAGTTGTTTATCGTGTTTATAATCTTGTCTGATAACATGTTGTCAGGAATACTTAAGTGAATTTCCACACTTTAAGTTGATTGTACCATGTTAAATTCTTTCCTTTAAAGTTATCGTTCACAAAGAGATTATATTTCTGCTTGAACTTGAGTGTTTAAGTAATATTCATCTTGATAGATGCCTATTGTCACCCTGACTTACTTCTGGCAAGACTCACACTTAGCCTAAGCTAGGAATTGACTAAGAGGGTTAAGAGAATTCCCAACCTCGAGCCTCTTGCCTTTTAGACCTCTAAGTGAGCCCAAGACACACTTGGCCAAGCCCAATGTTCACATCACCAAGTCTACTTGAAGCCCCTTGCTTGCACACCAAGGAGCTATGAAGGTTTACAAATTAGTATTGAGCTAGATCAAAGATGAACGGATAGACAAAACAACCTTTAAACATCCACTAAAAGGTATAGACCCCTTTTTTTTTTCATTCTTGCCCTAAAAGTCTTTTGACAACCTAATCCCAACAGATGACCAATTTAAAAATACAATAAAACTCCACATATGATTTTTACAAAAACCATTTGATTTCCTAGTAGAATTCTCAACAAGCTTTCCAAAGAGACCAAAATTGTAGCAAATGGAGTTCGTATGAAGAAGTTATGATTAGTAAGGCACTTAAGGGTCATAACAGGGAATTCAAGCACTTAGCACTAGGCCACAATGTTTTCTAAGTTTTCCTTATGCTCGATTACCCCTTAATTTACCAAAATTTGCCAAAAATATGCTTAAAACTCAAACCCTAAAAAGTGTTGAAAATTTTGTCAATCACGATCGACAGTATCAATCGCGATCGATGGGTCAATCATGATCAACAGTATCAATCATGATCGACAGGTCAATCACAATTGACAGTATCAATCACCAGGGCTATCAATCACGATCGACGTGTCAATCGCGATCGATGTGTCAATCGCGATCAATATGTCAATTGTGGTCGAAACTTTTTTTGAAAATTTTGACGTGATTTCAGTCAATCAAGGGTGTGTCCATCACGATGGACACGTGGGCATCTTGGGCAATAGAGCAATCAAAGAAGCTGATTCAAGGTTGGAAGAATACTCAACCCCCTCAGTCAATTATTAGCTTAGGCTGAATGTCTAGCATTGTGGATTAAATTAGGACGACGATAGGAACGCATCAAGTCCAAGACTAAAATAAAAGTGTGTGATACGAGAACCTAAAGGAAAGAACTTAAGTCTGACGAAACGAGAACTCGAAACTACAATGGAAAGTCGATTCCTGATGTATACATTGAGACAAGACAAGAATTTAAAGGAAGTAAAAACAAAACAAGCAATTAAGAACAAAGAGACATTGACAATCAGAGTGTGTACTAAGTGATTCAGGAAGTAAATTCATGAACCTTAGATCGGGTAAGCATATAGGTAAGTCAGACCGACGAAGCCTTAGATCATCAGAAGCTAGGAACTACTGCACGTTCGTGGGCTCAACCATTGAACAACTACCCTTACGAGTTAGGCTCATATATGAGTGAATTAGAAATGGCCTTTAGCACAGAAAGACTAGAAGGAGGGTTAAACATAGCATATTTAGAAAGACCCTACAGGACCCTACAGGACCCAACTAGAATATGTCTGAACCAACCACTTAGGTGCACACATCTATGAGGATGGTTTGCAAAGATCAGTGGTGCAATTGCACAATCCTGACCAACCCATTGGATTGGATCATCCAGTAGCGAAATTTGAGAGAGACGCATACATAGACAAAGAAGGGACAATGTACATCATAAGTACTCAGCCAAATCATACCAATGAGTTCGGTGTAGTTCAACTAGATATGAAAGCGAAAACCAAAGGAAAAGAACCACTAAGAGAAGAACCCAAGACATCTAGAGGGAAATATGTACTGATAAGAGTACTAATCCCAGATTGGATCCCTCAGGACAATAGAAGCATAAAATTGTTTCTAAATAAGGAGACTCATGAAGCATTTTGGAGGTACATAATGGAACAACCTAGTGAGGTAGGCTCCATCATGGTTTATGAATTCGAGGACCCAGATACACCTGGAAAGGTTGTATACCTGGATGATACTTCAGAACGAGTATTTGTAGTACCTGATCATGCGAGAAATACCTACACATGGAGAGGCAATTTAGTATTCCCCCCATCTCAAACAAATGTAAACATGAGCCATCAAGATGCTGGAACATCCTCAGCCCATGGCACTCAAAGAGAGAAGAACAAAGAGAGACCAGAAGTAAGTTTCACTCATCCCATAGGGAGAGATAGACCAACCATGGACACCAATAGATTGGAGAGACAAAGGGAACCAAGACTACCAGCGGTAGAGATGAATTTCCTCTACCTAGACCATGTGAACACCCAAGGATACTAAGACCCACTCAATTAGTAAAGTCAATGAAGAACTACTTCGATGGATAGGAGATCCCTATGACCATGTTGCAGAATTTAAGCAAGTATTAAGAGCAGAGCAAGTAGAAGACATGTTTACACAATACAATGCATTTGGACTAATGTTAAAGAATATGGCTTTAACTTGGTTCCAACCATTGCAAAAAAGGCAATTTAGAGATATTCATCACTTGTTAGAGTCATTCATCACATAATTCTCTAAAAGTGGAATCAGGCATAATACTTCTTCGCTGATTCATAGCTTCAAACAAACCCCTCAGGAAACAGTTAGATTGGTAGGACATAGGTTTAGAAAATATGTTGAGAGATGTCCGATGCATTACCCTCACAGGCCAAGCAAGTGTCATTGTTTTTAGATGGCCTCTTGAGCTCTAAACTACGCTCCTATGTATACTTGAAGGAACCCAGAACACTAGAGCAATGTGTAAGAATTTGTATGGACATTGAGGACAACTTAGGAGATGAGTTGGAACTTTCAAAGGTCTATAAGGACTCAGATTGTTCATCTCTAGCATCCTCAAAACTCTCTAGAACGATAGAACTAGCAGAAAAAGTGGCCAAAAAACTAAGAGTTTCTAGGAAGGAGATGCCTAGGTTAACAACAAACAAGTGTTGTTACACCTGTGGTGGTGATCATATGGCAAATGTGTGTCCCTATGTAACACAACCGCAAGCCAACCCTAGTGGCCAGTACTATACAATTGAGAGATGATACGCGAATCACACAACTTAGGATTGCCTATACAACAAACAAGTAGTACGACACAACTACCCGCAAGCATACCCCCAACCAGCTAGGTATCAAGGTCAATATAATGCTCAACTTCATTATTATAGGCCTCCTCAGAACTATCTTTATCAGGCTCAACAGAGAGCACAACCTGTTTTGGCTCAATAGCCACCCCCACCAGCTAATGTCATCCAGTCAAATATGCTGCTACAGAAGAGAACCTCAATAGGGCTATAGTGCCTTCTTCACCCCTGATCACAAGAAGTGACCCTAATTCTAATAATTTTGACTCTACCCATGTAAATAGTCCACCCGCATATTTTGACTCTACCCATGTAAATAGTCGGAGACATAGGAAAGGAATGCACCATCCCTGTCTCAAGTACCAAATACAAAGGTTGAAGACAACCCGTCTTCCATACATAAGTATTCACATGAATTTTTAAGAGAAATTCAAGAAGAGAAGTGGAGAAAAGAATAAGGAACCCATCCTCCTATTCAAGTAATAGATGACTTGCAAGAACAATTTCCCAAAGACATCCCCTATATTTATGACGATGTAGAGGAAGAACAACTGAGTGAACACACAGATTTTGAATCCAATTCTTTGCAAGAATTACCTCAGTTCACAGGACCTTGGGAAGCCAAGTCTATTAGCATGAGAGCACCCACTATAATAGTGAGAAATGAAGAATCAGTACTCCCTAGAAACACGGAAGTGATCAAGAATACCAAAGTACAATGCCATCTCACTCTAGAGGAGTTGTTAAAGCTTAAACCAGAATGGTGGAAGCACATAGCAAATCAATTCCCTGAGCTTTCTATTGCTCCCTCCCAGGTAGGATCACACAAGAAGGTACCAGAGATACCCGTAGAAAGAATAGGAGATGTAAGCGAAGGAGAGGAAGGTAACACTTATCTTCCAATAAACCACTAGGGCTACACCACCAAAGCCATCTTAGATTCAGGAGCCGAAGTAGCCATCGCTGCTACTGCTTTATGGAAACGTTGGGGTAAGCCAACATTAAGACCTACAAGAATGAAGCTACAAATGGCTGACGGACATATAGAGAAGCCATTGGGCTTACTAGAAGGCATATCTCTCATGACTTATGGTGTGGAGTTTGAACATACTTTTGCCATTTGTGATTTTGGGAAAAATCATGCTTACAAGATGATTTTAGGATGACCATTCATACATCAGTTGCAAATCGTACAAGATTGGGGAACTAATTCTTTGTACTTGCAACATTTAGGAATGACTACTAAAGTCAATCTTAAAGACTATTCCCATTGAGATGTACCCCCAATATAATGGAA
Source organism: Ceratopteris richardii (assembly GCA_020310875.1). Classification (NCBI taxonomy): domain Eukaryota; kingdom Viridiplantae; phylum Streptophyta; class Polypodiopsida; order Polypodiales; family Pteridaceae; genus Ceratopteris; species Ceratopteris richardii. The sequence goes on along the minus strand of CM035440.1, from coordinate 146,508,247 downwards.
CACCATCCATAAAACACAAGAAGAAACAGAGTCTGTACATTCATTGGAATCAGACCCCTCATGGTTGCACGAGGACACTCATCTATGGATGTCTAAGGTAGCAAAACAAGAGGAAGAACGATTAGAATCCAGAACCTTAGGTTCAGAAAGACATCCACGAACTCTTCAAGACCCAGCTTATGCACCTATAGTATTTTGAGATGAGGAATTCGAGCCTCATAGTTGGGTAGAAATCTTAGCTACGATGGACATAACAGTGAATGAAGAACAATGGACCCCTCGTTGTGATGAGGACGGATACGACATTTCCATTTTTATGATTGAACCTGTCGAGGAAGACTTTATCCTAGAAGAATGCATGGAAATGACCCAAGAACAGGACGAGAGTAATGATATATATTTATTTTGTAGAAGCCAAAAACCCTGAAGAAGAAAAGGAAATTCCAATGGAACGACATGAACCATCCCTAAAAGATACAAAAAATAAGCAAACGAAGAGAAAGAAATCACCTAAGACAGAAGAAGAAGAAGAACCACTCATGGAAGTACCGGAGAACTTCAAGAAGTATGAAATAGAAGATAGAAAAATTATGGTACGAATGCCTAAAAGGAAAGATGATGTTGGAGAAGTATATGATAATCGAGAGAAAACCAAAAAGATTATAATTACCATAGAAGGAGAAGAAGAAAAATGTACATACATAGGGCATGATTTGCCTATTGAAGAAGAACAAGAGTTAATTTCCCTATTGCGAGAATATCAAGATGTGTTCGCTTGGAGTTACAAAGGTTTGAAAGGAGTAGGCCCAAATATATGCTCCCATATAATTCCCATGACTCCAGAGGCAAAACCTACGAAACAAAAACCATACACGTACAATGATAACTATGCTGCTAAGATTAAAGATGAAATAGATTAGTTGATAGAATCAGGATTCATTTACAAAATTGAGCATACCGAATGGGTATCCCCCATTGTGGTTATGCCCAAGAAGAATGGGAATTGCACATGTGTATTAACCTTAAAAAAGTTAATGCCGCCATGATCAGATACAGTTATCCTCTCCCTATCACGGAACACTTATTGGAAAGAGTCGTGGGCAAGGAAGTTTACAGCTTTCTTGATGGTTTCTCAGGCTATAATCAAGTAGCCATTGCTCCAGAAGATCAACACAAGATGGCTTTTGCCACAAAATGGGGCATATTTGCATTTGTGTGATGCCATTTGGGCTAACAAATGCACTCGCTACTTTCCAACGACTTATGTGTCATGTTTTTAAGGAATTCTTACATAAGAATTTGGAAGTTTATGTCGATGACATATGTACTCATTCGAATATGAGGCACACTCATATCCCAGAACTAAGGCAAGTATTTGACAAATGTCGAGAATATCAAGTTTGTTTGAACCCAGAAAAGTGTGTTTTCATGGTCAAACAAGGCAAAATTCTAGGACACATTGTGTCAAAGAATGGAATTTCTACAGATGAAGAAAAAGTAAAAGTAATTGTAGACCTACCTAGGTCAAATAACGTAAAAGAGGTACATGCCTTCATGGGTCATTGCAGTTATTACAGACGATTCATACACATGTATGCTATCATAGCGAAGCCTTTGTACTCTCTTTTAACAAAGTTTGAATGGATAGATGAATGTGAGAATTCATTCAATGAACTTAAACGACATTTGTTCTCGACACCTATATTAACAACCCCGGATTGGAGCAAGCCATTCCATGTACATGTGGATGCATCCAACTATGCTATAGGATGTGTGTTGGCACAATCTACAAATGAAGGTAATGTAGATCTCCCCTTAGCTTATGCGAGTAGACAATTGAATGCAGCAGAAAGAAATTACACCACTACAGAACGAGAAGGATTAGGAATGATCTACTTAGTAAAGAAATTCAGACATTATTTATTGGCAAATAAGTTCAAGTTCTTCACTGATCATCAAGCGTTATTGTACTTATTCAATAAGCCTTGTAACACAGGACGACTGATACGATGGTTTCTATTACTCATTGAGTATGACTTTGAAGTAGTAGTCAGGAAAGGGAAGACCCACCTTAGAGCTGACCACCTCTCAAGATTAACCACAGGAGAAGCTCCTCAAGGAATAATGAACAAATTACCTGATGCATATTTGTAACCTAGAGATAGTACCACAATGGGCTAAGCCGATTGTCCCTATTCTCACATATGGACCCAATAATTCTAGGATAAGGATCAAAGAAGGAGAAATTACCAAGTCACAAAGATATCAAATAATAGCAAGAAGTATATATAAACAGGATAATTAGAAGATTATTGCTTGTTGTGTAGATGAATCAGAACATGCGAACTGGTTGCAATTGGTGCATGTAGGTGCGTGTAGGTGCATTAACACAATATCATTCAAAACATCATACATTGCAGACTCTGCATAGACTAGGAGTATATTGGCCTTCCATGGAAGCAGATGTCTACAAGATGTGTAAAGAATGCCATGTTTGTTGTGAAAGGCCACCGGTAGAACATGCCACATTATATCACATGTCTCTCACACCAGAATGGAGTGAACCTTTAGTGATGTACTTGAGGACAAAAACATTCCCTCAAGGAATGACTTTAGCATGACAATGCAGTCTAGAGCAGGAAGCTCAAGAGTATTCGCTTATTGGCGACAAATCTATACAAACAAGGAAGAGACGAATACCTAAGACAATGTGTTCATGAGAGCGATTATTTGAGCGTATTAGAGATTGCACACCAAGGTGTTGCAAGAGGTCATTTTGGCCTCGATAGGATAATCAAAGCCATACTATTTGTAGGATTATAGTGGCCCACTCTTCACATGGATGCACATACCTATGTTAAGAGATGTGATGTGTGCCAAAGAACTCAGTTTCCTACTCGCAGAGATGAAATGCCATTGAAACCCATGATGGGAGGACGTGTATTTTCCAAGTGGGGATAGACTTTGTAGGACCCATTAACCCCCCTGCAAAAGGTACTCATGCGGAATACATCATAGTTGCGATAGATTACCTTACCAAATGGGTAGAGGCTAAGGCCACAAAAAAGAATGATGCACACACGACTGCAAACTTCTTATTTGAAAATGTCTTTACAAGATGTGGACTGCCTATAGAGTTAGTGAGCAATAGAGGAACTCACTTTCTAAATCAAGTCATTGAATATTTATTACATGATATTATGGTGATTCACAAGAAATTCACACCATATCATCCTCAGGCCAATGATAAAGCAAAAAGTACTAACAAGATCCTTTGCACTGTATTGACGAAACTCATGAAGAACAAACGTTCTATCCCTTTAGGGTCACTTGTTTTTGTCAGATCAAAGTTTCGGAGCCATCTCGACCTCCGTTTCGAGCCCGCAAGGTGGGGCCCATAGAAAACCAGGTTAGTTTCAAAAACTGTAACTTGCATTGTGTTTGACGACACTCATATATTCCAGATCCAGAATTTCAAGCGATTCCGTGTACTGTTGATACATGAAAACTGTGTTTTTCTGAGATCGAACTGTCACGTCATAGTGCGACAGTGTTCAAGCAGAAGTGCTGCTTGTAGTGTGTTGCGGTGTTGTGAATTGTTGCAGAAATGGCAAACGCAGATGGAATGAGTCAGCTTATGAGCGATAAGTTGGACAAGAACAACTTCCATGCTTGGAGATTCAGAATGATGAATTTCCTGATGGGAAAAGGCTACTGGAAGTACATCGAAGGAGAGAATGAAAATGCTCCGCAATTACCAGAAAGGAATCGGACTGCAGAACAGTTAAGAGCATATGAGGAATGGAATCAAAGAGCACGAAAGGTAATGTATTGGCTATCTGTTAGCATACAGGATAGCATGATTGGACACATACAGGATGCCAAGACTCCAAAAGAGGCTTGGAACAGTTTGGTCACTTTGTACGAGACCAATACAAAGGCACGGAAATTGCAACTCAAGAACGAGCTGCATACATTGGAGAAAAAGAGCATGTCGGTAAGTGACTACACTCTAAAAATCAAAAGCATATGTGAGTCACTTGCATCTATTGGCATAAATGTAGATGATGATGATAAGGTGGAAGTGTGCCTTCGTGGTTTAGGAGCTCCATATAAGCAGTTCAGAACTTCTATACAGACCAGGGAGAATATTTCGAATTTTGCTGATTTGGTATCTATGCTGATTATTGAAGAAAAGAATCTTGGTGAGGATTCAAACTCCCAAGGAAAGCCCAGTTCTGAGCAGGTATTCTACTCTGGCAGAGGAAGAGGCAGAGGTAGAGGTTTTGGAAGTGGAAGAGGAAACAAAATGGGTAGGATGTTCACCTTAAATGTGAAGATTCCTGAAATGAATGCAGCCATGTTTGCAAAAGGTGCAGGAGTTATTGCAGATATAGAGATATGGCACAAACAGATTGGACATGCAAACTTGCAAAGGCTGAAACTGATGCAGTCAAAGTAGATTGTCCATGGACTACCAAATTTCAAAGTTGCAAAAATGCAAAAGGTATGTGCAGCATGTCAATTTGGTAAACAGTCAAGAGCATCATTTCCACATGACAAGAATGTTAGTGAGAATGTACTAGAAGTAGTACATACAGATGTTTGGGGTCCAGCAAAGACCACATCTATGGGTGTTTGCAGGTTTTATGTTACTTTCATCGATGACCATACACGCAAAGTATGGGTATATTTCATGAAAGAGAAGAGCGAGGTGTTTACTCACTTCCAGAATTTTAAAGTTATGGTGGAAAAGCAAACAGGGAAGTACATTCAGACATTAAGATCTGATGGAGGAGGTGAATACATGTCAAATGAGTTCAGCAGTTTTCTAAAAAATCATGGAATTCGGCATCAGTTTTCATGCAGGTACACACCACAACAGAGTGGTGTTGCTGAACGCAAAAACAGACATATTGCAGAAATAGCAAGAGCCTTAATGGCTGAGAAGAATATGCCTCATTGTTATTGGGCAGAAGCTGTGCATACTGCTGTATACATCATGAATAGAACTTCGACTGCTGCTGTACATCAAGTTACACTTGAAGAGAAGTTTACAGGTAAAAAGCCAAACTTATCACATCTGAAAGTTTTTGGCTGTATTGCATATGTACATGCTCCAGATGAGTTGAGGACGAAGCTTGATTCGAAAGCAGAAAAATGTGTCTTCATTGGATATTCCCTTGAGCAAAAGGGGTACAAATGTTATAACCCACTCACACGACAGGTGAAGGTGAGCAGAGATGTAGTATTTGATGAAATGTCAAGCTTCTATGTAGATGCCAAAGAAGGACTGAATCTTGAACCAAATGACAAAGAAAATGCTGAAAAATCTAGTGCAGAATCTCAAGTTTTGAGTGGACCGGATGCATCACCAAGCAATAGTTCCAACTCAAATCCATGGAGTGGAAGATTGCGTGGAAATTTCAGTCCAGCAAATTCATCAAATACATCCAAGAAAGGTAAAGAAAAGCTTTCTGCTGGTAGTAAAACAAGTGCAGGTTTTGAAGATGTTGATGGAGATTCAAGTGGTTCATAAAAGAGTATTGATGAGGAACTTGGATTGCCGTCTGTGAAGACTTCAGGAGTGAGAAAGGCACATGCAGATGATACAAGGAGAAGTGACCCATGACCAAGAAGATCTGGGAGGATGCGTAATTCAGTGCAACAATTGACATATGATAGTTACATGGCTCGCCATTGTGCCTACATGACAAAGGTAATACAAGATGCTGAACCTTCTTGTTTTGAAGATGCAATTGGTAATGCAGATTGGGAAAAAGCTATGGATGAGGAGATGGCTGCACTTTATGGAAATGATACATGGAAGCTGGTTCCATTGCCGCAAGGAAAGAAACCCATAGGCTGCAAATGGGTTTACAAGGTAAAGCATAATGCTGATGGTAGCATAAGCAGGTATAAAGCACGATTGGTAGCTAAAGGTTATGCACAGACATATGGCATTGATTATGAAGAAACATTCATCCCTATAGCTAAAATGTCTACTGTTAGGACACTTGTTGCATTAACTACAGCAAAAGGATGGACTTTGCATCAGATGGATGTGAAGAACGCTTTCCTACATGGTGAGTTACAGGAAGAAGTATATATGGACCAGCCACAATGATATGAAGATTCAAAGCATCCAGAATATGTTTGCAGGTTGCAAAAGGCTTTGTATGGGCTGAAGCAGGCTCCGCGTGCATGGCATGCAAGGATTGCTGATTACTTAACCAGCATTGGGTTTTCTATGTGTGATGCAGATCACTCACTATATGCAAGGAAGACTGATGATGGCATCACTATTGTGGCTATTTATGTTGATGACCTGATTGTAGGTGGTGATAATGAAGAAAGCATCAAAGAGGTAAAGAAACTTCTTATGCAGGAATTCGACATGAAAGATCTTGGTGTGCTTCGCTATTTCTTGGGCATTGAGTTTATACATACAAAAACAGGTATATGGATGTCGCAAAGGCAATATGCCTTGAGTATGCTGCAAAAGTATGGTATGGCTGATTGTAAGCCGATTTCTATGCCTTTAGATCAGAATTTGAAATTGGATACTACATTAGGTGAAGCATTGGAAAATGCTACTATGTACAGGAAAATTGTGGGAAGTCTTATATATCTTACAATTACAAGGCCTGATTTAAACTACACTGTTGGGCTTGAAAGTTAGTTTATGCAAGTTCCTAGGAAACCACATTTGGATGCTTTGAGGCGCACTCTACGTTATGTGAGTGCTACTTTGGATTATGCATTGTTTTATGAAGCTGGTGTAGATTTGCAGGTTCATGGATACACCGATGCAGATTGGGCTGGTAGTACTCCAGATAGAAGATCTACTAGTGGTTTTCTTTTCTCACTTGGAGGTGAAACTATTACATGGAGCAGCAAGAAGCAACCCACTGTTGCTTTGTCGAGTATAGAGGCTGAGTATAGAGGTGCTGCAATGGCAGCATGTGAGGCATCATGGCTGGAGATGTTACTTGCAGATTTAAGTGCGGAAGTGCAAAAGCCTATCACTATCTATTGTGATAATCTTAGTAGCATACAGTTAGCACGGAACCCTGTTTTCCATGCTAGAACAAAGCATATCGAGGTACATTATCACTTCATTAGAGAGAAGGTATTAGTAGGTGATATTGATCTTGTTTATGTGAGAACAGATGAGCAGGTTGCTGATATTTTCACCAAAGCACTTGGAGCTGAGAAGTTGAAGAAGTTTCGGAAGATGCTTGGATTACAAGATATGGCGTTGAGCTTGAGGGGGAGTTTTGAGATATCAAGCTCAACATGTGATGATCAAGGATGACACGTACCAGTTTTTCATTTCTTTGACATGTATAGTGGTCACGCCGGTATATGTCAGCGATACTTCATTGAGCTTTATTAGATTTATCTACCGAGAGTGATGGCACATTTGTTTCTTGCCAGCTCACTCATTTGCGGACATTAGGTTTTTCCTTATGTACTGGTCTTTATATATTGCACTTGTTGTATTCTTGTTTTAGGTCATTCTTGTACATTCCTTTTATGTAATAGAAGAAGAAGAAGATCATTCTTCCTTGCCTCAATCTGTTTGCGTGCTTCTCCTTGAGAGTGAGAGTGTGTGTGTGAGCTCTCTTCCTTATCTCCTTCCTCGTGACAAATCTTAGACAAGGCTCCTTGCAGATTGGAACCTTAGACCAGTAGCAAGTGATACCGCTTGATTTCCCTAAGAACACTCTGTCTGAGGTATGTAACCCTCGACCACATAAACTATGAGCGACGGAGGACCGAAAGATCTTTGGCCAGATCCCTCGGCTAAGCATGCTCCTTCCAAAGTCAACCCATGAGAACTTGGCAATGGATAGTTGCCAGACAAAAGAATGTCAACAGACTTTCCTCGGGTCTTCCATCAGCGTCAGGTGGGTTACATCAGCAATCACGTGGACTGCATCAACGGACACATGGGCACAAAACCCTACGGTGCCCATCCTTCCACACTTACTGCGGACTGGCCTAGATTTATGGTACAAAAAGCTGCACTTCCTAATGGGCAAGTTTCCCAAGTGTTGGACCTCCCTTCTTTTCCAAAGCAGAGTGTCCATCCAGCCTCTCAACCCCAACCACAAAGGAGTCACCCATGACGTAGGAACCCAAACTAATGATCATACCAGAGGATGCAAAGAAGGCAACAATATCAACATCGCAAAGCAAGCAGCATGAAACAAGTATGGGTGCCAAAAGGATAGAAAGCATCGAGAGATTGCAACAATGCATACAATAATAAGATGAAGTTTCAGTAGAATCAAAGGCCATATCTAGCATCTCCTCGACCTTCTTCTACAAGCACGAACATTTGATAGATTTGGATTGCCAAGAAGTACCTGATGAAATGACCCACACCCATGCAGATATGGCTACCCAAACATTGTATTATAGCTCAACACTCAAGCCATGTAACATATAACCCTCAGAAATCTCTTCCACCCTCAGCACCACCACATCCGATCTCACCTTTTGTCCCTCAGCAGGAACATACCACCCACTCAACAACCCTTAGTAAATGGATACCGAAGTGTGTCGAGAAGCCTCCTCATGAACTATTGTCTGACATTAACCCCATCCCAAACAACCAACTCCCTTGTAATAATTCTATCACAACTAAACTTTGTATAAACTCAACCACATTGACCCAACATCACTTGTAATAACATCTCATCAAGCAATTTATGCACTATCTAAAGCATGTAGGTTTCTAGAGACATGCATTAGTTTTGAAAAAAAATTATTCCATATACCACCTCACAACACTTGGCTACACGGGTTACACATCGGCTATGGAAAGGGATTGCGGTCTCACTTTAATGGGATCATGATTAATTTCCATACTAATGTGCTAATCTTTTGTAGCAGATCTTCTCCACATTCGCAACACTCATCATGCATATAGAAGGACCATCTGAAGCTGGCCAGAGTGTACTTGTGGTCAATGTTGGCAACTTGCTAACCGAGCCACATCCTACGTCACAACCCCCAGAATTTCAGGGATTCCCAGAACCAATGCCGATTGATGATCCTCCTAGGGGATACACCAAAAAAGTTCACCATAAGTCTCATTGGTTTCAAGGTTTAGCAGGACCTTTGGCGGATGTAGACTTTATTTTTGATGCCACACTGACTTTTGACAATATTAAGTGGGGCAAGTATCAATTTTTCTCCAGAGAATTTGAAGCGCTCCAAAATACAGAAGAGTTAAAGCACATTTTGGGTAGAGAAGATTTCACGGAATAATTTAGTGACCCATGACCCAAACCTGATTTTTATAGATGCTACTACCTGGTGACCATGCTCACAACCTCCGAGAATAAGGACTTGTTGGGCACTTTCATTCTTTTGTCTTTGGTAAATGACCCACCGTACAAGAAGTTCTATCTTTCAAAAGATCTAATTCGGGTAGCAATTAAGATCCATGGAACTCACACACCGCTAGAGCATGAAAGGCTGATCCCAAAGCCGATGAAGCATGGTGATGTTGTGAAATGGGAAGACAAATTTCAGCCACTACACCTGAACCCTCTAAGCCATTACACATATGTATGCAACATTTTTCATTCTCGGCTCAGGATCGTTTCACTATTCCTCACAAGCATATTTGGTTCGGATTATATTTAGCATGTATTGGGCCCCAAACAATAGATCTTGCAAGTTGGATCATTGATCAACTGTATTTAGCTCAGCAGAGATGAGAAAGGAAAAAATTCATCCATGGATGTTGCGCTCTTACTCGAATTGTCTATATGTGTTTGGCATATGATTTGCCTATAGAACACACAATGACTAGTGAAGAATTGAAGGCATTCAAAGGAACCACCAAGAAAGCCAGAAAAGCTAGCAAGGGATGGGCAGGCAAATGCATGCATGGATCTATCCCATGTTTGCAAGTTCTAAAGTCCCCGTCACCTCAGCTATTGCTAGAACAATCTCCTACGGAACCCCCTGCACCTATACAACCTATCCGTATACGCCTATCATGACCTATTATCAGCCTCACCCTTCTATTGTAAATACCACTACTGCTGTCGAAGTACCCACCGCTCCACCTTTTTCTCTTTCACCTCCCACCCCTCCAGTCTCTCCTATACACCCTACCTCTCCAAGACCATCCATGTTTCTTGATGGTGCTGTAGCAGAAGCCCTAGTTGCCTCAACCCCAGAAACTCTTCCCGCAACCCTCCCACCTATCCTCCCTTCCCTAGCTCCCACCATTCCAAGGAACCCATTTCTCACTCCATTCTTTCCTTCTTTTCCCATTTCTCCCAGACCTCTATTCCCATTTCCCCCTCCTATGACCTTCTCACCCGCCTCACCTCCCCGCCCCACTGTATTCCCTTTCTCCTCCCCTCTCCACCAAGCAATATAAGAAACCCAACCTATAAATTATTCGTCAACCTTTGTAATTCTTGTATTCACACCCACTCACGCACCCATTATCACTCCACTCTTCACAGTCACTGCACTTGACACCCAGCGACATGGACATATCGCCACCCACTGCACCACCACTCAACTCGTCCATTTCAGCACCACATTTAGGCACATCACATTTCTCCACAGTCACCACTGCATCCACTTTCCCATCACTATGTCCCCTTCCCTTTGCATCAATAATCACACCCACAAAATCTTCACTCACTTCACCATTTTTATTGTCACCCACAATCGACACCGCTTTTTGCAATATGTTTTCTTGCATAACACAAGTTAGAGATGAATTCACATCTCTAAGGACCAACTACCAGATGCTACAACAAACAACTGCAGAGTTACAGGTGCAACTAAACTTGTTATCAATCTAGAATGCCTCCCTTAACACACACTATCAAGAGCTATGCAAGGGCTACAATACCCTTGAACTTGAAAGTGAACAGAAGATGAAGGAAGCCATTACAGATATCAACAACTTGTTAAGGGCTCAAACGATTAGAAATGCAACTCTCACTTGAAACATGGGACTGCTAAGACGACACCTCGTAGCGGCCAAAGAAGAGAATCAACGATTGCAGGAACATAACCGAGAAAACTTGGAAGCAGCCTTAGATCAACCAAACGAACCTCAGAGTCCCAGCCGCTTTAAAGCCGTACGAGAGTCTATGAAGGTACTATTGGAAGACCATGTCAGAATCCTAGAAGATTATGACAATATGAATGAGGCATATCAGAAGCTCAAGGATGACCATAAAATGCTACAGTTGCGAACACCTGCACAACAAACACCAACAGCCTCTGAAGGCACACCTCCAAGAGATCATAGAGAAACTCAGTACGCTATGCGCTCATGTACTTACTCTTCAAGCGCAGATTACTGCTTTCTCCAAGCCCCCCAGGCCTGATTCCCCACCTGAACTACCAACTGAGGAAGAAACTGTGTCTATCCTGATGGAGAAACGTATGAAGAGGCCTACGAACCACAACCCATCCCAGGCGGACGTGTCACTGCTAAAGGCCAATCCACCTTTGAACTCCCTACCCCCCCATGGATGAAGACTGTAGAAGAACTTGGACAGACCCACTCAACACGGGTGGAGGCTCAATTACATGCCATGGCTATGATAGAGGAACACATTTTACAATCACCTTACTTTGCTCACCTGGCCCCTCGAAGGTATATATCTAGCCATGAGCTTCAATATAAATCGTATTTCATGCTAATGGTAGAATATCAATTGGTGATAAGAAAGGAGACATGCAAGAAACCATCACAGAGTGGATAAATCTTTCAACCAACTTGGCGTCAGGAGTTGTTACAAACATATCCAGAAATGATGAGCACATGGATCAAGGCACCACTGCATTTGAAGTATAACCCATGTTGGGGACCTATACCAAGACGCCGCTCCTAGAAGGCATTCACAATCAAAGTTCAGAATAATAAAAAATGCCACGACTAGCTTAATTACCCCTATTTCACTCCACCCCCCATACTACCCATAGTCGGATACATGATGGCCATGATTCGCCACTAGCTCCCATGCTTACGTCGCATGGATGATGTTGCCGTGCATATGACTGTCAAAATATTTGACATGATGTAGACTATTTTTAAAATCTTCTGCCACGTCAAAGAACCGCACATTAACACCCCGGGATTCGAGCATGGTAATCAGGACTTAGCGTATGATATGAGCACGACACCATCGCTCCGGGTGTGCTATGCTTGGCACTGTCGAATCAATTATTTACCAGCATGTTACAAAATGACATTTGAAGAGATGTTTACCACCGACTTTTGGGAGTACCATATCGAGGTTTTCATAAGCAGGTCGACACACTTAATTCAACTATTTGATTGTGAACAACTCGTCTACTCCACACACCATCGACTTCGACCGATGAACCTCAACCCATAGATTGGGAAAAACTTGAAGCAGATTTAGCAAGAGGTATTCGCATCTCAGAGCACATCCTTGCTCATGACCTCCTACAAAGTTATATCCGACAGACCCCACAACAAGGTTCTGTCAAGGACGACAGAAGTGAGAGGAAGGGGGTGTTGGCAGTAGCTAGAGGCATAGACGACGAGGAAGTATGTGAAGGCGGATTACAAAGAAGTAGTGGGGAGCCAAATGGATTATTTTTTCAAAGAAATATGTTCTATAATACTTTTCCAAAACTCTCAATAGTGATTTTCATCACTCTTGTATCATATGAAACATAGAACAACCACTTTTGTAATTACTAGCTGCATTTTGTGCAAGCCGAGGAGTCCTCGAGCTTGAGGAGATTAGGTAGAATGAGCCTATCAATTTTGGCTATTTTTAGACCTCGTTTAAACTTTCAAATAGTATCTAGAACCTATATTTTAACTATGCCAGACACTAGATATGAAACCGGTCAAAACTAGTAAAAAAACTATAAAGAGAGCTATAGAGCTCATTTTTTAGGTTGGCAAGTGTGAGCTTTGAGCTATTTTGAGCTTGTAATAGTGATCTTAACCAATAGAGTCTATTTTCATATCTTCCATTGTGTCTTGCTTGTCTCTTACATGTGTGTGTATATGTGTGCGTGCATCTCTATGCTTCTCACCTTCACTCTCACTACATCTCTCATTCATGGTCTTCACATCACTCCTATCTCTTCCACAGATTGACATTAAGGAGGCGGAGCTTCTTAACTTGATGCTTACCATTGTGCTAGAGCAACAATAAGATCATTCTAACTACTCCAAATGGTAGTTCTTTCACATTCTCAGATGCTCTATTTGTGTCAAGGACCAAGAAGAATCTGTTATTAGTTTCAGCTTTAGCCAAGATTATCTTGGTTGTGAAATTTGTTGATGACAAATGTACAGTTCATGATCTGTCAAATGGTGACATGATTATTGCTTCTGGTATTTTATGTAGTGGACTGTATAAGATCATAGACTATGAAAAATATGTGAATGATTCAGCATGTGGAGTTCATGATTCTCAGGCTATGTTAGATGCAAAGCTTTGGCATGCATGCTTTGGTCATCTGAATTTCGCTAGTTTGCTATGCCTATAGAAATCTAAAATGGTATCCTCTTTGCCCAAACTTGACACATCCGGTAAACATATTTGTGAAGGCTGTATTTTGGGCAAAATATAGCATTCATCCTTCCCAAAAGATGTTCCAGTTTGAGCTACTCAAAAATTGCAGCTTGTACATAGTGATATATGTGGTCCTATGTAGGCATCTTCTTTTGGAAACTATCTTTACTTCATGAATTTCAATGATGATTTTCACAGGCATGCATGGTGTTGGAACTCAAGGTCAAACACAAGCATGGAAGCACATCAAAGAGGTGGACTCACAAGAAGAAGGAGCATATAAGGAGCTCCAAGAAGTACATGTCAAATTTTTAGAAGAAATCCCTATAAAAATAGTGATTTTCATCACTAAAAGCCATTGTAAATACCAGTTCATATTTTTATAACTCCATTTTGTTCAAGGAGAGGAGTGATCGAGCTTGAGGAGTATTAGAAGTATCATCCTACCAATTTTCATAGTTTTTAGACTCCGTTTGACCCCTCAAATAAGCCCTGGAACCTAATTTTTAACTAGGCAGGACACTAGGTCTGGAAAGAGCCAAAACTACTCAAAAAACTATAAAAAGAGCTAGAGTCTTCCATTGTTCCTCTCTTTGATCTTGCCTTGTATGCATGTGTATGCATGTGTGTGCATGTTAGTGTGCTTCTCACTCACGCACTTGTGCCTTCACTCGCTTGTGGTCTTCATACCGGTCCTCATGTCTCCCCGCCAACAGTGCCAAAATTTGGTGTAGCTCAAGCGTAAGCACCACCTCCTTTACTTGTCAATCAATTAGGACCAACCAATTAGGTGCACACATCTATGAGGATGGCCTGAGGCAATGAGTGGTCCAACTCAAAAATCTAGATCAACCCTTTGGACTTGAACACCCAATGGTCAAGTTCGAAGAGGGTTCATACATTTATAAGGAAGGAACCATGTATGTGGTCACTAACTTACCATACACGATAGATGAGTTTGCACATATCATTCCTGAGAATGAGATAGGAGACCTAGAGCAAGGAGATGTAGGTTGAGAACCCAAGATTCCTAGAGGTAAGTCAGTTTTCACCAGAGTGATCACTCCAAATTGGATCCCTCAAGACAATAAAAGCACAGAACTATACTTGAATTGAGAAACAGAGGAAGCCTTTTGGAGATTCAAGCCAAATCAACCTAGCCCAATAGTCAGCATTTATGAGTTCAAGGATCCGAAGATACAAGGCAAAGTTTTCTACCTAGATAACACATCAGAGAAAATGTTCTTGATATCAGAGCATGGAAAGCATGCATACAATTAGCAAGGCGAATTGATTTTTCCTCCACCAAGACCTAATATTTCCCATGGCCTCCAAGGAGTAGGGTCATCCCAGACTCATGAAGCCCACAGGGAAAGAACTAGAGAGAGACCTGAGGTAAGCTTTACACATAATGTGGGAAGAGACAGATCAAGACAGGAAGGTGAAAGACCTGAAAGAGAAAGACAGCAAGCACATAGGCATCAAAGAACCGAACATGATTTTCCATTGCCTCGACCCACGAGTACCCAAGAACCCTTAGACCCTTTCAAGTGGTCAAGGCAATGAAGAACTATTTTGATGGGACAAGAGATCCTTATGATCATGTGGCCGAGTTCAAACAAGTGTTAAGAGCTGAACAGGTTGAGGACTTGTTCACCCAGTTCAAGGCATTTGGTTTGACTCTCAAGGGCACTGCCTTAGCTTAGTTTCAACCACTGAATAGTCGTAACTATCGAGATATAGGTCAACCGCTAGATGAATTCATTGTAGAATTTTCCAAGAGTGGTATCAGGCATAACACATCATCCTTGATCCATAGCTTCAAGCAGACACCCCAAGAAACTGTGCGACTAGCAGGAAGAAGGTTTAGACAGTACATAGAAAGATGCCCTGTGCCAGAGTTACCCACATCAGCCAAACAAGTGGCTTTGTTTTTAGATAGCTTACTAAGCACAAAGTTGAGATTATATGTGTACTTGAAAGAGCCTAGATCCATAGAAGAGTGTGTGCGAATGTGCATAGACATAGAAGACAATCTAGGTGAGGAGTTAGAATTGTCCAAACTCTATAAGGATTCCAACTGTTCTACTAGTTATACTTCCAAAACCTCCATTGAGATAGATGAGATAGTTGATCAGGTTGTCAAGAAGCTAGGATTTCAAAATAAACAAACACCAAGGGTCACCTCATTGAAGTGATGTTACAATTGTGGAGGAGACCACATGGCTAATGTATGCCCAATAATGACTCAACCCCAAGGAAACTTGAATGCTTCATACTGTATAATTGAGAGAAAATACATGAATCACGCGGCCCAAGATTGTCCCTACAATAGGCATGCTATCAGACAAAATTATCAGCAACCTTACTGACAAGGTAGGTATCAAAACCAATATCAACATCCATATCATAGGCCGCAACAACAATATCAACCTCAGTACCAACAACAATATCAGGCACCATATAGGCCACAAAAAGTCCTAGGAAACCAACCACAAGCTCCTGCCAATGTGATTCCAATTAAGTATGCAGTTGCAGAGGAGAACCCTAATAGAGCATTGGTGCCCGTGACCCCTTTGGTCTCAGAAAATGACCCTCATGCCTAGATTTCTGACTACTCCTATGAAGATGGTCCACAGGCTTATTACACAGAGTCACCTGAGCATAGTGAGACTTATCCATATCAATACGAGGCACTGTCTATGGAAAAAAATTGGGAGCCAAAATACTCCAATGTCATGTATACGAATCCTAACCCTAGGCCCCAAACAAGACAAGTAAGACCACAAGCCCGTAGAGACCATGTTTTAGATGTCAGGGCGACCATTTCATTCGTGAATGTCCCCACCCACCGTCTCCGGGACAAGGACAAAACACCACAATACAAGCCTTTTGTCATGAGTGTGGCAAAGAACATCTCTCAAGAGATTGTCCAAGGAACCCCTCTAGTGCGGCCAAGGTTACACCAATTAAGTGGTAGACTTAGTGGTCGATTCAAGTTCAAGTAGCAATAATGTGGCTCCTATACAGTTAGATACTAGGGCATAACCCTTAAAACAAGATAAGCCAGCTGAACAATCAGAGTCAAGTGAATTAGGAGAGCCTAGTAAGAGGAAAACAAGAACATGGAAGGATACTAGAGAGAAGGCCAATCACAAGTGGAATAGAAAGTTATCTGAACTATAAGAAAGCCTAAGAGATGTAAAAAGAAAAATAGAAGATATCGCCTCTCAAAATCCCTCGGATGCTGAAACTCCATCCACTCACTTCATCCCACCCCACCATCCATTGTCAATAAACCACAGCCAAGTTCTTTTCTTGCAGATCCAACCCCCGAAGGCTTGGACATGATGTTCAAGGCGTACCAGGCCCGACTTGAAGAAGGGCCAACAACTGCAAACCTAGAGAAGAGTTCCCTAGAGCAGATTTAGAGATTGAGGGAACAAAAATGTGCATGAAAATGGTAGAGCTAGCTCAGGCTATGCTCAAGACCAGTCAATCGTTCAATCAGACAAACTCTGTCAAACTAGAATTGCATTTCTAGGGCTTACTAGAAAGATTAGAGCAATTGGTAAACAAACCACAGGTTTCTTTACCTCTAGAGGCTCAACCAATTCTTTACCAACCGATAAGAGTTTATGTTCCTGATTCCATGGATGGGGAAACACCTCTTTTAATTCAACGGTACTCTTAAGAGTTCTTGTGGGAAATACAAGAAGAGAAATGGGCCAAGGAGAAGGATAATCCCCCTCCTATTCCTGAAATTGATGATCTGCATGATCCATTTCCCTAAGACATTCCATCTATTTATGGAGACCAAGTAGAGCAACAAGAGAATGAAAAATTAGATTTTGAATCTAATTCTTTACAAGAGTTTCCACAATTCGTAGGCCCATGGGAATCTAAATCTCCTCAAATCAGAGCTCCCACAATATTGGTAAGACATGAAGACTCACTGGTTTGAAGAAACACGAATGTTGTGAAGAACACTAAGGTTCAGTGTCATCTCACCGTAGAAGAGCTGCTCAAAGTAAAACGTGAGCTATGGAAACATGTGGCAAATCAAGTTCCTAAACTCAATTCCAATGTGTCAAAAGCAAGCTCTAAGCAAAAAGTACAAGAGATACCTCTAGACAAAATAGGAGACATGAGTGAAGGTGAAGAAGGTAATACTTATCTTCCAATCACCTACGAAGGTTACACAACCAAAGCGATCATAGATTCAGGCACATGTGTTGCAATTGCGACCACCTCCTTATGGAAGCAATGTGGCAAACCTGCATTAAGACCAACAAGAATGAAGCTTCAAATGGTTGATGGTCATATTGAAAGACGTCTAGGATTGCTAGAAGGGATAACTCTATCCACTTGCGGTGTAGCGTTTGAACACACCTTTGCTATATGTGACTTCGGCAAAAATAATGTCTATGAAATGATCCTAGGAAGACCCTTCCTTCGACAACTACAAATAGTGCAGGATTGGGGAACCAACTCCTTGTACTTGCAACACTTAAGGGTCACTACCAAAGTAAATATAAAGGATTATACCTTCAAAGATGTACCACCCCTACAGTGGAATCCTATCCACAAAGGATAGGAAGATTCAATCTTTGTGCATTCAGGAAGTAATTCTGATCCATCTTGGATGCATGAAAATACCCATTTGTGGATGTGCAAGGTCGTAGAGGAAGAGAAGAAACGCCTAAAAGTGAGAGAAGAAGGAACTTCTCAAGGAGAAAGACCAGTTAAAGATCCAGCCTACACACCGATGATCTTTCCAGATGAGGAATTTGAGCCTCATGGTTGGGCAAGAATCTTGGCCACCATGGACATCGCTGTCAATGAAGAACAGTGGACACCTCATTGTGATGAGGAGGGTTAAGATATTTTTGTGTTCATGTGTGAGCCCATGCTAGAAGAATGTGACCCTAGTGGTGTCATAGAAGAGGAAGAGAATGACGATGATCTAGAGTCCATTATTATGGATAGTTGCTTCAACTTGGAAAAGCACTATCTAGAAGATGTAGGAGTGTTTAACCAAAAAGAAGAAGAACCTCTCATAAGCATTAAAATGGTAAATTCAAAGGATGGAAGCGAGAGTAGTCAAAAGAAAAAGAAAAAGAAAAGAAAAGTAGTGAAACAAGAAGAGGAGGAATCATTGTTTGAAGTACCTAAAAACTTCAAGAAATATGAAGTTGAAGACCAAGAAATTTTGGAACGAATGCCTAAGAGAGAGGCCATTACAGGAGAAGCATATGATAATAAAGAAAAGACTAAAAAAATTGTAGTAACCATTGAAGAGAATGAAGAGCGATGTATGTACATAGGAGATGACCTAAGTGCAGAAGAAGAAGCAAAGCTTGTAGCTTTATTAAGGGAATATAGGGATGTGTTTGTGTGGCACTATAGAGACTTGAAGGGATTAGATCTGAGAATATGCTCTCATATGATCCCCATGATGGTTCATGCCAATCCCACCAAACAAAAGCCCTACACATATAATGACACTTATGCAGCTAAAATAAAAGAAGAAATTGATAGGTTGATTGAAGCTGAGTTTTTCTATGAGATTGAGCATACTGAATGGGTATCCCCCATTGTAGTGGTGCCCAAGAAGAATGGGAAGTTGTGAGTGTGTATTAACCTTAAAAAAGTTAATGCCAATAAGAGATAGCTATCTGCTTCCAATCATTGAAAATTTATTGGAGCGTGTTGCCGGCAAGGAAGTTTATAGCTTTGTTGATGGATTTTTAGGTTACAACCAAGTAGCCATAGCCCTAGAAGATCAACAAAAAATGGTTTTTTCAACAGAGTGGGGAATCTTTGCATTCCGTGTGATGCCATTTGGGCTCACCAATGCACCTGCAACATTCCAAAGGCTCATCTGTCAGGTGTTCAAAGAGTTCTTGCAAAATATCTTAGAAGTATATGTGGATGATTGATGTGCTCATTCCCAAGAAAGAAGATACCACATCCCTAAGCTCAAGCAGATTTTCGACAAGTGTAGAGAATATCGAGTTTGTCTGAACCCAAAAAAATGTGTGTTCATGGTACGTTAAGGTAAGATCTTAGGTCATATTGTTTCTACGAACGGAATATCAATAGATGCGGATAAGTTAAGAGCCATAGTGGAGTTGCCAAGGCCAAGGAACATTAAAGAGGTACAAGCCTTTATGGGCCATTGTGGATATTATTGCAGATTTATCCACATGTATGCAATCATAGCTAAACCTCTTTATGCCTTGTTGAAAAATTTTGAGTGGAATGATGAGTGTGAAAAATACTTCAACAAGTTGAAGAGACGATTGTGCACAACACCAATACTAACCACTCCTGATTGGAACAAACCATTCCATGTCCATGTGGATGCATCCAATCATGCAATAGGATGTGTGCTAGCACAACCCATAGGCAAAGGAAATCTAGATTTACCCATAGCATATGCTAGTAGACAACTAGATGCAACTGAACAAAACTATATGACCACCAAAAGAGAAGGACTAGGCATGGTATATGCCGTGAAGAAGTTTTGACACTATCTATTGGCCAACAAGTTCAAGTTTTTCACTGATCTTCAAGCTTTATTATATTTGGTCAATAAACCTTGCAATACAAGATGCTTACTAAGATGGTTTCTTTTACTAATGGAATACAACTTTGAAGTTGTTGTCAGGAAAGGTAGAACCCACCTCAGGGTAGATCACCTTTCTCGCATTACTTCAGGAGAGCCACCACAAGGAGTTTCTGATGAACTACTTGATGCTTATCTATTCAATTCAAAAATTGTTCCTAAATTGGCAAATAAGTTGGTACCTGTCCTAACCTTTGGACCCGCAAATAAGAATGTGAGAATGAACAAAGAAGAGATTGTGAGATCACAAAAATATCAAATATTAGCAGGAAGTATGTACAAACAAGATATGAAGGGTGTACTAGCTTGTTGTGTCGAGGACGATGAACATAGCAGTTGGTTGCAACAAGCCCATGAAGGATTGCTAGGAAATCACTATTCTAAACAACGAACATTGCGGAATCTAAAACGTTTAAGAGTGTATTGGCCTAGTATGGATAAAGAAATACATGAGTGGATCAAGAATTGTTCAATGTGTTAGGAGAAACCCCCAGTGGAGCATGCCACCCTTTATCATGTGCCATTCATTCTAGATTGGAGTGCTCCATTGGTAGAATTTTTGAAATCAGGCACACTACCCAATGAGGCTAGTCTAGCAAGAAAATGGAGCATGGAGCAAGAGGCTCAAGAGTAGGCATTAGTAGGAGACAACCTATACCAAAGAGGCAAGGATGGTTACTTAAGATTGTGCGTTCACAAATCAGACTATTTAAAAATCTTAGAAACTACACATAGCGGTGTTGCATGTGGACATTTTGGTCCTGATTGAGTAATTAAGACCATTCTATTCTCAAGAATTTGGTGGAAAACTCTTCATATGGATGCACATACCTATGTGAAGAGATGTGACACATGCCAACATGCACAATATCCGATAAGAAAAGACGAGATGCCTTTGAGGCCAATGATGGGAGGCCATGCATTCTCGAAGTGGGGTATAGACTTTGTAGGTCATATTAACCCCCAGCTAGGAACTCCCATGCAGAATACATCATTGTAGCCACCGATTAACTTACTAAGTGGGTGGAAGTAAAGGTGATGACAAAGAATGATGCTCAAACAATGGCTAAGTTCTTATTTGAGAATGTGTTCACTAGATATGGACTACCAATAGATTTAGTGAGAGATAGAGGCACACACTTCTTGAATGAAGTTATTGAAAATCTTCTCTAAGAATTCTTGGTGATACATAAAAAGTCTGGCCCCTATCATCCACAAGCTAATGGACAAGCTGAGAGCACAAATAAGATCCTATGTAATATATTGACAAAATTGTTAAGCAATAAACGCTTTGATTGGGATAAACAACTTCATCATGCTGTTTGGGCTTACCGATTTGCCTATAAAACAATACTCAATGCCACCCCATTTTAGCTGGTCTTTGGATAGAATGTTGTGCTACGATTGGACTTTCTAATCCCGGCTTTGAAAGTAGCACAAGAGCATGATTGGAATGGACATGAACTATCCTCTAGGATCTTTGATCTAAAATGCTTAGGTGAGACGAGGCTACGAGCGGTCGCAAGCATCCATGCTGCAAAGAAAAGACAAAAGGCATACTTTGATGCACACATCAAGGATAAAGGATTGAAAGAGGGAGACCTAGTGTTGGTTTACACACTAAAGCAACATGCTCGAAAATTGGAGAAATGAGGATATGGATCCATGATCATTAATAGAATTTCCACTAGCAATGCAGTTCAATTGGCCACTCTAGAGGGTGACATCTTGCCAAACTATATTAGTGGTTGTTGAGTCAAGCTATATCAAGAACCTCTTACTGAGGATATGCTAAGGAGGCTCAACACTGCTAAAAAACGAAAAGAAGAAGAGTTAAGGGTTAAAGAAGAAGCACAGGTAGAAGCCAGAGAGCGCATTAGGCAAAATAAGTTAAGGTGATTAGGCTTGGAGGTCGATCCAGAAGCCTCAAGATATCACATGGCCATGTGCCAGACATCATGTGTGAATGCTTCTCGAATAGTCGGTCAACGTCCCTTTATGACCATAGAGGCAAGTCAAGGATAAAATGTAAGGACTATAAGAGCATTGATTGACTCAGGTGCAACAACTAATGAAGTTACGCTTTCTTACTGCCAAGATCTCCAATTGAACATCAAGCCCATATAAACCTATCTCATAGGGTTGGGAGGTGTGGAAACCCCTTGTTTGGGCAAGATGGAGCTCCCCATCTACCTTCAAGTTGTCCTAATGATGGTCAAAATGCTAGGTGTGAAGATGAGGACCTTATAGAAACACTTGTTTTGGGTGGTCAAGATTGGATGACCATGCCGTCAACTTAAACCTAAAAAGTCAACTTCTTCAAGTTTGGGTAGAGGAATAGTGCATTACATTAGAATTAGAGAATTGCATGCTCACAAATCTAGGTGTCACACATTCTCTTAGTTCTTCTCAGACTAATCTTCTAGAAGAAGATGTTGTATGTGTCAAAAGCTCTATGATGCAGAAGAAGTCAATCATGGAAGAACAGACTCGAAGGTGAGTGGATCTCTCTACTTGTTCAAAGACTAATGCAACCATAGTAGTTCCACCACAAAGGCAAGCACAACAGTTTAAGACAATTGCTATATCAAATAAAAGGACACCATTTGACAACAAAGCAGTTCTGAGCATGAAGCAGATCTAGGTACAAAAAGGGGGCCAACCACTTGCCTTGCCCCCACAATTCCCATCCAAGCAAGCCAACCAGGCCAGAAGATGAATGAAGAAGCTAGGACAAGCTCAACCACAAGGTATGAGACAATTTTGGGTGCCTAAGAAATTAGTTGGAGCTCAACAAGGACAATTACAAATATGGATACCCATGAAGCTCTTACATACACAACAACCTATGCTCTCCCACATGAGAAAATTCTCAACAAAGAAGCCAAGGTGAGGCAAGGGTCAAAACCAGACACTAAGACCAAAAGTAGATCAACTCGCCTCTTCAACAAGAGTCAAAAAACTAGCAACAATGGTATGGGTATGGAAGCCAAAAGCACTAGTAGCCCCACAGAACCAAAGAACCAACCACGTGGGATACAAAATTTAAGAAATCATATGGAGATGAAGAAGCTTAAGGTGATCTCTACGCAATCGAACATGATTCTCAAATGGATCCCTATAAGGAGGAATGATCAGTTGTCATCTAGAGATCCAATGGATACCTCCAATAAAGAAGACATCAACATCCACAAGTAACATCGAAAGCCTCAACGAGCAACAACCATGTGCTCCTTGCACAACCCTGTCTTTTGCACCATTCAGGTCATGCATTTCCAAAGTATGCATTAATATAGGGCCACATTACATGGTCGTGCATAGACAGATTTGACAGTCCCAGGCACAAGAGAAGATTGACATATGTAAACTATTTTTACTATTTCTAACATCTTTCTTCTTGCTTTGTGTCATTGTTCCTCAAAAAAAAAGAACACGAAAAAAGAGAAATAGAGAGAGAGCTTGTTTGCAGGTTTTGCTCATGGAATATGACTTAGTCATGCTTAGTTGAAGGTGGAACCCTTGATGACTGGGCATTTATCAGTTTAGATAGAGGTGTGTCTCAACTAGTAGATGATATTATTGCTACCTTATCTATTAAATGTCAAGAACTTGGCATGAACATGGCACCCACAACTATTGTCCCCCCTTACCATGGTAAGAGGGAAGAGCTTGAAGGTCGACAACTTGAGCGATGCTTAACTACTGTATGTACGCGAGCATCCAAGGAGATATCTGCAAGGGGTAGCTTTGGCACCCTGCAAATCCTTGTATGTATACTGGATGAGAAGACTCCTGCTTATGGTGAGCTAAAGAGAATATGTGAAACTAAGATTGGTGTAGTTACCCAATGTTGTTTGTCAAGGAATATAAAGAAATTCAATTCTCAGTATTTGATGAATGTTGCTTTGAAGAGAGGAGACAGGACCAAGCACTCAAAGAATTTCATCAGTGGGCCATCAACATGGACATTCATCGATAATGAAAGACTAGCTCATGGTCCATCACAATGGCGGGTGTACAACACGAAGATATAAACATCCATCGACCATTCACCATGGTAAGAATCCTTACTTTGGCAACCCCATAACCATGATAGATTAGGAAATCTCTATGTCAGCATACCCTTTAGCACTTAGCTCGAGACCTCCAATTTTTGCACCATACTTCTTCCAATGCATTTTCCAAGTAAGCATGCATAGGGCCACATTACAAGGCCATGCACAAGGCATATACTTTCTTCAAGCCATGCACTAACACACTTACCCATCATTCACTATGGGTTTCGAGTACTTGGCATGACTACTATGAACATCATCTTTGGACAATCTAGAGCACATCTCGAGGACAAAATCAATACCTAGGAAGCAATTCAAAACTAGCAGTTGCTCCAACTCAACCTTGACAACCTCTTTTGAGCAACTAGCAGTTTTTGGCAGCTCACAATGACACATTCTGACTCGAATCCAAGGAAGCAGCACATACAAAGGAAATGACACTACCTCAAAAAGCACTACATGGAACAACCCTTACAACAAGGGTCTGTCAGGGACGATAGACTTGAGAGGGGGGGAGTGTTGGAACTCAACGTCAAACACAAGCATGGAAGCACATCAAAGAGGTGGACACACAAGAAGAAGGAGTATATAGGGAGCTTCAAGAAGTACATGTCAAATTTTGAGAAGAAATCCCTATAAAAATAGTGATTTTCATCACTAAAAGCCATTGTAAATACCATTTCATATTTTTATAACTTCATTTTTTTCAAGCCGAGGAGTCCTCAAGCTTGCAGAGTATTAAAAGTATCATCCTACCAATTTTCATAATTTTTAGACTCTATTTGAGCCCTCAAATAAGCCTTAAAACCTAATTTTTAACTAAGCCAGACACTAGGTCTGGACAAGGCCAAAACTACTCAAAAAACTATAAAAAGAGCTAGAGAGCTCATTTTTGAGGTTAGCATCTTTGGAGTTAGCTTGTTGTAGATTTGAGCTTTTGTAAGAGAACTCTTTTGTAATCGAAGTCTTCCCTTGTTCCTCTCTTTGATCTTGCCTTATGTGCCTATGTGTGCATGCTAGTGTGCTTCTCACTCACACACTTGTGCCTTCACTTGCTCATGGTCTTCATATCGGTCCTCACGTCTTCGCGAATTGACAAGTAAAGGAGGTGGTGCTTACACTTGAGCTACACATGGGTATGTCCATTGAAATCAAAGTCTGAAGTGTTTATGTGCTTCAAATAGTTTTTGGTTTTGTTTGAAAATCTATCAGCATGTAAAATGTGCACTCTCTGTTCTGGTCGGGGGGATATATGTCTTTTGACTTTAATGCATTTTTGGTTGAACATGGGAACAAGGTGTATGGTCAGGAGTCAGGCTTTACCACATAGTTTCTCACTTGAGGCCGTTATGTGTGCAACATATGTACTTAACATATGTCTCACTAAAGCATTGCCGTCTATCACTCCATATGAGGCTTGGCATGGTCGTAAGAGATATTCAGTTTGCTGTCTCACAAATGAGCAAGTTTATGCATTGCCCAGGTGTCAAGCATTTGCAGGCGGTTAACTGCATCTTTTGCTACTTGAGTGGTACCCACCTACTTGGATTTTTTATCTGAAGGGGGGATCACTTGTTATATTCCAGAGATGTACATGCTTGGAGGAACAAGAAGTTCCTTGCTCAGGGGATAGCCAAGGCCAAAAGCCAGAGAGTTCATATGAGGTGCCTACTCATGATGGCCAAATGAGTAGAGGGACCTTAGAGAGAACTCTAGATGGTGACTAAGCAAGGGCTATAAATAGGTTGGGAAGTGAGTCCCAGGCATGTCATTCTCCACTTCTCACATTTGGTATCAGAGCATAGAGAGAGGTTTTGGGAAGTCTCGTAACTCTCTTTTCTGAGGCATTTCTCTTCCTTCCATTGGCTCGATGGGCATGGATATGGTGAGGAATGAGTGTCCTAAGAGGGTATGCAGACATTGAGAGCATTTTTCCATGCATCAATGGTTTCATACGTGCATGGCAAGCTCTGATGTGAGATAAGTACGTTTCCGCCAAACTTTCGAAGCATGTTTTCTCTTTGTTTCTTCTTGTTTCTACAGATCTGTCCGCATTGCCATGTATTCCATTCTGCACATTTTGATATGCGACAAGGGGGGGGGGGTGATCTCTGACGGTTAAAGAGATACTACTTCCAGGAATTCTGCAGCACATTCAACTTCGAATTCAAAGAAAGAAAGAGGAAAGTTTCTTAAACTCAAGCATACATACCTAAAATTGTATATGTTTGCACACACATACACACTCATGTTTGCTCACATAAAAACACACATACGTAATTGAATTATGAATGTACTTATACATTTGATTATGCATCTACACATATCTAAGATATAAATAAATAAACAGACAGTTAGAAAGGAAGAAAAGAAAGAGAAGAAAGAGAAGGAGAAAGAAAGAAAGAGGAGAAAGAGAAGAGTACATAAAGAGAGAAGTAGAAAAATAGAGATAAGAAGAGATAGAGAAATAGAGTGGAAGTAGAAAGAGAGAGAAGAGAAAGAGTAAGAGATAGAGAGAAATAGATGAAAGCATGTAAAGGAGAAAGAGAAATGATGAAAGAAGAGAAAGAGATCTTGCATGAGATAAATTGAATATTAGAGAGAGAAGGAAAAATATTAGAAAAAGAGAGAAGAGTATAGAAAGAGAAAAAGAAAGATTGGAAGTAAGAGAAAGAGAAAGGTTAGCATACCTACCTTCACTAAATAGGCCATAACTCTCTCATATGAAACCAAATTGGATGATTCCACTTGGGATAGAAAGTAGACTTCAAGAGCTTTCCAATGAGTGGCTGAAAGCTATCATTGGATAATCAAAAACCACCTGTAGAGAGTATTTAATTCTCTACATATCTCTTCAAAGAGGCATGCTGCCCACTCACCTAGCTTCATTGTTTTGGCCATAACTTCCTCATAGAATATCCAAATCAATAAATTAAACTTGATATAGATTATAGACTTAAGACCTTTCTTTTGGCTGGCTACATGATATATTTGACCATTGGGAGCCATCTCTGCACAAGCATTTAGATGGTTGTTGACGAGCAAGAAACTCTTTTTGGGTAATTTGAGTGTCCAATTATGATAATTAAGCATTCCTAATTAAATTTTGAACCATCGGATAGGAATGAATTGCTTTTGATACATTTGCATAATAGTTTTTATCTCAAATATATTCATTTGAATACCTCTCGCATCAAAGTTTATAATTTTGCATTGTATTTTCTTCGGATGTTATGAAAATAACATGGGAATATGCATGAAAGTTAGTTTTTATAGGAAGTTACCTGTGCACATGAAGTTACACTAACTTATGTTGATTCATAAAAGCATGCATAGTTCTTGTTTGTTTTCTTATTTGCAGGTTTCCAACCACTAGGCTGATGCCTATCATTGTAAAGACTATTATTATTTTTTTTCAGGCTTCATTTTCCTCGCAAAATGCTGCCAGAAATTTTGTAGCCACATGGCATTATATATCATGTGAGAACTAGAGTGATGTTGTGTTGTGTAAGAGAGGAAGTTTTATGTCTACATAGCTAAAAGCATCTAAGTTGATTGAAGTAGAGAAAAAGATGCATGAGTGGATACATGCATACATAGATGATATGATTGCTAAAAAGTTGAAGTGCATGATGCATGCTTTGTCTCTAGAAGATCACTGTTATATATCACCACGATGAGTTGGGGTGAGCATGAGATATATGATACAAGTACCATATGTGGGCTGTTAAACTAATTATGGGTTAATCGTTACTTTACTTCCTATTCAAATGCTTCAAGTTCAACCGGTTCCAAATCTTCTAACCGCAATCGTTCTCTTAGCCACGTGGGTCCTTGGGAGTGGTAGGGGTCTGTTAGACAGAGGCCCTGTACTATTTTCCCAATTTAACACACAATCTTAATGTCATTCCGTCCTTAGCTCAGTATCCATCCCCGAACAACGGAAGACTGTTCAGTGTATGGGAATTCAAACTTCAGGACTGAGGGTAGCAATCTGGTTACGTAAATTACGCGCAAAAGATACTTCAATAACACAGTCACCTAATCCGTACTTCGTCAGGGCAGATAGGTATACCAACTAGACATTATATCGTAAAGTTACGCGGACTCGAACAATCAATCTCCTCGTAATAAACAGCTAATCATGATTCGACGATGCTCTTCTCACATTCCGACCATTACAGCTACTAGTCTTCCAGTAGTTGGAGTAAACAGCAAATATAAGATACAGTAACGAATTCGGTCGCTTACAGAACTTTACAGACAATGAGTTCGAGATTACTCCTAGCACTACCTACTTCACCGAAGAACTACCAAATAACATACCACACTTGTTAACACTCAGAGTCACACTCAACCATCACCGAACAGATTCGCCACACAATACAATTGATTCGTCATTCTGTATTAAGGTGAGTTTAATCGACTAGCAGGAGTACAGACGGAACAGATCAAGCAGAACTTACCCTAACAACATATACGCGCACACAATGCGTTACAGCACTCTCAAACGAGACTTAATCAAACAACACACTACAATTCCCACAAAAACAGGGCTGCTCCGCTCTTTTTTTTCATTGCCTTAAATAGAAGATTTTTTACAAGGGTGCGCACTTCTGCAGTTACCTGCGCGTTCCCTGAAAGATTCTCTTTTTTCATTTAAGCTCCCTGTCCTCGTACTCTTGTCCTTGTTCGGCGGCCGTCCAGCACTTTTACATTTAAGGCACCTGTCCGGGTTCATCCGTCCTGGTTCGGCGGCCCTCTAACACTGGCACGCACGGTGGACTCGAACCCGCAGGTGCATTACTGTCTTCAACATCCTTTTGCGTTGCCTGTAGGTCTATTCCAGGGTTTGGCTCCCGAATCCTTTCTGACCGTACTTGTTCAAGTGGAGGAACAAGTATAGCCAGCCATCTCCTGCGAAAAAGTGTCCAGCTATTTTGAACACGACTATCCAATTGCTGTTTTAATAAGTCTATGTCCACATTTGTCATTAATGTGGCATTCAGTTCTACGCCCTCATCTTTTAATATCTGCCTTTCGAACTCCTGCAAAACCTGTATTCTTGACTACAAAATTTCATTTTCGGCTTGCAGGTTAGCATTCAGGGTAGAAAAACTTGACATTTCGGCTTGAATCTGTGTTTGGATAGTTTGCTGCCACTGATTAAATTCTTGAAAACACTTTTTTGCGGTGACCAATTTTGCCGTTAGTTGCCGGTTGTTACTCTGTAACACCTGTAGTAAAGCTTCTTTGTCATCCAATTCCTTTTGCATCTGTATCATTAATGAATTGGACTTAGTCATCGTGGCGAGTAGTAATTCGTTTTTGTGCTGAAGCGCTTGTTCTTGTTGCCGCAAATATTGAGAAACCTCTTGTAGTTTGTTTTGCATCCCTATGACAAAATCGGGTTGGAGATCGTCCGGTAATTGCTCTGGACTGGCAGTTGGCAAGTTGTCTGCCATCCTTCGTTTAATGGACAGCCGAAACGGCGTCCCTACGGTCTGGTTCTGTGCGCTGTTACCTGTGTGGAAGAAATGTGCAGACGAGGTGGAGGCTTGAGCTGCTTCCTTAGGCTCTGTTTGGTGTCCTGTATCTATTCTATCATGTTCACTGGAATAAAAATGGGGGGACCAGTGTAGCTGCTCATCCTTTACTGATTGGACAAAATTAAATATAGCAGCTAAATAGGCTGCTAGTCTGCTGTTGGTGTGGGATCTTCGCTTATCCCCGACAATGATTTGTGCGTAGAGGTGGTTATACAGCCAATGTGTCCAGCTAACCCGACCTCCTTCTTCGGCATGTAGTAGTGATGAAAAATTTTCTTTAGACATTAAATCGAATTTCACTAGTAAACAGAGCTTCTCTAAGTACCATTTAAATTGTTCTCGACGGTGATATGTGGCATTTTTCAACATGTAATACCGTCGGGGGCCTTCACAGTCGCCGAATTCCTTTCTCAGATCCTCATTCGAACATTTAAGATATCAGGCGCCATCATAGAGTGGTAGTTTAAATACGGTTGAGACTAGCTGGGGCAAAAATTGTACCTGATTTAGAATGAAGCCGTTTGCTTGTCGCATGCTATATAATTGATTCTCTGCATCGTCATTAGCAATCCACTGCTCCCATGGTAATTGGGCAAACTGGAGGAGCCCTATCTTCCGTAGCCAATCCTCATTCTTTTTCGAATTGATGTCGAGCTCGATTTTAAATTCGGTGGAAAATTTATGCTGAATCTTTACTGATGCAGAAGTTACTACGTCATCTGCATCATCTTGTAGGGTAGTATATGTTGTCGTCACAACGTGGGTCTGTGTACTGGCGCGCTTCCTGAGTTGCCATCTGAGTATGTCAGATTCCGACATGCTTGTTTAAGGGTTGCTGAGAAGAATATGCTGGAAGTTGCTAACTGGCGCTGAATCTCGAAGAATACTAATGAAGAATGCTATGCTCTGTATACGCATTTTATAAACACCAGTGCTTGAACGGCCATTTGCTATACTGATTGTTTGTCAGTAGGACATGACTCTTCCTTCCCTTGTCAATATTTGTATCATGAGTAAGAATCATTATGCCGCGTGTTACTCCGTAGATTGGTGCTAGACTGAACAAGACTTTACATGTGCGAAAAATGTCAGAAAACCAAAACTTGATTATCATACTCATTTCGAATCCATCGTTACATTATAAATTCGGATGGGCGAATATACTTATTCTTCTATGAGACCTTCGAGATACATATTCCTGGCTGATCTAAATGTGCGAGCTATTTTTTTCTTAAGGGTTTCTAATAATTGTTTTAGCGTGTCGGGTTCTAAAACTTGCGCATCTATTCTAACGGAGCTAAGCGCAATTGCTTCGGTAAGCACGTTTTCGGCATGGGTCAGCAAAAAAGCCTCCTGTAGATAGAAATCGTTGGATAGTGCGGCGTCCCTGGAAGTCTTCATTTCGGTGACCTTCCGCTGCATCTCTGTGACTCGATCCCTTTGATTTCGCAGTTGGTTATCGAGGCGCTCGAATTGTTGGTTCTGAAATTCAATCGTTCGGGAATATGCATCTCATTCCCGTCGAGCTTCTGCCAGATCTTTTTGATGTTTTGCTTCCCTGGTTAATTGTCGTCGTAGCATTCGGTTTACGTCGTCTAAACATTCCTGAGCTCTGCGTAGCTCGTCTTGGACTTGCGCTGCTTCTCGTTGTTGTTCTTGATTCTTTTGAATTGTTTCCAGCTGGGCCTTCGTTTCTTCGACCATTTCTTCGAGGGAAGAACTGATCTCTTCTTTTTCTTGGATGGCGGTCTTGAGTTCCCGGATTTCTTCGTGTGCTTCGTGTAATAGCTTGTCTTTGGCGGAAAGCTGCTCCAATGCCGCATCTCTCTGCTGTGTCAAAGCCTGTTGTTCCGAAAATTGGGCTTGGAGGGCAGCTAGTTGTGTCTGCAATTGATGATTCTCCGCTCTTACGGCGTCGACTTCTTCTTGAAGGGGGGTGATGTCGGCTTCCAGGAGGTCTACCTTGTGCTGTAGGTCGTGTCTAATGGTGTTTGCAACCTCAGTCATTTGTACTGGAAGTTGTTGTGAGAGGGCGATGAGTAGTTGGCCCATGTTGGCCAGTTCGGAAAAGATCGGAGTAGAGGAAAGGAGGAGTGGGTGTGGTGGTGTAGATGTTTGGGTATGGAGTTGGGGGGATGTCGGGGGTGAATAATTGGGGGAGGATGAAGAAGATTCGGAAATCGGTGGTGGGAGAGGGTTGATTGGTGGGGATTGAGGGCGAGGGGATGTAGGGTGGGTTACCTGATTGATGGGTTGGCTTTCACCTGTGATGTGGGCGATGGTGGATTCGACGGCCTTGAGTAGGGTGTTGAGCGCGCTGTTGATCACGTGTTGTTCATCTTCTCGTTGTGCTGATGCTTCTTCAGTGGAGACGGGCTCTGTTTCCGTGTGCTTCTGCTGGTCGCGGTGGTCGGCCGATGAATCGTTGTGTATGGAAGTGGCGGTGTCGTGGAAGGTCTCTTCTTGGTCTGCGGTTCTGTTATCCTGATTCTGTCCGGCGGATCCTTGTGCTTCGCTTTCTGAAGAGCTGATCCGAATTCTCTTAGTGCGGAAAAGTTGGTTGATCTCTTCATCATCTTCTTCTTCTTCGTCGAGGGGTTGCACTGATTCTTCGTGCCTAAGAATGGGACCTTGGGGTGGTGGTTGTGCGGCAAGGATGGTGGGGAAAAGGGGTGAGATGATGTGGGGAAGGCGAGAGCGCGGGGTGGTACCCTTCTGGAGTTGCTTCACGATGGCTACACATTCTTTATGGATTCTGAGGAAGAAGTATGACGCAAAGTTGACGGGTTTCTGGATAGCTAATTCTAAAGCGGAATAGAACGGTCGTGAGATGCCGTAAGTGCGTTTTTGCAGGTTAAGTATGGCGACTAAGAATTGTAGAGCGGATCGTTCGAGTTCTGGGCGGCAGAGAATGGCGTATTCGTTGGACGAGGAGCGGGGAAATAGTTCATTCATGCGGGCAATGGGAATACTCGGGCCATTTTCACGGCCTTGCGGGTTGAGGCGATAGGCTTCAGCGAAGGCTTGGAAGGTGATGACTGTTCGCGAGGGGAGTGAGAGAAAAACCCATTGGCGTTCAGTGGCGGGGGACTGAGCAATGGCGGTGATGATCTGTGTGAAGAAAGGATGGGCTTCCA
Source organism: Ceratopteris richardii (assembly GCA_020310875.1). Taxonomy (NCBI): domain Eukaryota; kingdom Viridiplantae; phylum Streptophyta; class Polypodiopsida; order Polypodiales; family Pteridaceae; genus Ceratopteris; species Ceratopteris richardii. Next base: position 146,475,316 of record CM035440.1, on the reverse strand, counting down.
CCGAGTGCCAGGGCAACTCAGCGAAGTTAGCCAACCCTCTGCAACGCAGGTATTCGCCTACCTCGGTAGGGATACCCTCGCGAAAGGCTGCATAGTTGGCTATTGCTTCCATGGCGGTTACTGAGGTAGATGATGAGCACGGATACAGAATGCACGAGGGCTCAGAATAGTAGTATGCAACACACTAGCTTATTTCGGCGTCGTCGACAGAGTTTAAATAGAAGCACTACGGAGGGGGAAAGGGGTGGGATATCATTGTGCGATGCAGGAATAGTACTGGTTTTCATGCAGGTGTGTGTACTCGAGTGACTGTTAAGAGGGCGGCTGGTTATATCAAGATCGTACAAAACGCGGCTATTTATAAAAAGCAAAAAAGAAGAACAAGAAAAGTTTAAACAAAACAAGGTCCATCGTTGAAAACTTAATACGGGCTAGTGGTGTGATGATATGGCCGTAACTTCGACCCATTAATTACCTTGGGGAGTGGAGTTCCAGTCAATGTAGTCAACCGAAAAGTTGCCGGACCGACTTGTTCTAAAATCTTAAAGGGACCAAACCAACGTAGTTTGAACTTTCCTGCTGTTCTATCGGATTTTGCGTTATAGAAAAGGACAAGCTGACCTACAGAAAAGATTGGGGTCTTCAAATATCGATCATGTGTCTTGGCTTGCCTTAGTTGTACTTCGCGCATGGTTAAAAAGCTGAGCCATCGATGCTCATCAAGTTCCCTGAGTGCGTCCATTCGTGCTGTCAGCGACTCTTCTGGTAGCATTTTCTGGGTGATTGCTACACGCAGGCTTGGGATAACTATTTCCATGGGTGCTATTGCTTCTAAACCATAAGCTAGTTTGAAAGGTGTCAAACCTGTTGTTACCTTATATGTAGTTCGGTATGCCCATAATACGCCGGGTAGTAGTTGATCCCATCTTTCCGGTGCTTCCATGATCAATTTCCGGAGGATATTCAATAGTGATTTGTTTGTGCTTTCGGCCAGACCATTGGCGCGAGGGTAATATGGAGAGCTGAGTTTATGTGTCACCTGGAATGATTGGGTTAGTACCTTCATTACTTGATTTACGAAGTGAGTACCTTGATCTGTCACCAATTCGAGTGGTAAGCCAAACCGTGGGAAGACATCATTTAACAGACATTTCGCTACTACAACTGCCGTAGCAGACCGTAAAGCCCAGGCTTCTGCCCATCTCGTTGCATAGTATGTACAGGTTAGTATGTATCTGTTGTTACTAAAGACTGCTGGTGGTGTGATTGGACCGATAAAATCTAGTCCCCATTTCTGAAATGGTTCGAGTGGCATAATAGGCTGCAAGGGAAAGAAGTGTCGTTGCAGTGGTTGTCCAGACCTTTGACAGTTATCACAATTTTTAACGAATTGGACCACATCTCGGTACATAGTAGGCCACCAGAGACCTCCTTGCAGAATTTTCCGGTGAGTTAGATCTGTGGCAAAATGACCACCAGTAGGGGTTGAATGAGCCATCGTGATGACCGAGTTAATTTCGTGCGGAGGGACACATCGAAGTAAGATTCCGGTGTGATCTACATAATATAGTTCTCCTGCCACTAGCCGGAATCGGCGGCTAAAGACTTCCAATTTCATTCGAACTGCCTTGGCCGTCTCAGATGGAAAGCATCCTTCGGTGAGAAAAGTTAAAATTTGATCATAATATGTAGGTGTTGCTTGTAATTCGGCAGTCTCCTCGGTCATTGGCTCAGAACTATAAATTGCTGGAGTCGTATCATCTATGCCTATCGGAGCTTCACCAGAATCTAGGCGGGATAAGAAATCTGCTAAGGCATGTGCATTTCCGGGTCGGTGAATGACTTCATAATCAAATTCCTGCAAGAGTAGCACCCATCGGGCTAATCGTCCGCCTAGATGTTGTTGTCTCACTAGATAGACAAGGGCAGCATGATCCACATGAAAGGTGAATTTCCGGCCTAATAAATAATGTCGGAACTTTTTGATGGAGTAAATCAATCCTAGACATTCTCTTTCAGTGGTAGAATAGTTCTTTTCTGCCGGTGCAAGCCTTCTGCTGGCGTAATAGACAGGGCGAAACCACTTATGTGTTTGCTGCATCAGAATACTGCCGATCGCAATATCTGAGGCATCGACAAAAACGTGGAACGGATTGTCCCAGTCCGGTGGTTGTAGGATTGGTGCCTGCGTCAAGAGATACTTGAGTCGATCAAATGTAGTTTGCCATTCTTGAGTCCATTCGAATTGTCGTGGAGTTTTGGTGATTAGTTTATTCAGAGGTACAGCCAGATGAGCAAGCCACCGTAAGTGTCTGCCGTGCCACCGTACTTGATCCATAAAACGCATTACTTCTTTCGGAGTGGCGGGTACTGGGGCTTCTAAAATTGCCGAAATCTTATCTGGGTCGACTCGGATACCTTGATCAGATACAATATGACCAAGTAGTTTGCCACATGAAACGGCAAACACCGATTTGCTTGGGTTAAGGCAGAGTCGATAATCTCGACACTTTTGGAAACAACATCGTAGATGAAGCAAATGTGCCATCATTTGTCCGAAAATTGAGAAATCATCGAGATAGACTTGCATAAACAAATTGAGATACGGAGCGAAAATCTCCTGCATACATCACTGAAAGGTGCTTGGTGCATTTCTCAATCCAAACCACATTACCGTACAAGCAAAGACACCCCAGTTGGTAATGAAGGCGGTTTTTGGGATATCTGCTTCAGCCATTCTAACCTGATTGTAACCGCTGTATCCGTCTAAGAATGAATACATTTCGTGGCCTGCTACTCTATCAAGCATGGTATCCAAAAAGGGGATCGGGAAGGGATCTGGTACTGTTGCTGCATTCAATTTCCGGTAATCTACACAGATTCGTAATTGCTTATTTTTCTTTGGCACGATCACAATTGGCGAGATCCATTCAGCATGTTCTACTGGTACGATGAATCCTACCTTTAGTAATCTGTCAAGTTCGGCTTTAACCTGAGATGCATAATTGGGATTCATCCGATAGCTGGGCTGCCTATTCGGTTTAGCTTCAGGCTTCAGTATGACTTGGTGCTGATATATGCGCGGATCTAATCCTTTCATATCTTTGTAATCCCAGGCAAAGACGTCTGAGAATTCGCGAAGTAGTCGAAGCAGATCAGCTTTAAATAATTCCGGTAAGTTTTGCCTTATCTTTACAGGTCGTGGATGATCTTCGTCTCCTAGATTGTACGAGGTCAACTGGTCTTCGGAGACATAAAACTGTTGCGGTTTCTCTGTGTCGTCTGTCGACCGGAATAGTGAATGTAATTCATTGTCATGTGTTGGCACCCTATCTTCCTGCTTGGTCTCTTGGGTGATTGGTGTAACTGTACATACTGAAGTACTCCAGTTATCTATTACGGACTGTAGATCAACAGTCCCTAGGGTCATTAAGTCAGCATTACTCTTCAGAAATTCCTCTTCTTCATCATCTGATAGTCCATCTAACATGTGGACAGGTTCAGCAAAATATGGTCTGGCGTGCAGTTCGCAAGGTTGTATAGCATCTAATTTTACTACATATCTACGGCTGGCATCTTTGAACGTAAGCTCTTGTGCAGACCAGTCTTGTATTACCTTTGCATGCTTCAGCCAAGGTCGACCAAAAAGAAGGTTGTAATCCAAAGTGGATTCCGGCAGATCTAGTATGACAAAATTCATTTTGAAGGTCGTACCTTGTAAAGTAATGGGTACATTTCGCACAAGTCCTATAGGATGGACTCTAGATTGGTCTGCCATTCTGACAAAAAATTGAACTGGTTCAATGTCGGTCCATCCTAGCCTATTGCATAAGGCTGTAGTTGCAATGTTGACACCAGAGCCTCCATCAATCAATACCTGCGTAATTTTATGATTCTTATACCATACTGTGATCAAGGGGACTGAATGATCAACCGTAGAATCAGGTCCTGGTTGAACTGCTGCTGTCGCCGGAATACAAGAAGGTACCGGACTGAACTGTTGCTGGAACTGTTGTCGAACACCAGGTACTAATGCCAGTAGTTGGCCGAGAGGCAGAGTGATAGATGCCTTGGATAAAATTTCCCAGGCCTGCTGAGGTTGGTTATCCTGCTCTTTTGAACTTGAGGTCTCTGCGGATACCGAAGTATCTGCTATTATGTCTACTGCTGATGGTGGTTCCGCTGCTGTTTCCTTTTGTTGCGTTCCTTCCTTTGTTGACGAGGTCTGAGTCACCGGAATGGGTTCTGGGAACACTGGTGGTTCTGTGGCGGTCCAGTGACTAGCCTTGTTATACATCCTATGTTGTTCTCGTATCCTCGGTTCAAATACTTCTGCTGCTGGTTGCAGTTGTTTACCTGATCGGGTCTGGACTGTAGCAGTTTGCGTTTCTACCGGTGTAATTTGTACCATGTTGGCCATTGGGTTTTGCCGCTCCTTCTTCCTTTGATCATACTCAGCTGCGTCCTTGCAATATCTTCTAATGTGTCCGAATTCACCACAAAAATGACAGTGTGGCGGTGGTAAATTGGGATTTTCCGGTGGTGGTTCGTTCTGCCAGCGGTTTGCATTATAGTTATTGTTCCTCTGTCCTCGGTAGTTTCGATATCCCTGTGGTTGATTGTTTCTCAGTTGCGGAGGTACATAGTGATTCGCTGCCTGTCCATGTTCTTGAATAACAGCATTGACTGTTGCTGTTCCCTGTATTCTGGCATTGTAGACACAATTTCCGGTGGAGTGTCCGGTAGTGTTGCAGATAGCGCAGAATGTTTGATTTAGTGCACAGTTAGCACTAGTATGACCTGAATTTTTGCATGTGATACAGTACACTTGTCTGGTTATATCTTCAGTCATGGTTTTGTTTGCTTTTAACCACTCTAGATCTTCTGTAAATCCACCGACCTTGGATTCCAGTTGCAGAGCCATGGCGATGATTGCATCTAATGTCATTGCTCCGACACATCTGATAATCATGATCTGCTTCAATTGCGGGTTTAAACCATTGATAAACCACTGAGTGATGACGTCATCTGGTAAGTTGGCGTGGGCCTGTGGTATCTGCCGCAAGTGTGTTCTAAAGAGTGTAGCATATTCTTGGACAGTCTGATTCGCCTTCTGTCGGTTGTTCTGTAAATACTCAAAGATTTCGGCGGGATTCTTCTTTAGCCTAAATCGTTGCAAAAAAGCATCTCGTACTGCATCATAGGTACCGAAATGATTAATGTCGTATTCCGTAAGCCATCTAGCCGCTTCATTGACCAGAGTAGATTGAAAAACAATGGCTTTGTATGCCTGATCCGGTGGATGGTTGAGGACTGCATAACTGATCTCGAAAGTGCGTACGTGAGCATCTGGGTCATCTCCTGGGAATCCACCAAATTTCGTGTATGTTACTCCTGTTGGAGGCGTCCTTGGTTGACCTAACTGTTGTTGTTGTTGTTGTCCGTTCATCGTGGGTGTCTCCGGTCCTTCTTCTGTATCTTGAGGTTGATTAGTTGAACTATCAGAATCTGGATCACCGGATGGCGTGCCTTCCGGTGTGCTGGTTTTGCGCAGGATACTTCGGACCTTAGCTTCGAATAGGTCTCCTTCTTTCTGGATGTCCAATATCCGAAATCTTTCTTCCAAGCACGCGGGTCGGGCTAAGGACTCCGCAAAAAATGCTAATCCTTGGCCGCCAGTTGGTGTTTCTATTACCGGAATATCACCGGAATGAACTGACAGTGTACCAGACTGTAGTGTTTTTCCGCTTTTACTGATTTCTTTTCCTAGAGTTTGTCTAATCGTGGATAACTCTGAATCTTTATCCAAGATTGTTAAACTGGTCTCCAGCGGCGTCTTGATAGATTCTGGAATTACTGTACTTTGGTTAGGCTGGGTCGAGATGACACCAGAATGTACCAAAGCGTTGATCGTTCCACCGGAATATGACCGGAATTAATTCTAGCATCCTTAACTTGCTTGACCACTAGGTCAGGCCGCGTTATACCTTCTTCTCCTAGGGTTGTCTTTAGTACTTTTCTTGTTCCCGTCGTATGGGTCCTAGGACACGTTTCGCCAGACCGAGTAACCGGCATGTATCATTGCTTTAGTAGCACTATCTGAGCAGTTGGCAACAATCTGGCTCTGTTGCTACCGTCAGTCAATCGAACGATAAACGTAGTGTTTGATTCTGAATAAACAGCCAGCACGCTACTGCTACTGTTCACAGATAACTGGCAACCTGATGCCACCTTCCCACAGACGGCGCCAACTGTTAAACTAATTATGGGTTAATCGTTACTTTACTTCCTATTCAAATGCTTCAAGTTCAACCGGTTCCAAATCTTCTAACCGCAATCGTTCTCTTAGCCATGTGGGTCCTTGGGAGTGTAGGGGTCTGTTAGACAGAGGCCCTGTACTATTTTCCCAATTTAACACACAATCTTAATGTCATTCCGTCCTTAGCTCAGTATCCATCCCCGAACAACGGAAGACTGTTCAGTGTATGGGAATTCAAACTTCAGGACTGAGGGTAGCAATCTGGTTACGTAAATTACGCGCAAAACATACTTCAATAACACAGTCACCTAATCCGTACTTCGTCATGGCAGATAGGTATACCAACTAGACATTATATCGTAAAGTTACGCGGACTCGAACAATCAATCTCCTCGTAATAAACAGCTAATCATGATTCGACGATGTTCTTCTCACATTCCGACCATTACAGCTACTAGTCTTCCAGTAGTTGGAGTAAACAGCAAATATAAGATACAGTAACGAATTCGGTCGCTTACAGAACTTTACAGACAATGAGTTCGAGATTACTCCTAGCACTACCTACTTCACCGAAGAACTACCAAATAACATACCACACTTGTTAACACTCAGAGTCACACTCAACCATCACCGAACAGATTCGCCACACAATACAACTGATTCGTCATTCTGTATTAAGGTGAGTTTAATCGACTAGCAGGAGTACAGACGGAACAGATCAAGCAGAACTTACCCTAACAACATATACGCGCACACAATGCGTTACAGCACTCTCAAACGAGACTTAATCAAACAACACACTACAATTCCCACAAAAACAGGGCTGCTCCGCTCTTTTTTTTCATTGCCTTAAATAGAAGATTTTTTACAAGGGTGCGCACTTCTGCAGTTACCTGCGCGTTCCCTGAAAGATTCTCTTTTTTCATTTAAGCTCCCTGTCCTCGTACTCTTGTCCTTGTTCGGCGGCCGTCCAACACTTTTACATTTAAGGCACCTGTCCGGGTTCATCCGTCCTGGTTCGGCGGCCCTCTAACAGGGCTAATTTTGCCTTTAAAAAGTAAAGGACAAGGAATATACATCAAGAACAAATAAGATGTGTTGTTGACTAGTAACGCATGAGCACATGAATTGTTTTTCATGCAAGTCTATGTACTTGATATCGACACTTATCTCGAGTTCGCACAAGAGTGCTATGGTTATGATCATCAATACAAATATTAAGTGCTTGTATGTGATTGGTTGTGATGAGATTAATGAATGTGCAAGAAGCACAATGAATAGAATGACATCCATAGATGTTCACTTTCACTAAAAGATGGATACTATGTAAATATTTAATTTTTTCAATGAGATGATTTGGATGATTATTTGGTTTGCATTTATCTAAATGATCATTATAGGCATGGATATATCTCCATGTAATAATGCATCCAAGATAATGAATGATTTTGTTTAATCATAAGGATTAACATGTCTCGTTATTTTTAAATTAAAAAAATGATCGAGCAAATAGTTAGTGAGGTAGCAACCTTATAGAGATTTGGATGTTACTCTTTGAGGGAATGCCCAAATTTAATGAAATTTTGAGGGAAAGTAGCTCCTAGGCTTTTCTTAAAGCTGAACAATTTTCAAGTAATTTGGATACTTTAGATAGGTCAAATGACCTCTGCACTAAAAGTGCTGCTAGTAGAGGTAGAGGCCTGAAACAAGTGACATAGGCATGTTACAAAGGGCATTTCTCTTAAATGGTAGATCCAAATGGAATGATTTTTGTTGGAACTGAGATCTTGATAGATGCATTTTATGCAGACCAAGTTTCTTTATTTTTATAGATCATAAGATAGGTCAAATGATCTATTCTTCTCAGACCAATCTCTGGCAAGGATTTTCCAAAGAGTGGTACATGTGTTTGATGAGCACATGATATTTTCATATTGGAAGCTCCAATTTCAAATTTTTATGTTGGACAAGCTACTCCAGTGTAGATCCTATGACATTCCCAAAATTCAAGGATTTTGGAATTTATCTTCATAGTTAGAAGATATTTTAAATGTGCAGCAACATTGTTTCTAGGCTCACCTATGGTCGTCGAGTGTTTGACCCTTCTAGTAAAATGGTCATAAAAGTTTGAGCAAATATCCAAATCAAGTGATTTTTCTGCCTAATGAGAGCTTGAGAAAAGTTAAATAATTCTAGAAAATTTCATACATTTTTCATGAGTAAAAGGTAGTTAAAAGTAAGATTTAATCTGCTACTGTTGGAAATTGTTTATGCAAGAGACATTGCTGAAAGGAAAAGATTTTCCATGGGTTTTTTATGATATTTTTTGAGATAATTCGATCACCATGGGCTAGCTATGCCCTAATTATTTGTTTATTGAGCATTAGTTTATGGTTACCATTCTCAGTAGGATAGAGGAGACTCTGTCAAAATTTTCAAGAATATATATAGTGCCAAGAGATCATGGAACAGGAGAACTTTGCTAGTCGTTCTCATTTCATATAATTAGATTCATACAAGTTATATAAATTCCAATTTCTTGTGAGTTAATCTTTGACTCAAGTCACATGAGTTGATATTTGATGCAAGCCGCATCCGTCACAACTCTAATTGAATTGATTTATGAAATACTTTCTCATGTCTCGAGATGGTCATGAGTGATAGAGTCATAGGAATGACTCTGTTATTTCCATCGAGGGAAGGAAAGACTTCAGGAACACTTCATGATTTCATTATTATTATTTATGGTTGTGATTACTCACCGATTTATTCTTATCATTTTGAGAGAAGTGTTCGACTTTAATCTCATACACGCATCTATGTGGGATATAAAGTTTGGTGGTATGGGACATCAAACTTTGTATTCTACCTAGGTGTAGGACACATGGTATGGGAGACAAGTCTTTGAGATTGTATTTTTATATGATTTGGAGTTCATTTATATGATCTTCTGGTATCATCTTATTATTAGACAACAGAGGGGAGTTGAGACAGTCACTCTGTATGTGATCGCAAACAAGGCAAGTCCGCAGGCTAGTAGCCTAGAAGCAAAAAGGCAAGGTTTGTACATAAGAACTATGAATAGGAAATTGCATTGAGAAGAAATTTATAGAGTACATACTACTTTATTTGATATGCCTGAGAATTGGCCATGGTTCATACATAGTGTGTATGAGGTGAGCTAGATGCTTAGCCTAATGGGCTATGAGTGTGAACACATCTACTTACCATTTTTCAAAGTATTTAGTGGACTTACATTTTGGTTCTCATCATATCTGGGAGTGCCAGATTATTACAATAGTTTACTTGAGACACATCACCGCTAGTTAGGAATGATTTGATCATAGTGATGATCAAATGGTGGTCATAGATAAAGCAAGTCTCATCCACTTGGAACATCTTACATGTTATTATTGGTAGTTCTGCTAGTTGCTATACTTTCTTAGCACGTTTTCACTTGGCATGATGGACTTAGTTCCACAGAGTGGATTGGGATTCAATTTGTATGGGAGAGATTTCGATCCATAGTTTGGATTATCATATATGATAGATCGAGCTTTTGATCCATAGTTTGGATTATTATATATGACACATCAAGATCTTGGTCCATAGTTTGGATCATTGACAGATTGATATCTTGGTCCATAGTCTAGATCATTGATAGATTGTCATCTTGGATTCATAGTCTGGATCATGATGAGATTTTCTTGAGTTTTATTTCATTACAGTGAGTAAATCAAGCAGAATTACTTGAGCTTAGAGATTAAGCATTATTTGGAAAAGATTTCCATTTATCTTTGGTAGTTTTCCATAGAGATTTGGGACATAATCACATTGTTTTGGATTAGCATAATAGTTTTCATTACTCTAGTGGAGTAATTGTTTTCACGATTATACCGTATGACTAGTTGTGAGCGGGTATTCCACAGAGACAAGGGAAAGCTGCCAAGGTCTTCACAGGTGACAAGCCGTCACAAGTTAGTGGTCAAGGTTTAGGCATAGGGAGTCCGAGGATATTCCGAGTACTTATGCTGCGCACATATGGACTCATTGGGCCTCAGAGGGATTCCTATAGTATGCCCAAGGCAAGGACTACTATTTATGGATGGGAATGCTAGATAGAAAACAGAGAGACGAGTTGTCCACTTTTTGATTATCTAGTATTTTAGACATCTAGTACACTCTACTCTTATTATTTGGAATCACAGATTTTGATTCCCAGGTTTAAAGCTCCTCCTATATCATTGAGGACAATGATCTTTAGAAGGGGAGAGAGTGTTATATTCTAGAGATGTACATGCTTGGAGAAACAAGAAGTTCCTTGCTCGGGGGATAGCCAAGGCCAAAAGCCAGAGAGTTCATATGAGGTACCTACTCATGATGGCCAGATGAGTAGAGGGACCTTAGAGAGAACTCTAGATGGTGACTAGGAAAGGGCTATAAATAGGCTGGGAGGTGAGTCCCAAGCATGTCATTCTCCACCTCTCACATCACTACCCCCATATTTATATTTTTTTTAACTCTGATTGCGTTGGTTGCTATGACACTTGTGTGTCCACTAATGGACTTTGCTTCATGCTTGGTAGCTCGTGTATATCTTGGTTAAGCAAGAAGTAGCCTACTATGGCCCCTTCTAGTTGTGAGGCTGAGTATAGGGCAGCTTTCACAGCGAATGTTGAGTGTGTGTGGCTCAAATGCCTTATGGCTGATTTGGGTGTTGCTCACTCTTCTGTCACCACCATCTTCACTGACAGTGAGAGTGCATTGGCAGTTGCAAGCAACCCTATGTTCCATGCTTGCACTAAGCACATTGAGGTGAATTATCATTATGTCAGGGAGAGGTTCTCTGTTGGAGAGATCAGCTTGGCATATGTGCCCACACAAGAGAACATTGTAGACCTTTTCATGAAGGCTCTACCTAGGGAGAAGTTTGAAGCTTTTTGCAAAGCTTTGGGCTTACTTCCTTTTGTGGATTGATTCCACATAGCTTGGCACTTCCTTATACATGAGTGCCAGCTCCTTGTTCACCGCATCACTCCCAGGGGGATTTGTTGATATATTTAGGTAATGATGTGTGTGAACACTCTAGGACTATCGGGGCATTTTTCTCCCCTCTTTAGGAGGCTTTTCCCCCTAGCTTGCATATATGCCTACTACCCTAATGGGTTACTTATCTTTGTACATTCAAGTGGTAATACAATATAGTGTGTTGTGCTCCAAGCTTCTTCTTCTTCTTCCTTGTGCTATTTGTGTGCTTCTGCAGACCTCCGACTCCAACAACATAGTCTACTAAGCATTCCTAAATTTAGATTGCTAGGTATAGAGTAGGATTTTAGCAGCACCAAATCATCTCTAGACATAACCACACCATTTCCTCACAAAACGGCCCATAACATGGGTTGTAGATTATGTGCATGGGATCCTTACTCCAATTTTTTCATCACTTCTAGATAGCCTTTCAACAATGGATCATGCCAATTTGGATGAAAAGGTATGCCCCTTCTAGCCATTGTAGGTAAACCTTCAAGCTCATACTGCATGGCAAATGTTGATAGCTTGCCCACAATCCTTATTATTTCTACATTATATTTACCAAATAGAGAAAAATATGGGTAGGAATATAATTCTTCAATAACTATCACTCTTCAAGGGGCTATCTGTTGGAAGTATTCAGATTTGAGGATTGTTTCTTTGAATAGTGTCAGTGCAACTTGTTGTGGCTACATCCCAGCTAAGTGTGTTTTTCTGATTTCATTGATTTGCTTTAACCATGTTGCTCATTGAAACTCAAACACATCTTTTCCTTTGTCTATGATCGAGCCTATCACTTTTGAGAAATTATGCCTAGAGAGTTTTTTATGGTTATTTGGCTACAACACCTATTTCTGTTTCCTTGAAAGTTTGGAGGAAAGTTTGATTTCTAAAGTTTGGAAATATTTGTTTGATGTTTTGAAGATCTTGGGAGGTTTCATCACTTTCGTTGTGTACTTTGATGTTTAAAAGTTTGTAAACATAACATTGTGGTATTAGAGCTTTTGTTTTCTTATCAAATCTTTCATACAACTTATTGAATTGTCTTCTTTGTTTACAACAATTCAACATGGTAGATTTGAGTGCATCGATTGAGAAGTTATTAGATTGGAGAAATTAACCCATGTGGTAATTTTGAATGGATTCTTATCTCATGTCTAAATGTCTTTGGGGATTGATAACAGGCACAGATGTGAAGTCGATATTACCAGAAGCTCCTACAGAAGCAGATCGAGCAAGAGAGCAAGAATGGATCGAAAGAGACAAAAAAGTTTTGTTTATTATCTCACAAATAGTTTTAAATACTATGCTTGGGCATATAAGAGTTTTGAATACTAGTAGAGAGGCTTGGGAGTCTCTAGAAAGGTTATTTGCAACTACCAACAGAGCGAGGCAAACACAACTTATTGGTGAGTTGACAAAAGTAAAAAAGAAGCCACAACAATCAGTTAATGATTATGTTCTTGAGGTAAAATCTCTTATTGAAGCTTTAACCTCTATTGATGCATCTCCTAGTGAGGATTTTAAGTTTAATAGCACGTTAAATGGCTTGAGAGAAGATGAAAGATGGAAGTCTTTCATTACATCTATCATGACTCAAGAGAATCTACCATCCTTTGAAGATTGACAAACGCTCATGATGATTGAAGAAATCAACATAGAAGGTGGCAACTCTTATTATTCACAAAGAGTTAGTCAAGGAAAAGCTCTTTATACTTCATCAAATAGATCAAGAGGTAGAGGAAATTGGAGAGGAGGAGGAAGATTCAACAACAATGCAAGAGGAAGAGGAAGCTTTAATGCTACAAGAGGAGAAAGAACAACACAACAAAGTCAACAGACTCAACCAAATCAACAAGTTAACTTTACTTGCCATTATTGTGGTAAAGTTGGTCATTATGCCAGGGATTGCTTCTCCAACCCAAATAGAAGAGGTGGTTTTAGAGGACGACAAAGAAGAAGAGGCCAAGATCACATGCATCAAAACAATAACATAGTGCAAGAGGAGGCTCATACATAGAATGAAAACATTCTTATGGCTATGCATACAGAGACACATAAGAGGAAGGTAAACAACAAAACTTGTTATGTAGATAGTGGTTGCTCAAACCACATGAGTCATAACATGAACATGTTTGTGAACTTACACAAGCCAGATTCAAGAGTTAGAGTTGCTACAAGAGATAGTACTGAGCATGAAGTAGTTTACATTGTTGATTGTCCACTTAATGAGCATGTAACTCTTAGAGATGTTTTGTTTTTTCCTATTATTACAAGAAATTTGATTTCAGTTGGACAAATGGAGGACAATGGAGTTGAAGGTCAATTTTGACAATAATTAGTGGTAGGCTTATCAGAAGAAGGATGAGAATTTTGTTATAAAAGGACAAAAGGTAAACATATTATATACTGATGAAGTTGAAGTTCCAGATTATGTAGGTTTTACAATGGTTAATGGGACTCAAGTAAGTCAATTGGACTTATGGCATAAAAGATTAGGACACATCAGTGTTGGCAGGTTAAAGGATATTGCAAAGAAATCATTGGTTGAAGGTTTATCACAACTACCTAAGCAATATTTGGTTTTTTTTTTGTGAGGCATGTCAGCTTGGAAAACAGGTATGAAGTCTTTTTTCAAAAGCAGGATTGCAAAGCAGAGGTATTTTGGAATTGATTCATACTGATGTATGGGATCCATCTCAAGAAGAGTGCATCGCAGGTAGCAAGTACTTTGTAACATTTATTAATGACTTCTCAAAGTTTACATTCATTTATTTTATGAAATACAAATCCAAAGTGTTTGATATGCTCAAGAAGTTTAAATCATTGGTTGAAAAGCAAAAAGGTCAAAGCATAAGAAGATTGAGATCAGATGGAGGAGGTGAGTACTTTTCTAATCAGTTTCTTGCATTTTTGGAGGAAGAAGGAATTGAAAAGGAGACTACAAACAAATACACACCTCAACAAAATGGTGTGGCCGAAAGAAGAAACAGGTCTATCTTGGAGATGGGTAGGTGTATGTTAAATGAAAAGGACTTACAACTTACTTTTTGGGCTGAAGCATGCAATATGAGAGTTTATGTGATGAACAAGTTACCACCTACTCAAAGTCATGCACAAAAAGCACCTCATGAATTGCTTTGTGGATCAAAACTAGATATTTATAATTGTGGAATTTTTGGAAGCATATATTTTGTTCATGTTCCACAACAATTAAGGTCAAAGTTGGATCCAAGGTCACAAAAAATGGTTTTTATTGGTATGGTAGAAGGACAACCAGGATATAGATGTGTGAACCAAGATACGGGAGAGGTAATTGTTTCGAGAGATGTTATTTTTGATGAAGGTAAATCTTGGTATAAACATGAAGTGCAGGTAGATGAAGAAGAAACTACACGAAGTCATGAAGAAGAGCCAAGTTCTCCAAGCTCACCAAAAAGTCAGATTACATATGAAGAGATAACTCCCCCTAATCAAAAGTTGAAGGAAATTCTTGATTTGATTTCAAAGGAAATTGAGTCACAGGAAGAAGAAAGTGAAGCTTTCTCCACATACCCTGACTTCAAGCTGTTCATTTGGGAGATATACTCCACTTTTTTTGACGTTTTTTGTTTCTAAAGCATGCTACTCAGAGTGTACTTTCAAAATATATGATTAATTTTGAAAAATTATGCTCAAAGAGTTTTTGATGGTTATTTTGCTACATCACCTATTTCTATTTTCTTGAAAGTTTGGAGGAAAGTTTGATTTCTGAAGTTTGGAAATATTTGTTTGATCTTTTGAAGATCTTGGGAGATCTCATCACTTTCGTTGTGTACTTTGCTGTTTACAAGTTTGTAAACATAACAAGTTAGGCAATGTGGATTTACATCAAGCTGGCCATATGATTTTAGCCTTGTTTTTTCTAGTAAATCTTACTGGATAGGCTTGACAAAAACCTCTAGGCGATCTACTATGAGTACCGACCAACACCTAGGCACCCTATTGTCAGCTTAGAGTGGATTGAGCACAAGACATGTGAGGTGATGTCCCATCGATGCCTGTATGGTTAGGCCATGATGAGTGGGAGATGATTCACGATGAGAAACCGTAGACTCTTGATCGATATCGTCAGCGGCGAGATGCGACAGCCACACATCTAGATACGATTGGAGCATCAAATTTGGGTAGTATTGGGTATGGCACTATGCGTCAAGAGTTTGTAAGTATCATGTTGATGATTGAATTTGCTTGTGTTAAGCATGCCATGTTTGTTGATCTCACATTTTGCATATTTGTTGTAGGAGTTTGCAGTGGGTCATCTTCCGACACGAGCAAAGGAGGCTTATGGATATCATCATGGATTGGTTGCACTTTTCGAGGACTTGGAGGGATGTGGTCATTTCATCGGAGCATCTATGATGAGGTAAGCTTTTGAACTTGGTTAGTGTTTGTTAGTTATTGTTTATAAATATCATGTGAATTTGTCTCATTTCATGAGTGTGCTTTGTTGCAGGACTCCATATATAGATGTTTTGATCCCTCTAGGCATGTCTATGGCAGTGGTGTGCCACAATTTTATATTTGGATAATTGAAGGCAATGGTGCATCACATTTTTGTATTTGGTCCATATATGGACTACAATTGTTTGCCACATTTTGTATTTGGCTCATATATGGCAATGGTTTGCCACATTTTGTATTTGGCTCATATACAACATTGTCAATGGTTTGCCACACTTTTGTACATGGTTCATTTATGGAATATATATCTCTTTTGTACATAGTTCATTTATGGAATATCTCTTTTGTACATGGTTCATGATTCATTCTACTCTTACATATCTCTTTTATGTTTGATAATGTGTTCTGATTTATCATTTCATGTTTTAGTTCGGTCATCTAAACCCTAAATTGGGAACCACTAGAGTACATGTCACATGTACTCGATTTTTTGTTTGGGCAGAGTGTATTATCATTTGCTACACAATAACATTGTCATGTTGTTGCAGCAAGAGACAACACACTTTGCCATTTTTTTTGTAGATATGGTCGTCGATACAGGCACCTATATGAGCCTTGATATGCCTAGGGCATACAATGCTTATACCAACGATTTTTCCTAGGGAAATACCAATGCTTATATCGAGGATTTTGATATTGATGCATACTATCGCTTATACCATCAATTTGCAAGTACATACCGACACCTATACTGGGAAAAATATATTGGCACCCATATCGATGCCTATACCAGTAGTTTTGGGTAGGTACCAATGCATTTATCGATGCCCATACCAATGCTTATATCGGCATTGTTGTATCAACACGTATACCAATGCTTATACCAACATCAGGGCTGAATTGCACCCGTGTATTTGCATTAGTATAAGGCTCATTACACCTCTCATATGTTGTAGTGATTATGGTTTCCTATAGAGGCATTAAGAAACTATACCACTCCTTTTTGCTATTTATATGGGGATATGATCCACTGTCTAATATCCAAGGTCCACCCACACAAGTTTGGGCATATGTACATACCTCTTCTATGGAAAATATATTCAAGTTGTTATTATTCATGTTCTTCCATGTGGATTTTAGAGTACCCTTTCTCACATCATCTTGCTTCTTCCCACAATATTTAATGGCATGACTCTTCCTTTTGCAATAGAAATAAATTCTAGTAAACTACTTCTTCTTTGATTCTTCTCTAAACTATTAGAAGAGTCTTTGTTGATTTCATTTGTTGAAACTTCTACATCATTTGAGCCTTTCTTATTCTTCAAGAGCATTTCTTTTTCCACGCACACGGTAGAAAACTCTTTGAAGGTAAGAGGGGAGGGTCTAGCCTGAATGTTAAGGGTAGTTACCGACCCATCATATCTTGGAGGAATAATCCAAACACACCTCTGAACTAGTTCTTTAAGGGTTCTCAAAACATCAATAATGGCTAGTGGATCTTTTAAATGGTTAATTCTCTTTATTAAGGCTTCAAGCTTATTTGACTCAAAGTGCTTCTCATTTTATAAAAAATTTGAAGATTTGGAATCTGAGCGTGGTTCTTGTTCTCATATTAACAAGCCAATATGCCTTAGACTTCATGCACTTTAGTGGTGTGTTGGATTAGATTAATCACATAATCACTTACACTCATAATAGTGTAACACAACACATCTACATTCTGCCACTTCCAAGCTCAAAGAAGATCTAGGTCACGCTAGATTATTACTCATGGATCTTCCATCAAAATTGGCTCCATATTAGGCCATGTTAGTCACACGAGATTATCCAAAAACTCATAAGAGTCCAAAATTGTAGGAATTTTGAACTTCCAGAGTGTGTGATTTGTTAAGCTTCCCTTCATTCAATGTAGGTGGATGAATGTAAACTTACGTAGGAATAGAATTAGTAGATGCAAAAAACATGAGAAGATGAGGCCATCACTTATGCACTATGATGATAATGGGAATATACTTGTATGTTTGGAAAGTGATCTTCTCTACTAATACATACCTAGCACCTTTGATACTATATAAGAAAGTAGTTACAAGAGAAAATGTAGGAGTAATAGTAGAGAAGAGAAAATATAGTAGAATTTCAAAAACTCACTACTCAAAACAATTACAAAGATTATAGAATTTTCCACCTGTGCACTCTCAAGGTAGAGCATAAATGGTGATCTAGATAACCCTAGATAGGGGAATACAAGGTAGAGGTATGCAAGCTCACCTTGATTTCATGGAAAGTGTAGAAGTCATGCATATATAGGCCAATGGAGAGGTGTGGTCTTGCATAGATGGCTAGACATAGGTGGTAGAATGTTGGAGGCCACTGCTCACATAATCCTCATACATGGCTTAGGCTAGCTCAATCGACTTACAAAATATGAATGATTTTTTAGTCTTAGACATAATATTCCAAGGAATATTCCCTTCCATCGTTGGGCTCAAGGTGTTGTACCTGAACTACTACGAGGGTTGCCATTTGCTCTCGTAGGACCCCCTAGCCATGTCTACTCAACCCTACACTAGAGCCCACAATTGGGGATCTTGGTAAATCCTTTTCCTTAAAATCCCTTAGGTGGTCCAATTCTACCTTCATCAAACATGAAATTTTGGATTCTCATCAACTCGCTGATGCACAATTGGCTTCTTCTCATAATGGGGGCCTTACAAAATGTGTAATACAACATACAATCATGAGGGATATACATTGATCATATATATATATATATATATATATATATATATATATATATATATATATATATATATATATATATATATATATATATATATATATATATATTGATGTATCTAAACCAACCAGACCCTTAGATCATAGACTTACTTTATTACATCGTTTCCCCCTTGAGAAAGATTTTTGTCCTAAAAAATAAATCTATGTTGGGAAAGATGGATGGACACCTCAAGAAATGAGCTAGTATTGTTAATCCCTGCTTTGTATGTGCCCTCTTTAGCTTCACAGTTGTGTTGTAGGCCCCTTTAGCTTTGCAGTGACACTAAATAAGTGCCTATGTAGTTTGGAGATGATGCTTCAACCAATTAGATCAAAACAGATAAGTTTGCAACTAGCTTATGACCAAAAACTTGCTATTTTGGTCTTGATACCTACTACAACTTTTGCTCAGTACTCACAATACAGTAGCAATTAGAAAAATTCCTTCTGAGAGTATCTAATTAGTTTAAAGAGCTAATGTTTTCAAGTGGAAGCACTTAAAAGAATTGACCATACATAGAGTAATGTCTTTAGCAAGTAGAAGCTTACCCTCGACTTTTTAGGAGATGTACAGATAATGACCAATGACTACTTCAAGGTGCTTTTCTCCCAATTGGCTGAATCAATTTTCTTCAAAATTTGTTAGCTTAAATTAGACTTTGAGCTTGTTCCAACAAGCTATAGAACCTAAATAATTATGGAGAAATGACTCATATATGAGCAATCCAAGTTCATTGTACTAAGTGGATATAACAGAGAAATCAATAGGGATACTTAATGATGTATATGTATTATAGAACATAATTTTACAAAATCATTGGCAAGGAAATGATGCCAAATTATATTGAGTTGAGTGATCAATGAAGTGTGCTACTCAAAATCTATCAATGATCAATGCATGGCTCACAAAAGGGAGTTACATGGCTGCGAGATTTCAAAGTGTTTTCATAGATGCTTCCTTCAAATTTGAATTTGAATTCAAATTTGTCTCTCACTAAAAGTGATCCCTTAATCTAGGAGATATTCTCTCTACGTAAAGTCATGACTTTCCATTCCATCTAACTCCACGAGCTTAGTGGATTTACAAGATTCGTCCAAGTCAAATGACTTTTACAAAGGGTTATAGATAAAACTCATAAGCAATGGTTCATGTGGTTCCTCCAATGTTTGCACAAAAAAAACCTTTCAAAGCCTAGCCAAATGTGAAGGCTTGGCATTTGCACCAACAGCTCCCCCTCAAGCCAAACATCTTGGCTTGGTCTTCTTCATAAATCCTCTTGAGTGTCCTGAAATCCAATCATAACTTTAAACTTGCAATGTTTAGTACCATCAAGTGCTTTGGTCAATAAATCTACACATTGCATATTACTAGATACATATGCAAGTTGAATCTCCTTGCTCAATAGCTTCTCTCTTGTTGGAGTTAGACATCTGTGGAAGCACACGAAGAACACAAGGAAGAAGAAGAAGCAACACACAATACTGAATGTATTACTAGAGAATGTACAAAGATAAGTAGCCCATTAGGGCAATAGGCGTATATACAAGTCGGGGGAAAAAAACCTCCTAAAGAGGGAAAAAGTGCCCCGGCAGACCTAGAGTGTCCACACACATCACTACCTAAATATATCAACAAATCCCCCCTGGGAGTGATGCAGTGAACAAGTAGCTGGCACTCATGTATAAGGAAGTGCCAAGCTATGTGGAAATCACTCCACAAAAGGAAGTAAGCCCAAAGCTTTGCGGAAAGCTTCAAACTTCTCCTTGGGCAGAGCCTTTGTGAAAAGGTCTGCAATGTTCTCCTGCGTGCGCACATATGCCAAGCTGATCTCCCCAGCAGAGAACCTCTCCCTGACATAATGATAATGCACCTCAATGTGCTTAGTGCGAGCATGGAACTCACGGTTCCTCGCAACTGCCAATGCGCTCTGACTGTCAGTGAAGATGGTGGTGGCAGAAGACTGACCAACACCCAAATCAGCCATAAGGCGTCTGAGCCACACACACTCAACAATAGTTGTGAAAGCTGCCCTATACTCAGCCTCACAATTGGAAGTGGCCATAGTAGGCTGCTTCTTGCTCAACCAAGATATACATGAGCTACCAAGCATGAAGCAAAAGCCACTAGTGAACACACGAGTGTCATATCAACCAGCCCAGTCTGAGTCAGAAAAAGCATGCAAATCTGGCAGTAGTGATCTCCCTTTGGATAAAACAACCCAGGTAGCCGAGTACCACTCAAGTAGCGAAAGATGTGCTTAACCGCATGCCAATGCTTGACGCCTAGGCAATGCATAAACCTACTCATCTGTGAGACATCAAACTGAATATCTGGCCTAATAATGCATAAGTAAATCAGGCATCCAACAGCTTGTTGATAAAGGACATCATCAAATGCATCTCCAACATCATGAAGACTCAATCGTAAACCTATCTCCATAGGAGTGGCAATAGGCTTACAATCTTCAAGGCCAAAATGCTACAATAATGTGTCAATATATTTCGTTTGACACGAAGCCATTCCACCATCAACTTTCATAAACTGAATGCCCAAATAGTGATGCAAATGCCCCAAATCAGACATCTCAAATGAGGCATGTAATCATCCTTAAAATCAGCAATATGCTTCTCAATAGGACCAGTGAGTAGCATGTTGTCAACATAGACAACAATGATCAGAAGCACATCATTAGCACGCTTAACATATAAGGTGCTCTTAGTTGGACTGTTCTCAAAACCATGTGCAATTAGATAGGCATGTATCTTCTCATACCAAGCACGTGGTGCTTGCTTTAAACCATATAATGCCTTCTTTAACCTGCACACTTGGTTTTCATGCCCTTTCTGCACAAAGCCATGGGGCTGAAAAACAGACACTTCTTCATGCAAGTCACCATTCAGAAATGCTGTTTTAATGTCCAATTGATGTACATTCCAACCATGATGGGCTGCAAGTGCACAAATGCTCTGAACAATAGTCATACAGCATGTAGCTGCAAAGGTCTCATAAAAATCAATGCCTCTTTCCTGCGCATAACCCTTTGCAACAAGCCTAGCCTTATACCTGTCAACTGTACCATCAAGTTTACGCTTCAGCTTGTATACCCACTTAGTGCCAATGGCCTTCTTGCAAGGAGGCAAATCACATAAAGACCAAGTGCCATTCTTCATTATTGCATCATATTCAGATTGCATAGCATCCATCCAATTTTTTGAATTTTGTGCTTCATCAAACGAAACAGGATCATTCTCATCACAGAGACTAGATGCAGCCATAGCATAACAATCTGATGCAAAAGAGGCACTATGAGAGCCTGATCGAGTATGTTATGACAGAGGTGCATCTAATTTGCTATCACGCAAGGTCTGCACTAGCCATTTTGGCATAGTTCTTGCCTGCTCAATATCATCTCTCTCATCAATAAGTGCATCATGTACGTCTAGATTAGAAATGGAATTATCTGCATCATCACATGAAACCTGCGAAGGCTAAGAAGTTGCCTCATTAAGACCAGCACTAGACTGTCCACCTGTAAAAAGAGGCAGCAAACTATCATACATGTCAACAAAAATACATTTTACTGCTTTATCATCCAATTTTCTGCGATGTTGTTGAGGCACTAATGCATATGCCAAACAACAAAAACCACGCAGATGAGTAACAGATTGCTTGCGGTCATGCCAAGCCTCATATGGAGTGACAGACTGCAGTGGTTTAGTTTTGAGCTTCCTACTATGCTTTGATATCCTACAATGTCTTCAGGCAAATCACCTTCATGACCACTTAAATTTTTTATTTACCTCCATAGGAATGTTAGCTACTTTGGCATTATCCAAGTGGATTTTTTTCAACTTGTCTTGCACATACTTTCTTTGAGTAATATAAATTCGAGAATTTGTATAGACTAATTCAAGTCCAAGAAAATACTTTAGTGACCCTAGATCACTGATTTTGAACTCCTCCATCCTTTGGTTCTTGATTTGCTTGATGCCATTGGCATCATTACCTATAAGTATGATGATATCATTGACATACACACATAAGTATATCACCTCCGAATTACTTCTCTTGACAAATAGAGAAGTGTCTGCTTTGCTCATGATGAATCCTTGATCTTGAAGATATGTAGTCAACCTATGGTTCCATGCCCTAGGTGCTTGCTTCAATCCATAAAGAGCTTTGTTCAGTTTGCACACATAATTTACCTTGCTTGGATCTTCATAGCCAGGAGGTTGAGCCATGTAAACCTCCTCTGAAATCTAGCCATTAAGAAATTAAATCCAATTGGTACATGTTAAATGTAAAATGGGTTATAGGTTAAACTGATACCGATTAAGCGTTACTTTACGTTCTATTCAAATGCTTCTCTTTCACTTGGTTCCAAATCTTCTAACCGCGATCGTTCTCTTAGCCACGTGGGTCTTTGGGAGTGGTAGGGGTCTGTTAGACAGAGGCCCTGTACTATTTTCCCAACTTTTCACACACTCATAAATATTCCATCACGTCTTAGCTCAATGTTTGACTCTGACTACTGATAATTATCGGGCGTGCGGGACTTAGAACTTCTGGATTGGACCTGTTATAATAACAGAGCGGAAGTCCTGTTCTGACTTATCACTAGTAGAATACTCAACTTTATTAATCGGATACTACTCAATATGCTGCTTCTGTGTGACCAATAGGTATACCGAACAATAATACAACAGACAACTATACTTGCAAACTTATCGTATACCAAATAAAGCAACAAGTTCCTACCAACAGTCGATTCATCACAAACTTATCAATGCTTATGTTCGTATACAGACCTTTACCGATAAGAATCTTTCCTGGGATCGGAATCCCCAGTGAACGCAGACGATTATATCGAATCTGGTTACTTAACCGAAAAAATGCTAACACGTACTTAGTTCCCTTCGGTCTTACGCAGTCTCTCGTTCAATAGAAGGACGATAAACCACACTTATGCCGTGAAGGAAAAAAAATCCAGAACTGCGTATAACTTATCGCCAAACAGATTCACAACACAAGACTACCGAATAGAACTCGGCACGACAGGAAGAATAGTAGAATAGTTAGATGCGAATAGAACAGAACAGAACTCAATATTCTCATCAACACCTCATACATGGTCTCAAACAAGATACTCGCAATTTCCCAAATGGAATCAATAGAACAGACAGACAGAACACATACACACACAATGCTATACTTGCGATTTCCAAACACCTCGGTTCGAGACGTAATCAACCCACTCACTACAATACCCAACAGAAGCAGAGGCTCTTCCCAAAACTGCCGGTCTTTACTGCTTTCCTTTGTGCGCTTTAAATAGAAGTCTGCTACAATGTTTCCGCGAATCCACTTTTTACGGCACCTGTCCGGGTTCATCCGTCCTGGTTCGGCGGCTCTCTAACACTGGCACGCACGGTGGACTCGAACCCGCAGGTGCATTACTGTCTGCAACATCTTTTTGCACTGCCTGTCGGTCCATACCAGGGTTTGACTCCCCAATCCTTTCTGACCGCACTTGTTCTAGTGGCGGAACAAGTATAGCCAGCCATCTCCTGCAAAAAAGTGTCCAGCTATTTTGAACACGGCTATCCAACTGTTGTTTTAATAAGTTGATGTCCACATTTGTCATCAATGTGGCATTTAGTTCTACGCCCTCATCTTTTAATATCTGCTTTTCGAACTCCTGCAATACTTGTATCCTTGACTGCGAAATTTTATTTTCGGCTTGCAGGTGAGCATTCAGGGTAGAAAAACTTGACATTTCGGTTTGAATTTGTGTTTGGATAGTTTGCTGCCACTGATTAAAGTCTTGGACATACTTTTTTGCGGTGATCAATTCTGCCATTAGATGCCGGTTGTTACTCTGTAACACCTGTATTAAAGCTTCTTTGTCATCCAATTCTTTTATCATCTGTATCATTAATGAATTGGACTTAGTTATCGTGGCCAATAATAACTCGTTTTTGTGCTGAATCGCTTGTTCTTGTTGCCGTAAATATTGAGAAACCTCTTGGAGTTGGTTTTGCATCCTTATGACAAAATCGGGTAGGGGGTCGTCCGGTGCTTGCTCTGGACTGGCAGTTGGCAAATTGTCTGCCATTCGTCGTTTAATGGACAGCCGAAACGGCGTCCCTACTGTCTGATTCTGTGCGCTGTTACCTGTGTGGAATAAAGATGCAGACGAGGTGGAGGGTTGAGCTGCTTCCTCAGGCTCTGTGTGGTGTTCTGAATTTATTTGATCATGTTCACCGGGATAAAAAGGGGGGGACCAGTGTAGCTGCTTATCCTTTACAGATTGGATAAAATTAAATATAGCAGCTAAATAGGCTGCTAGTCTGCTGTTGGTGTGGGATCTTCTCTTATCCCCGACAATGATTTGTGCGTAGAGGTGGTTATAGAGCCAATGTGTCCAGCTAACCGGACCTCCTTCTTCGGCATGCAATAGGGGGGAAAAATTTTCTTTCGACATTAAGTCGAATTTTACTAGTAAACAAAGCTTTTCTAAATACCATTTAAATTGTTCTCGTCGGTGATAGGTGGCGTTTTTCAACATGTAATACCGTCGGGGGCCTTCAGAGTCGCCAAATTTCTTCTTCAGGTCCTCATTTGAACATTTAAGATATCGGGCACCATCATAGAGTGGTAGTTTAAATACGGTTGAGACGAGCTGGGGCAAAAATCGTACCTGATTGAGAATGAAGCCGCTGGTTTGTCGCATGCTATGTAATTGGTCCTCTGCATCGTCATTAGCAATCCACTGTTGCCACGGTAATTTGGCAAACTGGAGGAGGCCTATCTTTCGCAGCCAGTCTTCATTCTTTTGCGATTTGATGTGGAGCTCGATTTTGAATTCGGTGGAGAATTTATGCTGAGTCTTTTCTGATGTAGAAGTTACTGCATCATCTGCTTCATCTTGTAGGGTAGTATCTGTTGTTGTTACCACATGGGTCTGCGTATGGGCGCGCTTTCTGAGTTGCCAGCGGAGAATGTCAGATTCCGACATGCTTGGTTAAGGGTTGCTGAGAAGAATATGCTGGAAATTGCTAACTGGCGTTGAATCTCAAAGAATACGAATGAAGAATGCTGTGCTTTGTATACGTATTTTATAAACACTGGTGCTTGAACGGCCATTTGCTATACTGATTGTATGTCAGTAGGACATGACTCTTCCCTCTCTTGATAATATTTGTATCAGAGTAAAAATCATTATGCCGCGTGTTACACTGTAGATTGGTGCTAGAGGCTGAACAAGACTTTTCATGTGCGAAAATGTCAGAAAACCAAAAGTTGATTATCATATTCATACATTATGAATTTGGATGAGCGAATATACTTATTCTTCGATGAGACCTTCGAGATACATAGTCCTAGCCGATCTAAATGTTCGAGCTATCTTTTTCTTAAGAGTTTCTAATAGTTGTTTTAGCGTATCAGGCTCTAGAAGCTGCGCATCTATTCTAGCAGAGCTAAGTGCGATTGCTTCGGTGGCCTGGGTCTGCACAAAAGCTTCCTGTAGATAGAAATCGTTGGATAGTGCGGCGTCCTTGGAAGTCTTCATTTCGTCCAGTTTGGTCTTTAGCTCTGTAATATACTCCTTCTGGTTGCGCAGTTGGTTGTCTTGGCGTTCAAACTGCTAGGTTTGGAAATCAAGAGTTTTCTTAAATGCATCTCGTTCTCTGCGCGTCTTGTCGATATCCTTGAGGTATTGTCCTTCCCGTATCAGCTGGCGTTTTAGGATACTGTTAACTTCATTTGCGCATTCTTCGGCTCGCCGTAACTGTTCTTGGATTTGTTCGGTTTCTTTCTGTTGATCCTAATTCTTCTGGATGGACTCCTGTAATTGAGTCTTTGTCTCTGCGATCAATTCTTCGAGGGAGGCGTTGATATCTTCATTTTCGTGGAGGGTGGCCTTCAGGGCTCGGATTTCTTCATGCGCAGCGTGTAGGAGTCGATCTTTGGCTGCAAGTTGCTCAAGGGCTGCATCTCGTTGCTCTACTAGGATCTGTTCTGCCGAGAATTTGGCTTGGAGTTCTACTAACTGCGTCTGGAGCTGATGGTTCTCAATCTTTGTGGCTTCTATTTCTTCCTGGAGGGGGGTGATGTCAGCTTCCAGGACGTCGACCTTGTATTGGTATTCGGCCTTCAGGTTGTCCGTGGTTTCCTTAAACTGTATGGGCAGCTGGTGTGATAACTGCATGAGGAACTGCCCCATGGAGGCTAGTTGCGAAAATACATTGGGTGGTGGTGGTGGTTGACGAGGCTGAGAGGAGGTATCGGTGAGGAGATTCTGGGAGTTTGGCGGAGAGTAGTTAGGGGAGGAAGAGGAGGAGGGTGTAGGTTCAGAACCGGGTCGGCGAGATCGTTCCGGTGGGAGGTCGGGGTTGACAGGTGGGGTAGGCAGAACAGAGTTAGTCGTAGTTACCTTTGCAAGGGTCTGTTGTTCGGCTTCTGTATGATTGATGGCCGCAATAAGTTCATCCAGTGCTTTTGTGGCGGTTTTCGGTTCATCCTGCTGATGCTCGAATTCCTTTTCGGTGGACAGTATCTCTGTATCTGCTTGATTTTGCTGGTCTTGTTGCTCTGTCGAAGTGTCGTTGTGTATTGAAGTGGCGGTGTCGTGGTAAGTTTCTTCTTGCTTATCTTCTTCGGCGTCGTGTTTCTTTTCGGCGGATCCTTGGACTTCACTTTCTGAAGAGCTGATCCGAATTCGCTTCGTGCGGAAGAGTTGATTGATCTCTTCGTCGTCTTCTTCAGTTTCCTCGAGTGGTTGTGCTGATTCTTCGTGCCTAAGTGCTGGGCCTGAGGGTGGGGGTTGTGCGGCGAGAATGGGTGGGAAGAGGAAGGAGATGATGTGGGGAAGGCGAGAGCGCGGAGAGGTGCCTTTCTGGAGTTGTTTTACTATAGCGGCGGATTCCTTATGGATTCGTTGGAAGAAATAAGAGGCAAAGTTGACAGGTTCGCGGGTGGCTAACTCTAGGGCGGAATAGAAGGGGCGAGAGATGCCGTAGGTTCGTTTTTGCAGGTTGAGGATTGCTACGAGGAACTGTAGGGCGGATCGTTCGGGTTCTGGGTGGCAGAGAATGGCATATTCGTTTGATGAGGAGCGGGGAAAGAGTTCGGTCATGCGAGCGATAGGGATGCTAGGACCATTTTTGCGTCCTTGCGGGGTGAGGCGGTAGGCTGCAGAGAAGGCTTGGAAGGTGATGACGGTTCTATATGGGAGGGAAGGGAAGACCCACTGTCGTTCAGTGATGGGGAATTGGGCGATGGCATGGATGATCTGTGCGGAGAAGGGATGGGCTTCCACTGAGTGCCAGGGCAACTCAGCAAAGTTGGACAATCCTCTGCAGCGCAGGTATTCGCTGACGTCTGTCGGGATACCATCACGGAAAGCAGCGTAGTTGGCTAGCACTTCCATGGTGTTTACAAGCACACTTACAGGTAACACAGAAGACAAGGATAATACGTATAGTCTCGAGAACACAATAGTGTTTAGGCGCAACCGAGGGGGTTAAATAAGGAGAACACGGTGGGAGGGGGAAGGGGGGTGGGTATCATTGTGCGGTGCGAGAAAGGTACTGTTTGCATGCTGGCGTGTGTGCTTGAGTGACCGGTAGGGAGAGGCGGCTGGTAACATAAAGATTCGTACAAAACACTACTAAAAAGGGAGAAAAAAAAGGAAAAAAAAAAAAAAAGAAAAACGCAAAAATTTATACAAAACGCGGTTCGCCGCCGAAAATTTTAATGCGTACTAGTAGTGGGATAATACGGCCGCAGCTTCGACCCATTGATTACCTTTGGAAGTGGATTTCCGGTCAACGTAGTCAACCGAAAAGTTGCCGGATTGATTTGTTCTGAGATCTTGAAAGGGCCGAACCATCGTAGTTTGAATTTTCCTACTGCTCTATCCGATTTTGCGTTATAGAAGAGTACAAGCTGGCCTACCGAAAAGATTGGAGTCTTCAAATATCGATCGTGTGTCTTGGCTTGCCTTAGTTGTACTTCACGCATAGTTAAAAAACTGAGCCATCGGTGCTCATCAAGTTTTCTGAGTGCGTCCATTCTTGCTGTTAGTGAATATTCTGGTAGCATTTTCTGAGTGATTGCTACACGCAGACTTGGGATGACTAATTCCATGGGTGCTATTGCTTCTAAGCCATAAGCTAGTTTGAAAGGTGTCAAGCCTGTTGTTACCTTATATGTAGTCCGGTATGCCCATAATACTGCAGGTAGTAGTTGATCCCATCTTTCCGGTGCTTCCATGATCAATTTTCGGAGGATATTCAAAAGTGATTTGTTTGTACTTTCGGCCAATCCATTGGCACGTGGATAATAAGGAGAGCTAAAATTATGTGTAACCTGGAATGATTGTGTAAGAGCCTTCATTAGATTGTTCACAAAGTGAGTGCCTTGATCTGAGACAATTTCCAGGGGTAAGCCAAATCGTGGGAAGACATCCGTGAGTAGACATTTTGCTACCGTAACCGCTATAGCAGATCGTAAAGCCCATGCTTCTGCCCATCTTGTTGCATAGTCTGTACAGGTTAGTATGTATCTGTTGTTACTGAAGATTGCTGGGGGTGTAATTGGACCGATAAAATCTAGTCCCCATTTCTGAAATGGTTCGAGTGGTAAGATGGGTTGCAGAGGAAAAAGATGCCTTTGCAAAGGCTGACCAGTTCTTTGACAAGTATCACATTGTTTAACAAACTGTGCGACATCTCTGTACATCGTTGGCCACCAGAGACCTCCTTGCAGAATTTTCCGGTGAGTTAAGTCTACTGCAAAATGGCCACCAGAAGGAATTGAGTGCGCCAAAGTGATAACTGAATTAACCTCATGAGGTGGAATACAGCGAAGTAAGATTCCGGTATGATATGTATAATATAGTTCTCCTGCTATTAGCCGGAATCGACGGCTAAAGACTGCCAATTTCCTTCGAACTGCCTTGGTCGTCTCAGATGGGAAGCATCCTTCGGTGAGAAAAGTTAGAATCTGATCATAGTATGTAGATGGTGCTTGTGGCTGAGCCGTCTCATCGGATAGTGGTTCAACATTATAAATCGCAGGAGTCGTGTCATCTATGCCTAGCGGAGCTTCACCGGAATCCAGGCGAGATAAGAAATCTGCTAGGGCATGTGCATTTCCGGGTCGATGAATGACGTCATAGTCGAATTCTTGTAAAAGTAGCACCCATCGTGCTAATCGTCCACCTAAATGCTGCTGTCTTACTAGATAAACAAGAGCAGCATGATCCACATGAAAGGTAAATTTCCGGCCTAATAAATAATGTCTGAACTTTTTAATTGAGTAAATCAATCCGAGGCATTCTCTTTCAGTAGTGGAGTAATTCTTTTCTGCTGGTGCAAGCCTTCTACTGGCGTAATAAACAGGGCGAAACCACTTATTTGTTTGCTGCATCAGAATACTGCCAATTGCAATATCTGAAGCGTCGACAAAAACATGGAACGGATTGTCCCAGTCCGGTGGTTGTAAAATTGGGGCTTGTGTCAAGAGATACTTGAGCCGATCAAATGTAGTTTGGCATTCTTCAGTCCATTCAAACTGTCGGGGAGTTTTTGTGATTAGCCTGTTTAATGGTATTGCTAGGTGAGCAAGCCATCGTAAGTGTCTGCCATGCCACCGTATTTGACCCATAAAACGCATTACTTCTTTTGGAGTTGCGGGTACCGGGGCTTCTAATATTGCCGAAATTTTATCTGGGTCTACTCGGATACCTTGAGCAGATACAATATGCCCAAGTAGTTTGCCACATGAAACCGCAAACACGGATTTGTTTGGGTTAAGACAGAGTCTATATTCTCTACATTTCTGAAAACAACATCGTAAATGACTTAAATGTGCTATCATCTTCCCAAAGATCGAGAAGTCGTCAAGATATACTTGCATGAATGAAGTGAGATAAGGAGAAAATATCTCCTGCATACATCGCTGAAATGTGCTTGGTGCATTTCTTAATCCGAACCACATTACGGTGAAGGCGAAGACACCCCAATTGGTAATGAAAGCAGTTTTTGGTATATCTTCTTCAGCCATTCTAACCTGATTGTAACCACTGTATCCGTCTAAGAATGAATACATTTCGTGGCCTGCTACCCTATCAAGCATGGTATCCAAAAAAGGGATCGGGAAAGGATGTGGTACTGTTGCTGCGTTCAATTTCCGGTAATCTACACAGATTCGTAGTTGCTTATTTTTCTTTGGCACAATCACAATTGGTGAAATCCATTCAGCATGTTCTACTGGTACGATGAATCCTACTTTTAATAATCTGTCAAGTTCGTCTTTTACCTGAGAGGCATAATTGGGATTCATGCGATAGCTGGGCTGCCTATTTGGTTTAGCTTCAGGCTTCAGCATGACTCTGTGCTGATATATGCGCGGATCTAATCCTTTCATATCTTTGTAATCCCATGCAAAGACGTCTGAGAATTCACGAAGGAGCTGAATCAAATTAGCCTGAAAAATTTCCGGTAAGTTTTGCTTTATTTTTACAGGTCGAGGATTATCCTTGTCTCCCAGATTGTACGTGATCAACTGGTCTTCAGGGACATAAAATTGTTGTGGGTTCTCTGTATCCTCTGTTGGCTTGAATAATGGTTGTAATTCAGTATCTGCTTGGTCAGACTGTTCGGTGATAGCTACTACTGCGCAAACTGAAGTGTTCCAGTTATTAATGACAGACTGTAGATCAACAGTTCCTAGAGACATTAAATCGGCGTTATTTTTCAGAAATTGCTCTTCTTCATCATCTGATAGTCCATCTAACATATGAACTGGTTCAGCGAGATAAGGTCTGGCGTGAAGTTCGCAGGGTTGTATAGCATCTAGTTTTACCACATATTTACAATTGGTATCCTTGAATGTGAGCTCTTGCGCAGACCAGTCCTGTATTACCTTTGCATGCTTCAGCCAAGGTCGGCCGAAAAGAAGATTGTAATCCAAGGTGGATTCGGGTAGATCTAGTATAACAAAAGTCATTTTGAAAGTCGTATCTTGTAGAGTAATGGGTACATTCCGTACAAGTCCTACGGGATGGACTCTAGATTGATCAACCATTCTGACGAAGAATTGAACTGGTTCGATTTCGGTCTAGCCTAGCTTTTTACATAATGCTACGGTTGCAATGTTTACGCCGGAGCCTCCGTCAATTAATACATGCGTGATCTTCTGATTTTTATACCATACTGTAATCAAGGGCACTGCATGATCAACCGTAGAATCAGATTCTGGTTGAACTGGAGTGGTTGCTGGAATGCAAGAGGGTGCCGGGCTGAAATGTTGTTGAAACTGTTGCCGGATTCCAGGTACTAACGTCAAAAGTTGGCCGAGAGGTAGGGTGATAGATGCCTTGGATAAAATTTCCCAGGCCTGTTGAGATTGGTTATCCTGCTCTTTTGAACTTGAAGTCTCTGCTGTTGCTGAAGTATCTGCTGTTATGTCTTCTGCTAATGGTTGTTCTACTGCTGCTTCTTTTTGTTGCATTCCTTCCTTTGCTGCCGAGGTCTGAGTTACCGGAATGGGTTCTGGGAACACTGGAGGTTCTGTGGCGGTCCAGTGACTAGCCTTGTTATACATCCTATGTTGTTCTCGTATCCCTGGTTCAAATACTTCTACTGCTGGCTGTAGTTGTTTACCTGATCGGGTCTGGACTGTAGCAGTTTGCGTTTCCACCGGTGTAATTTGTACCATGTTGGCCATTGGGTTTTGCCGCTCCTTCTTCCTTTGATCATACTCAGCTGCGTCTTTGCAATATCTTCTAATGTGTCCGAATTCACCACAAAAATGACAGCGTGGTGGTGGTAAATTGGGGTTTTCCGGTGGTGGTCCGTTCTGCCATCGGTTGGCATTATAATTGTTGTTTCTTTGTCCTCGGTAGTTCCGATATCCCTGTGGTTGATTGTTTCTCAGTTGCGGAGGTACATAGTGATTTGTTGCCTGCCCATGTTCTTGAATAACAGCATTGACTGTTGTTGTTCCCTGTATTCTAGCATTGTAGATACAATTTCCGGTGGAGTGTCCGGCAGTGTTGCAGATAGCGCAGAATGTCTGATTTAGTGCACAGTTAGCACTTGTATGTCTTGAATTTTTGCACGTGGTGCAGTATACTTGCCTGGTTATATCTTCAGTCATATTTTTGTTTGTCCTTAACCATTCCAAGTCTTCTGAAAATCCACCAACCTTGGATTCCAGTTGTAAAGCCATAGCGATGACTGCATCCAATGTCATTGCTCCAACACATCTAATAATCATGATCTGCTTCAATTGCGGGTTTAAGCCATTGATAAACCATTGAGTGATGATGTCATCAGGTAGATTAGCATGTGCCTGTGGTATCTGCCGTAGATGTGTTCTGAAGAGAGTAGCGTATTCCTGGACAGTCTGATTTGCCTTCTGTCGGTTGTTCTGTAGATAATCAAAGATTTCAACAGGATTCTTCTTTAATCTGAATCGTTGTAGAAAGGCATCCCGTACTGCATCATAGGTACCGAAATGATTAATGTCGTATTTCGTAAGCCATCTAGCCGCTTCATTGACCAGAGTAGATTGAAAAACAATGGCTTTGTATGCCTGATCCGGTGGATGGTTGAGGACTGCATAACTGATCTCGAAAGTGCGTACGTGAGCATCCGGTTCATCTCCTGGGAATCCACCAAATTTTGTGTAGGCTACTCCTGTTGGAGGCAGCCTTGGTTGACCTAACTGTTGTTGTTGTTGTTGTCCGTTCATCGTGGGTGTCCCCGGTCCTTCTTCTGTATCTTGAGGTTGATTAGTTGAACTATCAGAATCTGGATCGCCGGACGACGTGCCTTCCGGTGTGCTATTTTTGCGCAGGATACTTCGGATCTCAGCTTCGAATAGATCTCCTTCTTTCTGGATGTCCAATATCCGAAATCTTTCTTCCAGACACGCGGGTCTGGCTGAGGATTCTGCAACAAATGCTAATCCTTGACCGCCAGTTGGTGTTTCTATCACCGGAATATCACCTGAATGAGCTAACAGTCTACCAGACTGTAGCGTTTTTTCACTTTTACTGATATCTTTTCCTAGAGTTTGTCTATTCTCTAGCGGAGTCTTGATAGATTCTGGAACTACCATACTTTGGTTAGGCTGGGTCGAGGTGACACCAGCATGTACCAAAGGCACTGATCGTTCCACCGGAATATGACCGGAATTAATTCTAGCGTCCTTAACTTGCTCAAAACCATGTGCAATTAGATAGGCATGTATCTTCTCATACCAAGCACGTGGTGCTTGCTTTAAACCATATAATGCCTTCTTTAACCTGCACACTTGGTTTTCATGCCCTTTCTGCACAAAGCCATGGGGCTGAAAAACAGACACTTCTTCATGCAAGTCACCATTCAGAAATGCTGTTTTAATGTCCAACTGATGTACATTCCAACCATGATGGGCTGCAAGTGCACAAATGCTCTGAACAATAGTCATACAGCATGTAGCTGCAAAGGTCTCATAAAAATCAATGCCTCTTTCCTGCGCATAACCCTTTGCAACAAGCCTAGCCTTATACCTATCAACTGTACCATCAAGTTTACGCTTCAGCTTGTATACCCACTTAGTGCCAATGGCCTTCTTGCAAGGAGGCAAATCACATAAAGACCAAGTGCCATTCTTCATTATTGCATCATATTCAGATTGCATAGCATCCATCCAATTTTCTGAATTTTGTGCTTCATCAAACGAAACAGGATCATTCTCATCACAGAGACTAGATGCAGCCATAGCATAACAATCTGATGCAAAAGAGGCACTATGAGAGCCTGATCGAGTATGGTATGACAGAGGTGCATCTAATTTGCTATCACGCAAGGTCTGCACTAGCCATTTTGGCATAGTTCTTGCCTGCTCAATATCATCTCTCTCATCAATAAGTGCATCATGTACGTCTAGATTAGAAATGGAATTATCTGCATCATCACATGAAACCTGCAAAGGCTAAGAAGTTGCCTCATTAGGACCAGCACTAGACTGTCCACCTATAAAAAGAGGCAGCAAACTATCATACATGTCAACAAAAATACATTTTACTGCTTTATCATCCAATTTTCTGCGATGTTGTTGAGGCACTAATGCATATGCCAAACAACAAAAACCACGCAGATGAGTAACAGATTGCTTGCGGTCATGCCAAGCCTCATATGGAGTGACAGACTGCAGTGGTTTAGTTTTGAGCTTCCTACTATGCTTTGATATCCTACAATGTCTTCAGGCAAATCACCTTCATGAGCACTTAAATTTTTTATTTACCTCCATAGGAATGTTAGCTACTTTGGCATTATCCAAGTGGCTTTTTTTCAACTTGTCTTGCACATACTTTCTTTGAGTAATATAAATTCGAGAATTTGTATAGACTAATTCAAGTCCAAGAAAATAATTTAGTGACCCTAGATCACTGATTTTGAACTCCTCCATCCTTTGGTTCTTGATTTGCTTGATGCCATTGGCATCATTACCTATAAGTATGATGATATCATTGACATACACACATAAGTATATCACCTCCGAATTACTTCTCTTGACAAATAGAGAAGTGTCTGCTTTGCTCATGATGAATCCTTGATCTTGAAGATATGTAGTCAACCTATGGTTCCATGCCCTAGGTGCTTGCTTCAATCCATAAAGAGCTTTGTTCAGTTTGCACACATAATTTACCTTGCTTGGATCTTCATAGCCAGGAGGTTGAGCCATGTAAACCTCCTCTGAAATCTAGCCATTAAGAAATTAAATCCAATTGGTACATGTTAAATGTAAAATGGGTTATAGGTTAAACTGATACCGATTAAGCGTTACTTTACGTTCTATTCAAATGCTTCTCTTTCACTTGGTTCCAAATCTTCTAACCGCGATCGTTCTCTTAGCCACATGGGTCCTTGGGAGTGGTAGGGGTCTGTTAGACAGAGGCCCTGTACTATTTTCCCAACTTTTCACACACTCATAAATATTCCATCACGTCTTAGCTCAATGTTTGACTCTGACTACTGATAATTATCCGGTGTGCGGGACTTAGAACTTCTGGATTGGACCTGTTATAATAACAGAGCGGAAGTCCTGTTCTGACTTATCACTAGTAGAATACTCAACTTTATTAATCGGATACTACTCAATATGCTGCTTCTGTGTGACCAATAGGTATACCGAACAATAATACAACAGACAACTATACTTGCAAACTTATCGTATACCAAATCAAGCAACAAGTTCCTACCAACAGTCGATTCATCACAAACTTATCAATGCTTATGTTCGTATACAGACCTTTACCGATAAGAATCTTTCCTGGGATCGGAATCCCCAGTGAACGCAGACGATTGTATCGAATCTGGTTACTTAACCGAAAAAATGCTAACACGTACTTAGTTCCCTTCGATCTTACGCAGTCTCTCGTTCAATAGAAGGACGATAAACCACACTTATGCCGTGAAGGAAAAAAAATCCAGAACTGCGTATAACTTATCGCCAAACAGATTCACAACACAAGACTACCGAATAGAACTCGGCACGACAGGAAGAATAGTAGAATAGTTAGATGCGAATAGAACAGAACAGAACTCAATATTCTCATCAACACCTCATACATGGTCTCAAACAAGATACTCGCAATTTCCCAAATGGAATCAATAGAACAGACAGATAGAACACATACACACACAATGCTATACTTGCGATTTCCAAACACCTCGGTTCGAGACGTAATCAACCCACTCACTACAATACCCAACAGAAGCAGAGGCTCTTCCCAAAACTGCCGGTCTTTACCGCTTTCCTTTGTGCGCTTTAAATAGAAGTCTGCTACAATGTTTCCGCGAATCCACTTTTTACGGCACCTGTCTGGGTTCATCCGTCCTGGTTCGGCGGCCCTCTAACATACATATTCCAATTCCTTGATACAGCCACACTTACCAATACCTTGATGGTTGGCATTTTAGCCACATGTGAGAAAGTCTCTTCATAATCAACTCCTTGGGTTTGTGCAAATCCCTTAGCCCCAAGTCTAGCTTTATACCTGTTTATTGATCCATCTAGCTCCCAAGTATCATTCTCCTTGAGTGCTTTTATTTTTTCATCCATAACTAAATAAGTGTCATACCCATATTTGATTGGTTTCTTGCTCTCTCTCTGTGATCTCCTTAGAGCTTGGTTGGATGATTTAGGTAAGTCTTCTAACCTCTTCATCTTGGCCTTGCCCTTTGCTTTCCATGGCTTGAATTCTTCTAGGTTGATGATGTCCTCATCATCTGATTTGATGTCTTCAATTTGGCTTGGCTCTTCCTTGGTGAGGCTTGGAAACTCTTCTTCCAAGTCATAAGGTGACTTGACTTTCCTGCATTCACTTTCAAACCAAGAATCATTTCATCAAACACAAATCTCTATTGATCATAAAACCGTTGTTGGATGGATTATAGAACCTGTATCCTTTTTTATTTAAACCATACCCTATGAAGATGCACTTCTCTGCCTTAAGGTCTAGCTTACCTCTGATCTGACATGGAACATGCACATAAGCAACACATCCAAAGATCTTGCAATGATCTAGTGATGGTCCTCTACCACACCATGCTTCATATGGGGTCATCCTATCAAGTGATTTGGATGGCAACCTGTTAATAAGATAAGTGGTAGTAGATACACTCTCTTCCCACAAGTAATTAGGTAGCCTTTTTTCATTTAGCATTGACCTAGATCTTTCAACAATCAACCTATTTCTCCTCTCTGCCACCCCATTTTGCTCAGGGATATACCTTTTTGTAATATCCCTTTTGATTCCTCTATCCTACAAGAATACATCAAATTCACTTGAGAAGTACTCACCTCCTCCATCTGAACTTAATCTCTTTAGGCTTTTTCCTGTTTGGTTTTCCACAAGTGCAAGATACTTCTTAAAGCAACTGAATACTTCATCTTTGTGCTTCATAAAATACAAGATATTCCACTTACTGAAATCATCAAACACATAGTACCTTGAGCCAAAAATTGAAGGGTCCTTGCTTGGTCCCCACACATCAGTGTGGACAAGCTCCAAGTAATCTTCATTCATGTAACCTTTCCTTGAGAAGGGTAAACATGTGTGATTTGCCAGACTGACATGCACCACATTTATAGATCATGTGTTGCTTTGATAGATTGGGTATCCCAAGCACACATTGATCTGTACATATTTGCTTTAAGGTTCTATTACCAATATGCCCTAATCTTTTATGCCAAATCTCAAGCTCTGAAAATGTTTGATCTTTGTAATCATAAAGTGCAATACTCCTTGTATCTTCAAGTTCAAATGTAAATAATCTACATGTCTTTTCTCCCTTGGAAATTCTCTTGAATCCATGTTGGGGATCCTCCATGAATGCTCCATATTTGTTGAACCTAACGTACAAACCCTTTTCCACAATCTGTCCAACAGTCATCAAATTCTTGGTGATTGTAGGTACATAAAGGACCCTGCTCAACAGATTTCTATTCCCATAAGAGGTTTTGACATTTCCTACATTAACCACTGAATGCTTAGTGTCATCACCTACTTGCACTTGGTGCTTTCCCTTGGGTCCCTCAAGGTCAGAAAGAAGAGCTACATTTTGTGCTACATGGTTTGAACAACTTAAGTCAATATAGAAGAGGTGTTCATCATTCATACCTTGCTTTGAAGTAATATTCATAATAAGAAGGGAATCTTCTTGATCCTCTATGTAATTGTTGTAGTCTTTCCTTGATTTTTAGCCTCCTTGGTAGTCATTGTTGTAATTGTTGTTGTTTTTGTTGTTGTAGCTTTGAGTATGATTAAGTCTTCCTATTGATTGTGAGTAGCCACCTCTTTGATATCCTCTTCCTCTCTGATTCTTGAAGTTCCTATAGCACTCATATGTAGTGTGATTAGACAATCACATAGGTTGCATGGGGAAGAGTTCAAAGGTCTCCCCCTACCTTGCTTACCTCCTCCGCCCCTACCTCTTGGTTCCTACCTCTCCCTGCATAGTTAGCTTGAGAAGTAGTACCTTCATCTTCAATCATTTTGCTTTTCCCTTTCTATTTAGACTTGCCTTTATTTGTGTATAGGGAAGAAGAGTTATTACCTCTTGATGAGTCTCCATTTTTGTTGAGCTTTTCTTCATGGGTAAAGAGTTGCCCCATGAGTGTGGTAAGATCTAGAATCTGCATGTCCATGTATAAGTCCATGGCAGATGTGAAGGCCTCCAATTTGTCATTTGCCTTGATGCCATTGATTACTTGTCTCACATTTTGCACCTTCTTCGAGACAGTTGGTGTAGGCTGATCACTATGGGTTGAGATCCGGACTCTTCTTGTACATTATTGTATAGTCCTACATCATTCTTTGTATGTTTTACCACTTACGATCAAATTGACCCTTAAGTTGGAGATTGTTGGGGATGTGAGGGTCATTTGATCTTACCCCCATATTCATATATATACATCATTTATAGAGCATTACCTCAAGAGAGATCATTATGTGGGTTTTGAGGCTCCCACTTATGTGTGCACATCTTTTCTCTCCTCTCTCTCCTTCCATCTCCTCCTTGCTCCTCTTGTTTTGCACACCAAAGCCCTTCATAAGGGTGGATCTAAAAACATCCATAGCCACTTCACTATGTCTCGATCTGCAATCTAGGCATAAACATATGAAATGGATGGATTCTAATTATGAGTCCATTTTTGGGCATGACTGGTGCATGGACTTAGTAATTAAGGTGGGATTCTTATCCCAATCAAGACTTTGAGAACTCTTGATTGAGTTGAATTTGATTTGGAAAACTTGAAGTTTCATTTACTCAAATATCTAGCTTGGATGTTTATACAGTGGTTTACTCTCAACCAACATTTATTGGATTTTTCACCCAATTGGAGGACTACTTTGTCCTAATGGGCTTGAAAATCCTATGCAAATTGCAAGAGAAAGTTAGCCATTTGGTCAACCATACTACAACTTCACCAAGTCAAATCCAAAATGAAAATTGTCCAACTAAGGACACTTTTCTGAAAGACTTTAGCCAAAAATTATTGGGGATTTTCAATTTGATGAGCGATTCCTAACTTCTCTATTCTAGAGTGTACTGGACTCTAGAAGTTCATTAGAGTTATGCTAGAGAACTGGAAGCAAACTCAAATGAATAAGTCAACTTAGATTTATTATCTTTTGAAGATTGAAATGGTTCTTGAACAGAACATCTAGGATGTTAAATTCAGTTACTTGCTTCTAACCGGCTAACCTTGGACTTTTGCGAAAAGAATTAGATATCATATCTGAGTCAAATCCAAAAGATTTAGAAAGCAAAAAGAAAGAACTAAAACTCTGTACAACCAATTCAAATTTCTAAGAGATATTCTCGCTATGAGTCAAATTCTAGATGGCTCTAGACTTTGATTTCTCAAAGATCTATTTTAGCAAGATATTGAAGCTTTCTTTTTTTGTTTTTAAGAGAAACTAACTTGATTCTCAATAAGATTTATGAAGTAAATCTAAACATCATCCAACCACAAGATACTAGTGTTAACATCAATGTGTCAACCCATTGACGTTCTATTGATGCATTTTTACTCAAATAATGCTTCACTTGAGACTAAGTTCATGCCTATATTCAAGTTTTATGATTGCTTACTGGGAATGCATATCTTGTGCATTTATTTGAGTCAAAGGATTGAATTTACCAAGTTACACTAGGAACTTGGTGATTGACTTAGTCTATCTATTCCTTAGGTGAAAGCATCATTTCAATGTCAAAGTCCTACTTCTTTAGAAATTTATGATGTATTTTTGAATCAACAACACTTTACCTTGAAGTGTTTCATAATTCAAATAAGAATTTTTTTTTGCCTTATTTGAAAAAGATAATCTTGGAAGTCACTTCATCTCTTCATACCTTATTAATCTTGATACTACTTTTATCCTCCTTGAATTTAAACACCTCCTTTGAAGATTTAATTCTCCTAAGCATCAAATCTAACTTCAAGATTCTTTTTAGGACTAAAAGATAATTATCATCCCATGGTCCAATGTCCCATACCATCTTTCCTACACCAATCTAACTATAAAATCTAGTGTCCCATACCACCCTATTTCATATTAACATTAATGTGTGAGTGATACTTATCCTCAAGTCTAAACATATCTTTATAGAGTACCTTCTCACTTCACTTCTTTAAAAGAGTTTTTTGAAGTTTCAGACATTACCTCTAACTTGATATTCTAGGTTTTGATTCCTTCATATGATCGTTTCATGATCTCATGCTTTTACCTTAGAAACTTGAAAACCTTTGATAGAATATCTATTCTTCTTTGCTAGGGTTTTCAAATGAAAACCAGTTATAATTCCAAGTACTTGAATTTCACAAATTCAAGTCCAATTGGTTTATTCTTGAACAATTTGTAACGACAATAGATTTTTACTTGTTGTCTTTAGATTCCTTTCTTATTGAAGTTTTAAGTAGCTACCCTAGCTAGGAATTTACAAGAATCTCTCTACTTCTTAAGTCTAAGCATCCACTCATGCTTTTTTTTGGGGATTTTATCGAAATCCCTTTAAAGATAGGCAAAAATTATATTGTACCTTCCATAGAGTTAATTATTATTGACACGGTTGCAAACTACATAGAAATTTTTATTTTGTTCGGACGTGGAATAATTGTTCAGACTTGGACCAACTTACTCATTTCACACTTCCCATTAGATAAATGGAACTTGAGTAAAAATAAATCCTAAAAGGAATTCGATCATCAATACTTTGGAAAACTTCATAGTAGTTCCTATTGCAATTTCTTGGATAAATCTTTCCAAGCTTGATCAAGTCTTGTTGACCTTGTGACAAGAATAAAGACTTAGTCTTTATTGTTTACGATCTCTTAAACTATCAAAAGCATCTTTGCTTACTGCGGGATTTTAGAGATCTTTTCCTTATCTCAAGTCCAAGAATATTGAAACTTTGAATTTTAAGTATCACTACTAGTGATTCGAGACTTCTTGGGAACTACTTGTTCTCTAACTAGCTTGAAGAATTTTATTCTCACTATGAGAGAGCAGTTTATTCTTCAAGGACTTGTGATCCATTCTAGACAATCAAATAATCTGAGCAAATGATTCATCATGGAATCCATTGCACTATTGTACTTGATCTATTCTAGACAATCAAATAACCCGAGAAAATTTCTTGACTTTCCAGCTTGAATTAGTGCATCTGTACTAGAATGTAAAAGAAAGCTAATGCTTTGCTCCTCGTATGTGTTAAATAACCACCTCTAGGATTAGGCATCCCATTTTTTTTGAGACTTTAATGTGCAAAAAAGTTATTTCCTAAATAAATATCTTGAATAAACATCTATATCTTGAAGATGTGTACTTTTCCTTCTATTGAATTTGATCCCAAGCTTCCCAATAATGTTCCTTCTCATCCTTGGGGAGAAAATTCATTTTGAAGAGGTGGGTGAATTTATCCCAAGTTAAGGGTTTTTTATGAGTCTTTGGGAGACTCATCCACCACTTGTAGGCCTTAGGGCCTAATGATAAACTAGCTTCTACCACTCGCACATGCTCAAGGGTGTTTTTGAGTTGTGGATATCATTCCACTTTTCCTTAGTTTGATCCTTAATTTCATTTAGGAAGTAAGGAGGACGTAGATCTTTCCATAAAGGAAGATCCGATGGACGGATTACACCTACTGATTGCCCCAAAATGTTCGTAAAAAACGAAGTGGTAGGAGTGATCAAACTGAGACGACTCAAACTACAAGTTAAGGGAAACAAGTCCGTTTGGAAAATGAATGGATGCCTATCCTTTTCCAACAAAACAAACATAGGTGAGGTCGCTATTGTATCAATATGGCTACTATGCTTCAATGATAATAAAATGCACTCTACATGAAATCCAAATAAAATGCACTCTACATGAAAAAAAACAAGTATTGAAAACAAACATTAAATTAAAAAATACTAATCTCCTGATCAAGCTACATCCTTTCATTGTCCTAAAGCTTTACGTCTCCATTTGTATGGCTTTAACTCATCCTTCTTTATGGATGAGAGCATGTGTCAGAAATTGGAAAAGTTAAACCTTGAATTCACAACTTCATGAATCCTCCTTGCTTTTCTTATTGCCTCTTTCCATGCTTTGTTGCTTCACATAAAGACGTGCCTTAAATATATGACCATATTTGATGAGTAGATGAGCAAGTAGATCCTTTTGTGGATAAACAAAGCCATTGTCAATGCTAAGCCTTAGGTCCACAGCCCGTGGACTGAATCTTACAACTTTCAGCTTACGTTTTTCTACATGTAACAGCTCATGTAATTAACCTAATAAAAACATAGGCATTAAATCGGAGGAGCTGATAGTACACGGTCCCTTGACACATTATGCAATGTGTTCGAATATGTGCCTAAAGCACGCACAATACATAAGTGCTCATTAAAAAATTTTCATGTTACATACTACAAATGTAATAGTTGATTACAAGTGAACTAATACTCTCGGGCTTTCCTCCATACGTAGATGTTGCCCACAAATAGAATTTTTACCTCAAGAGAAGGTTACGTGTTCGAATCTTCTGAACTGCACTTGTTGATAATTTTGGTAAAATTAGATAGCACGCTAGTCAATCGTCGTGAGCATGTCACCGAATTGGATATGGTTATATATTCTCTTCACAATATTATGAGCTCGAGTCCTGATCGGCGCTATTCAGGGACCAGATCCTCTTTTACTACACAGCCCATGCATATTTCCATCTTCCAGTCCTGATCGATGCTTCTCAGAGGCAATATTTTCTTTTGTTAACCCTGCTCAGCTCTCAAAGAGATGGGTTCAAATTCCATATACTCTAGTGGATAGTGACCAAGAATACAAACTCTTTTTACTATATCACATTAATGTCGAACAGAAAAAGGGAGACCACATGCGAGAAGAACTCGAATTCTAGAAGAAGATCCCATCAATGTCTTCATGGCCGCAAGCTTTCTATGAAAGCTTCATCTTGAGAAGATGATGAAGCCCTCACAAGGTTTCCATGGAAGCTCTAGCTCTAATACCAATACAAGAGACTAAAAAACTATGACCACCGTGTGCTAGAGAGATGACTCTCCTCCCAACCTTATGCCTTTGTATATAGCTGTTCAAATCTGTGAGGACCACAAATGTAACTAAAGTCCACTAGTGCATGTGCAATCTCCTCCATTCCTTTAATATCTTCCGCTAGAGTCTACTAGTGGTTGGAGTGATCTCGACCACTAATTTAGAACCTTCTACTAGAGTCCTCTAATGCTTGGTGTACTCGCAAGTCTCTCTAGACTCAAGGTAACTCATGTTAGCTTGAGTTAGAAGGCTCTAGAGATCCTTTGTCAGAACTCTCTCCCCATGCTCCCCATGCGGATTGAACCCAAGACCTTCTCCTTCACAAGCTTGAGACTTAACCACTAGGCTAAGTGGATTAGAGCACATGAACTTATGCTTAAGTCTAGTCTCGAAATCTTTGTCCATGCACACAAGTGAACAAATGATGTCCGATTTGAGATCTATCTAAACCAACTGGACTCTTAGAACATACACTTACTTTATTAGAAATAAATTATATATATATATATATATATATATATATATATATATATATATATATATATATATATATATATGTGTGTGTGTGTGTGTATGTATGTATATATGTGTGTTTGTACCGTCACATTTGTATGCATGTAGAGGAAGTAGTGATCGACAAGAAAAAAACAAGCACTGTGATCTATGTTGTGCCTTGTGTAATTTGTTGATATGCATGTCATTTTCACAATATTAATGTTCACGGTCAAGGATGACCTTGAGAGAGGAATATAGGTTCGTAAATCTCAACTTCAACATTGAACATTTGATAAATATGGGATACCCACTTAATTCGCACTTCTTAAATGTGTTACATAATTTATGGGCGATGAACCGCTTAAATTACTCCCCTTAGAAGAAAAAAACGACATTATTGTTAGTAAGAGTGGGCTCA
Organism: Ceratopteris richardii; assembly: GCA_020310875.1. NCBI lineage: Eukaryota > Viridiplantae > Streptophyta > Polypodiopsida > Polypodiales > Pteridaceae > Ceratopteris > Ceratopteris richardii. Next base: position 146,430,765 of record CM035440.1, on the reverse strand, counting down.
AACTATCATGATAGTTAGAAGTCAAAAACATAGGGGAATTTTCTACAACCTCCACCCTTACTCAAACAATAGATTGGCAAAGAGCGGCAAATGGAATGTGATTGTAGGATCGAAAGCAAATCATTTCTTGTCCTTGATTGTTTCTTTGTTTGAAAAATGTTTTCTATGATGGTAATATTTTTTTGTAGAAAACCTAAAATGTATCAACAAAAGAGGAGATACAAGAAAAAAATGAGATATAGACAATGCCTAAAGGCCTATCTTCCCTTCCATTCATTATGGAGCTCCCAATATTACTACGTTGAGCTAAGGAGCTTGATATTTTTTTCATCCCCTTTGTGCAAGCGCCACTAGATTTTGAGCTTATCATTCTCTATGATGAATACTCTATGTTGCTTGAAGGAGGCCGCATCTTTTCAAGTTCTTAATCCTTCTAGCCATGAGCTGAAAGGAAGTCTTTGTAGACCATTCTCTAAGCAAACTACCAAAGTTAGAACCACATATCTCCTTCCAAAATTTCTTAATGGCTTCACTTTTCATTGTGCTTCATAGGGCTGAGGAGAAGCCAATGATCTCACCCAACAAAGCCCATTTCTAGTTGATTAGACTCTCTAGCTTGATAAGCTTATGAATCCCCCTTCAATGGGGAGTGTTTTTAGTGAGTCCAAAGAAGAAATAAATGATATCTTCATGCTCACGATGACAACTCTTAGACCACAATGCAACACCATAGATTTTGGTAGGATTCATTTTGGTCCACAACCCACAATGCAGAAGCTTGAAGAATTTTTATTTTGCCCCTGCTTTGGAAAGTTCTATCCTTCAAGTACTTCTTCTTTGAATGTTTCTAAGTAATCTACGTCATCAGTAAAGGATTCATATTCGAATTCTTTCCACCTCTTGAATGATCCTTTAAAGGAATTTTCCAATTTTTGGACAAGAACCTCTAGCTTGGTTACTTGATTTGTGTTCAGTTCCTTTATGTCAAATTATAGGATGAATATTAGCTTAAGATATGGTTTTCTATACCATCATGAAAGTTTGAAAATAAACTTTCATTTACCTTATGTGTGACATTTAATCCTTCATGTCATTTTTTGAGTTTGAAACAAAGGTTATTCTCATTGGTCAATCGATCTTTGCTTCTTGTATTTTCTAAACATTTTCTTGCAATCAACTTTGGATGCATCTTTGGAAGTACATTTAAAGTACAAGAGTCCTGCTTGACCCATGCTATGGTGATTTTTCTTTATGAATGGAACAATGTACAATAGTCCTTTATGAACAAAAATCCTTGTTCTTTATCATTTAAGGATTCTTCTTAATTCTTTACTAGAAATAGAAATTTTCTAATACCTTGAAAGATTTTAAGCTTTGAAAATAGCTTGTCCAAATTATATACATGACCAATATTCTTATTTAGCTATGAAAATCAAGGTTTGTCTTATACTGTTTATTTTTATCAAACTCAAGTTATACATAAGATCCATCTTTGTCTCAAAGACCTATGAATATTTGTATAATTTTTCAAGAAGATTGGTTTTATACTTGTCTTTGATCATTCAAGGAATGGTCTTTTGATTCCTTATGGATAACAATACTCATTAGCATAACTCAAATTAATAATTACTCAAAACAAATCATGATTGGACATGTTTATCCTATCCAAAAGTCTAATACTTTGGATTTTTTCATACCTTAATGTTGAATATTTTCAATATTTATATTTAAGGTATTCCTTGGATGTCTAAGAATAAATGATACTTTATTCAAGATCACTTCTTTGATCCTAATTCCATGGACTATTATGTCTTAAGCCCTTGAATTGAAATTAACCAATTTTTATCTTTTGAGATACTTGATAGACATTTTTCAATAAATCCTACTCAACTTCAACTTTGGTACCTTTATCTTGCCAGAGTTCTTTGGTGAATTTTTTGCAATACTTTCAATAGTTCATTGAAGATCAAGCCTATGGTAATTTCTTGATTCTCTTCAGATTTTTCTCTTTAATTACTTTATATACTTAAAGTAAACCTTTGGAATTCCTTGTGTAATATTCCATAAGTATAAAATTATGCATACTTTATGTAATATTTACATAAATGATCATGAACTTAACTATTCTAATAATTTATAAGGAAATTCACTTTTTCCATCCCCAATAAATTATGTAGCGACTCTTTAGATTTTGTTACTGTTAGTGTCCATGTGAAAGGCCAAATGGCCACCGGACACTTCTTTGTATATGTTCTTTAATAAAACATATAGTGGCCTGGTCAGTCACAGACTGTAAGTTCGACCGCATTTGCAGACCTAAGAAGTCTGTCTTCGTGCTCCCTGTGTACTGCGTTTTCTGCGTATTCTACAACCTCTGTGCGGAGTACTGTGTGTGGCATCAGGAGCTCGGTTTTCTACTTCGAGCATATCGTCGTGGAGCTCTCGAGAAGGAGAGTGCAGTGTGGTGCATCGCCATCGAAATACTCATTGGTATCAGAGCAGTTTGAGGCAAAAAGCTTTGTTCCTTTTGTGCGAGCGAAGCGAGCACCCCCCCCCCCCCCCCAGGCTTTCGACTAAGGTGGCGACCAAGGCATAGACCTTGGCATACCTTGTCATCCGAGTCACCGAAGTCACCGTTGGCGCCGTTGGCTGCACGCGAGGGAGGACTGTTGAGAGTGATGGTTGGATGCACTCAGGAAATCAGTTGGTGCTGCAAAACCTGCTTCACACCTGCCCTCTTTTCTCTTCAGATATGCTTAGTACACTTGCTTAGCTTCCAAATGACACAAAGAAACCATATATGTACTTTGAAAATGGTTTGGGTAATGATCAAACCAAAACAGATAACTTGGTACTTCAAGAATCACGAAAAACTTTCTATTCCTGTAGTGATACCTGCTCAGACTTTTGCTCAGTGTGACCAGCACAGTTAAAATTGGAATAATTCCTTTTGGGAGTATTAAAGTACCTTAGTAAGCTACCAATTACAAGTGGAATCACTTCAATTGATAAACTATGCACTGAGAAATAAGTTTAGCAAAATTCTATTTACCCCCGACTTTTTAGGAACTCTGCAGACACAGACCAGTGTGCACTTCGAATCGGATTTCTCCCAAATGGCTGAATGAAATCCTCTGAGATTTTGTATGCTTGTAGTAGACTTTGAGCTGGTTCCAATGAGCTATAGATCTCTTGATTTGGTTCAGTAGATCTTGAGTTATGCTCCTTTGAAGTTGACAGACTTGGAGAAGTTAACACAGAGAATCAGAAATGAGAAATGTGTGTGTATCTATTGATTAATAAGATTGTACAAGCTCAATAGCATGACAAGCATAGCTAATTGAGGTGTGGTGGTGTAGGCTATGGAGTAGCTCTAACACGCACTCAGTTACAATGAAGATATGCCTCGGGGAGTGAGCTAGAATGAGTGAACTGACCGCGACATTTCAAATGGAGTTTTTATAGGAATTGATTGTGATTTGAATTTCAAATTCAAACTTAGGCTCCCTCGAATCTCTCTTCTAAAAGTAGGGAGATATTCTCTCCACTTAACTATTCTCTTTTCCACGACTAATGAGGTAGGTGAATGACTTCAAGTGATTACAAATAAGTGTCAAGTCAAATAGACTTTTACAAGGGGTAAAAGATAATAACTCATAAGTATGAGTTCCTATGCCTTATCCTTCATGAAGAGATATCTTTCAAAGGTTCCAAATCCATCTTCAAAGTTCCAATGTTCCAAGCCAATGTGTGAAGGCTTGATATGCACCAACAAGGACCTCAACGATCAAGGAATATAGAGGTTCTACTTCCCGGGAGGTCACCCATCCCAGTACTGTTCCCCCCAGAGCTCGCTTAACCGTGGCAATCTCTTGCCACTAAGCTACACTCTTGTGGTGTTTGAAGAAGGGGAAAGACTAAGGTTGACATTACCTTGAACAAGTTTTGGTCCCTCAAAGCTTCATTTTTGCTTTTAAAGCCTATTTCTGAAGCAATTTTGGGGTGTTTCTGGAGCCATTTCGGAGTACTTTCGCACGTAGTTCTCTTCACACAGGTCCAAGAATATCAAGAAGAGTGTTCCTTGTACTTCTCAGACAATAAATATCAACCTTTGGGGCTGTATTTTCAGCCACACTCGTAAAACTACAGGTTTCTCGATGGGTTTTCAGTTTTGGTGGGAGCACTCGCTGCAAATTTATGCAGGTTTTTAAAGCCTAAAACATCAGAGTTGACAGACACTTGCAGGTGTTATTGGCTAGTTTTTGGGCTGTGTATTCAGCCATTTTAGTGTCATTTTACTGCATATATTGAGCACATACACACCATGTACGCTTCTGTGGACACCGCTTATGTACGTCCATGTGGGCATTGATATAGCGGTTACGTTCTTTGCATAAAGCCTTTTACGTTTGATAAAGAGGGTCGTGGTGAGGTTTTCTTAACTGGGAGACACCCAGATGTCGGGGTCTCTTCGGTGATGCAGGTGGAAGACTTACCCAGCCTCGCCAGATGTATGATAGTTGTTCATAGGTGCTCGATAAGCCTAGTTGGCTTCTATTGGGTAACTGATTATATGCAGTGGAGTCAGTGATTCACTATGCAGGTAGACATGTCAGTACTTGCAGTTTTATGATACTTTGACACTGGTCATATGCTAATTTTGCAGAGGATACTCTGGCAAAATTTTTCCAGATTTCTGGTTTAGTCAACTATATAGTGGTCAATTTACTCCTTGATACACTTATTTGTTGGTGTTTGGACTCTTCTAGCGCCATTATCATTCTACTCAGTTCTCTAGGATCATGGCATCAGAGGTCTCAGGCACATCCGGTGGATCAGGGTCTAGTGCTAGCGTTCCGAGGAGGAGCTATAACTTGCAGGGCAAAGACCATTTTGAGATCCGAAAATTTGATGGCACAAACTTTTCTCTATGGAAGAATCAGATTAAAGACGTGCTGATTCAAAGAAGGCAATGGAAGCCAGTAAATGGGATTTCAAAGAAGCCTGCTGACATGGATGACGATGATTGGGATGAGTTAGATGAAATGGCTAGGTCTACCATTCGCTTGCACCTGGCAGATAATGTTTACTTTACAGTATTAGACTGTGAAAGTGCAGAGGAGCTTTGGAAGAAGTTATGCAATACATATGAAAAAGAGACAGCATCAAATAAAGTATATCTGATGACAAAATTATACGACCTTCGTATGAAGGACACAGATAGTGTTGCTGCTCATCTAAATGAGTTTGATGCCATATTCTCCCAGTTACAGGCTCAGAAAATGGATATGGACAATGAAATGAAAGCAGTATTGCTGTTATGCACCTTGCCATCATCATGGGATACATTTTGCACAGCTATTAGCAATAGTGCACCAGGTGGTAAACTCGTCTATGATGACATATATGGAGCACTCTTGAGTGAGGAGATTCGTAGAAAATCTATGGTTGGCACTCAGAGTGGAGATGCATATAATGTTCGTGATTCTTACCAAGGAAAGAATCAACAGCATGGCAGGAGCAAGAACAAGGAAAAGAATGGTCAACGGAATAAGAGCAGAAGTAAATCAAGGAAGAGGGATATTGAATGCCATTATTGTCATAAGAAAGGACACATGAAGAAAGACTGTTATGCATTAAAGAATGCTAAAGGTAAAGGACAGAATGTTGATGGGCATGTTAAACAGTTACCTGCACCATCTACTTCGACTGTGAAGATTGAAGAAATTAATGCTATTTCTGATGATGCTGATGTGTTGACACTTGATAGTACTGTGCCATCTGAGGCACTTATGGCTGATTCTCTTTCCCACACCTGGCTGCTAGATTCTGGTGCTTCTTTCCATGTGACACCACATAGAGAATGGTTCTCTAATTATGCAGCAAAGTCTCTTGGTACCGTGAGACTTGGTGACTCTTACCAGTGTGATGTTGTGGGGATTGGAGATGTGGTTGTGCAGTTCATTGACGGTTCAAAATTTACTATGCATAATGTACGCCATGTACCTCAGTTATCACGCAGTTTGATGTCAGTTGGTCAACTTGATGACCTTGGTTACAAGGTGGTCTTCTATGCTCAGTCCTTTCGTATATCAAAGGGCAATATGGTTATTGCAAAAGGAAGGAAAGTTGGCTCACTTTACCCTTTATTTGTATCACAGAAAGAACACTTGTTAGCTGTTACTGAACAGCCTATGGCTTGTATTTGGCATGGTCGTTTGGGCCATATATCTCGTAGTGGAATGGAAAATCTTTCTCGTTCTGGCTACTTACCTGTGTTATCTTTCTCTGATTTTTCATTTTGTGAGCATTGTCAATATGGAAAGCAAACCAGAAATGTGCATAAAACGCACATTGACTCTTCAATTCAGCCTTTAGATCTTGTTCATACAGATGTGTGTGGTCCTATGCCCACTAGGTCCTTAGGTGGTTCTCTTTACTTTGTCACTTTCATAGATGATGCTACTAGAAAAGTCTGGGTATATCCTATCAAATCGAAGGATGATGTATTCCCTACTTTCAGAAAATGGCTTGCTTCAGTTGAGACTGAAAAAGGAACTAAGCTTAAGGCTTTACGTTCAGATAATGGGGGTGAGTATACCTCACATGAATTCAGCCTTTTCTGTCAATGTAGAGGGATTCGTAGAGAGTTTACAACTCCTTATACCCCAGTACAGAATGGTGTAGCTGAGAGGATGAATAGAACTATTCAAGATAGAGTAGTCTCTATGTTGCATCATGCAAACCTCTCACAAGGTTTTTGGGCAGAAGCAGTATTGACTGCAGTTCATGTGATTAACCTTTCACCTAGTACTGCCAAAGGTTTGAAAGTGGCACAAGAGTTATGGACAGGGAAACCACCATATTATGATCATCTTCGAGTTTTTGGGTGTGAAGCATATGTTCATATACCCAAGAATCTTAGACAGAAGTTGGACCATAAGTCAAAGAAATGCATTTTTCTTGGATATGGTCGAGAAGGACAATTTGGATATCGCTTATGGGATCCTGAAACAAGGTCAGTGATCAGAAGTAGTGATGTCAATTTTAATGAGTCTAAGATGCATAAACAGCCGATTAAGGAGGTTGAAGTGAGAAGAGTGGTGTTTGAGGATACTAGTCCTCCGGTTAGCATGCATAAAAATGCTGCACATAGGGATATTCAAGAGAATGTCCATTCAGATCAGTCTGCACATGTTCCTGTTCAGCAACCATTGAGACGTTCTGCACGTGTCTCATATCCACCTGATAGATATGTTCCAGGTTTAGATTTTGTTATGCTAACAGATGCTGGTGAGCCCTCTTGCTACAAAGAGGCTATGCAGACAGAGGATCATGTCAAGTGGGAGCGTGCCATGAAGAGTGAGTTGGATTCTATTCACAAGAATGGTACTTGGGACTTAGTACCTTTGCCAAAGGGCAGGAAAGCTTTACCATGTAAATGGGTATATAAGCTGAAATTCACATCAGATAGTGCTTCTCCAAAATATAAAGCACGACTTGTTGCAAAGGGTTTTAAGCAACAACATGGTGTTGATTTTGAGGAAATCTTCTCTCCAGTGGTCAAGATGACTACTTTGTGCATGTTGCTTGGATTCGTTGCAATGGAGGACTTAGAGCTAGTCCAAATGGATGTGAAAACAGCTTTCTTGCATGGAGATCTTACAGATGAGATCTATATGGAACAACCAGAGGGTTATGTATTTCCTGGCAAGGAAAGTCTAGTTTGTAAGCTCAAGAAGAGCTTGTATGGACTTAAACAGTCTCCTAGACAATGGTACCAAAAGTTTGATGCTTTTATGAAGTCCCAAGGCTATTCTCGGAGCAATGAGGATCATTGTCTCTACACAAAGAGATGTTCTGATGGCAGCTTGATATACTTGATACTTTACGTCGATGATATGTTGATTGCTGGGAAGTCCTCTTATGATTTGTCAATTCTCAAAAAGAAGTTGAGTCAGACATTTGATATGAAGGATTTGATGCCAAACATATTCTTGGCATGCACATTACTCGTGATAGGAGTAAAAGATGCATATACTTGTCTCAAAGTGAGTACATATCCAAAGTACTTCATCGATTCAATATGCAGGGTGGAAAGGCATTGAGTACACCTTTACCCACATATGTGAAATTGAGCAAGGATGACTGCCCCAAATCAGATGAGGAAAAGGAATTCATGACCAAAATTCCCTATCAGTCTGCTGTTGGTAGTCTCATGTATGCTATGGTAGCTACGAGACCAGACATTGCATTTGCAGTGGGAGTTGTGAGCAGATATATGTCTAATCCTGGCAAGAAACATTGGGAAGCGGTCAAAATGATTTTGAGATATCTGAGTGGCACTAAGGACAAGTGTCTATGCTTAGGTAGAGGGAAAGCATCCATTATTATTGGTTACACAGATTCTGACTATGCTGGTTGTGTAGACAATCGTAAGTCTACATCAGGGTACATTTTTCATTTTGCTGGAGGTGCTATCTCTTGGAGATCTCGTCTTCAAGAATGTACAGCTGTTTCCACCACAGAAGCAGAGTATGTTGCAGCAAGTGAGGCATGTAAGGAAGCATTGTGGCTTTCTCGTCTTGCTTGTGATATGGGTTTGCCTCAGCATGTACCTCACTTGCTCAGTGATAGTCAGAGTGCCATTGCTTTGGCTAAGAATCCGGTCTATCATGCAAAGACCAAGCACATTGAGGTGAGGTATCACTTCATTAGAGATTGCTTAGCCACTGAGAGCATTATTCATGAGAAGGTTCACACTCGAGATAATGTTGCAGATGCTTTGACTAAAGCTCTACCGCAGGATAGCTTTCGACACTGTTGTCACTTGATGGGGGTTACTTGATTCTTGATCTTACGCAGTCACTTGTATACTGTGTAACATGCCCATCAGGTGGGAGGTATAGTTTGTATACTTAAACTCAGGTATTCTTTATCATTCTTTCTTTTTTCTCCCATAGTTACTCTAGCCATATTGGCCTTTAGTGGGAGATTGTTACCGTTAGTGTCCATGTGAAAGGCCAAATGGCCACCGGACACTTCTTTGTATATGTTCTTTAATAAAACATATAGTGGCCTGGTCACTCATAGACTATAAGTTCGACCGCATTTGTAAGACCTAAGAAGTCTGTCTTCGTGCTCCCTGTGTACTGCGTTTTCTGCGTATTCTACAACCTCTGTGCGGAGTACTGTGCGTGGCGTCAGGAGCTCAGTTTTCTACTTCGAGCATATCGTCGTGGAGCTCTCGAGAAGGAGAGTGCAGTGTGGTGCATCGCCATGGAAATACTTCAGATTTTATTTCTAAAGTCTTTAGAGTTCTTTCTCTCTTATAGATTCATCATCTTCGTTTTATATATGTTGGATTTTGAGGTCTAGAGATGCACTCAAATAGCACAAGGAAGAAGACTGATATATTTCCAAGAGAATGTACAAAGATAAGTGACCCATTAAGGTTATATCCATATATATAAGCCTGGGGAAGAAACCTCCTAAAGAGGGAAAAAGTACCTTGGTGGTCCTAAGTGTCTTACACACATCACTACCAAAATATATAAAAAAATCTCCCCTCTGAGTGATGAGACGAACAAGGAGCTGGCAATCATTTATAAGGAAGTCTTAAGCTATGTGGAAAGAGATCAATCCACAAAAGGAAGTAAGCCCAAAACTTTGCGGAGAGCTTTGAACTTCTTCGATAGAAGAGCGTTTGTAAAAAGATCTACAATGTTATCATGTGTGGGCATATATGCCAAATTGATCTCCGCAGTAGAGCACCTCTCCCTCACATAGTGATAATGCACCTCAATGTGCTTTATACAAGCATGGAACACAGGGTTCCTCGCAACTGTCAATGCGCTCTGACTGTTCGTGAAGATGGTGTTGGCAAAAGAGTGCCCAAAATCCAAATCAGTCAAAAGGCATTTGAGCCACACATGCACACACACACACACAAAAACACACACACACACACACTCAATAGTCGCTATTAAAGTTGCCCTATACTCAGTCTCACAACAAGAAGTTGTCACAGTAGGCTGCTTCTTGTTGAACCAAGATATGCATGAGCTACAAAGCATGAAGCAAAAATCACTAGTGGACACATGCATGTCATAGCAACTAGCCCAGTCAGAGTTAGAAAAAACATGTAAATCTAGTGATTGTTATCCCCCTTTGGTGTAAAACAATCCTAGTAGCCAGGTACCACTAAAGTAGTGAAAAATGCACTTAACCACCTACCAATTCTTAATGCCTGGGCAATGCATAAACATGCTCATTTGAGAGATAGCAAACTGAATATCAAACAAAGTTATGCATAAATAAATCAAGCATCCAACAACCTATTGTAAGAGAACAATATCAAATGCATCTCTAGCATCATGCACACTCAGCCGTAAACTTGTTTCCATAGGAGTGGCAATAGGTTTGTAGTCTTCAATACCAAAATCCTGCAATAATGTGTCAATATATTTTGTTTGACACAAAGCAATATGCCATCAACTTGCATAGACTGAATGCCCAATTAATGATGAAAATGCCCCAAATCTAACATCTCAAAAGAGGCATGCAAATCAGCCTTAAATGCAACAATGTGCTTCTCATCAAGACCAGTAAGCATAATGTCATCAACAGACACAACAACGATCAGACATAAATCACTTGGACGCTTAACATGTAAGGTGCTCTCAATTGGACATTCTCAAAATCATGTGTAATCAAGTAGGCATGTGGTGCTTGCTTCAAACCATATAATGCATTTTTCAACCTCCACACTTTGTTTTCATGCCAGTTTTTCACAAAACCATGGGACTAAAAAACATACACTTCTTTATGTACATCACCATTCAAAAATGCGGCTTTAATGTCCAACTGATGTGCATTCCAACCACGATGAACTGCAAGTGCACAGATCCTACAAAGAATGGTCATTTGGCATGTGGGTGTAAGCGTTGAATCAAACCAATGCCTCCCTTATGAGCGTAACCTTTCTCAACAAGCCTTTCCTTACACCCATTAATTATTCCATCAGGCTTATGCTTCAGCTTCTATACCCCCATTTTGTGCCTATAAGGCCTATTCAAGAAAATTGGGAATTACACAAGATTTTGAGATAGTTCTTTTTGTCCCAATGTTCTACTTTTCATCTCATTTAGACACTACAACATGCTATTATTTCTTGATTGGGGTATATTAAATTAATAATTAAATATTAAGCATAATTATATTATAAATGAGATATCAAGTTTGGGCTCAAAGTTAAGAAGTTAACATAGTAATTTACATAAATGAGACTTGAATAATTCCCAAATTTCCTGAATAGGCCTTCTATGGCCTTTTTGCTTGGAGGCAAACCACATCAAGACGAGGCATCTTTGTTCATAATACATCTTATTATGATTACATAACAATCATCCAATTTTTTGAATTTTGTGCTTCATCAAAAGAAACAAGCTCATTCTCATCACAAAGGCTAGAGGTAGCCATCTCATAGAAATTTGATGCAAAAGAAGTAGTATGAGAGCTTGAATGAGTACGATATGATAGAGGTGCATCTAATTTGCTATCTTGCAAAGTCTGCACCAATAATTTGGGCATAGTTTTTGCCTCCTCTATATCAGCTCTCTCATCAATAAGTGCATCATGTAAATCTACATAAAAAATAGAATGATATGCATCATCATGTGAAACCTATAAAAGTGCCTAATTTGGACTAGCACTTGACTATCCACCTGTAAAAAGAGACAGCAAAGTGTCATACACATCCTTGGAGCTAACTGATGTCTCCTTGGTACATGAAAGCAATGGCTAAATTGCATCTTCCACAAAAAAGCATCACGGCTAACTAAGATGTGTTTGGCATTAATGCATATGCCAAAAATCCAAAGACACGCAAATGAGCAACAAATGGCCTGCGACCATGCCAAGCCTCATATGGAGTGATAGATTGCAGTTCTTTGGTGGGGCACCTATTAAGCACATATGTTGGAGACATAACAACCTCAAGCCAGAAGCTACATGGTAAAGCCTTAATTTTGACCATACCCCTCACCATCTCCATGAGAGACATGTTCTTTCATTCAACAACTCCATTTTGTTGAGGTGTATATGGCATTATACAGTGATGTTTTATTCCATGCTCAACCAGAAATGCATTAAAATTAGAAGGCATATATTCCCCCCTCAATCAGAACTCCATACACGTACATTCATCCGATTAACACATTCAAAAGAAAATCAACTCTGCAATTTCACTAAGCAAAATCCCTCCACAAATCAACTAGTTAACATCCTCAATATCTGCATGTGTACTTGCCAGTTCATCTACCATATGAACTTATTAAATATAAAAGGACACGCATTTCCTTCAACTTTGTCTCAATAAGTAATAGCTCCATACAGCAAGAATCAGTGAACAAAGTATGTAGTCTGATCTGCAAGTTCGTCCTTCATAGATCAATAGTGTGCACGACCTAAACTTAGCGTTGTTCTCCTTCTTTTCGATCTCTGGACATCATCTCCTGCTGTTGTGCATATCTGTTTTTCCTCAATAGTAGAAGCTTTAGACAATTTGATATGTTAAGCAGCCGATCTGTCCTTTGTGCCTACACTCTCCTCTTGTTCCCCGTTATTTGATCAGCGTCCCTCAGATTTTTTTATTGTGAGTGCTATCAGACTGCCCATCAAAATTCGTCACCTATGCCAAAAACCACCAGACAAAGCTCCAATAGTGTGATCAAGCCCCGATTATCAACATGCTATTGTTATAAATGGACCTCTAGGCCTCCGCTGCGCTCCTCGAATGCTTATTGCCCTTTTCATCAGCTCTGCCAATAGTACATGAAAAGTCTCTCTCTCTCTCTCTCTCTCTCTCTCTCTCTCTCTCTCTCTCTCTCTCTCTCTCTCTCTCTCTGCGCAGTCACCCTCCACAGCGCACATAATCCGTCGGCGAGAGATCTCCTTTACGTATCCTATATTATATTTATAATATAAATTAACATGCGCACAAGTAGTTTAACACACTTAGTTAGTTTCTCATGCAAACTTACGATCACGTAACTTAGCATGCACTCACTATAGTTTTACTAACACCTCACACTTTCTTTTAGTTTAGAAAAATACATACGTATATTTGTAACCTTTTGTTTTTGAATACTTTAGTTTTTGTTTAACGTTTCATTTTCATATTTCAATTTGTTTTATATTAAGGTTAAGTATAAATATTTTAATGTTTTAACATATTTTCTCACAATAAAGATTTAATATTTCAAATAATAAAAGATTTTAGTCATTTATCATAATTAATGAGATTCCTCATTTTAATAATTCAACTTGTTTATTTAATATAACTATAAAATGTCTATATTAAATCTTCACATAATCTATATAACTACCATGTTGGCTAAAAATTAGCTTCATTTGAGTTGAAACCAAAGGTTTCAAGACACACATATATGAATGGGTCATGCAACACCAATTAATTCTAATATATATGCTAATGAAAGCGGTTTATTAGGATTGAATTCCACAATCATAATCAAATATTCATATATACTATAGGTTCAAACCAGATTCCCAATTATGTCGGGTAAAGATTAATCACACATTTTAGTCATGCACTTATAGGCATAGGTCCGAATTACTCGCATTTTCACTTAACCCATATTAATACTGAGATTTATTATTAACTGATTCTCATGCTCATATGAACATCTCATCATCATGCTTAATATAACATTCATATACATGTTAACATACTTATTCATGCATTCTCATGCATCTTCATCTTTTATGCTCATGCTCATGCACTTCACATGCATGCTTGTCATGCAATTATGTATATTAGGCACATGCTTACACACATGCATCATTGTAAACCAATACTATCCTAACAAGAGGAAAATTAATTTTGTATAAAATTTAAAATTTATCTTCATTTATTTTCATAGAGGGGAGATAAAATCTCTCCGACAGCGTGTCAGGGTACATCCTATCTGGGTACAGTTGTCAGGGTACATCCTGCCAGGGTACATCCGTGGGCACTTGGAAGAAGCACTTATCTGTGGTGAGTATGAAACTAGTCTTAGATGAAGCTTTGTGGGCATTTGGGCACCCATGGAGGGTGGGATAGGTCCAAATTTGGTCCATGTGCTGGAGTTTGAGGTTGGTGGAAGCACTCATGCATGGAAAGTGGGTCCAAGAGATTCAGGAAGGTCCACAAGTGAGCATTGAGGGCAATGCTCAGTCTAAGGGGGGAGGAATGTCACATAATCCTAGTAGGAGATGGTTGAAGCATGCCTTAAGAGAGAGGATTAGGAAGTAATCCTCAACCATGGCTTTTGGGGCAAGTGGTTAGCCCATCACACTCCTAACCGGGAGGTTGTGGGTTCCATTCCCAATAGTGTACCTGCAGGTTTAGTGTTCTCCATTTTGAACTTGAGAAGAAGATCCTGAATGTATCTTCTCTGAGTCAAATACATTCCTTCATCTGTATATATCACCTGCATACCTAGGAAATATGTGAGCTCACCTAAGTCATTGATTTTGAATTCCTCTTGCATGTGTCTCTTGATCCTTTGAATGCCATTTAGATCATCACCTGTCACTGCAATAATATCATCTACATATACACATAGATAGATAACCTCATTGTGATCCCTTTTGATGAATAGAGAAGGATCTGACCTGCTAGCTTTGAACCCTTGATCTTGAAGATATGTAACCAACCTGTAATTCCAAGCTGTAGGAGCTTGTTTCAATCCATACAATGCTTTCTTAAGTTTGCAAACATAAGATGGATGATTAGGGTTTTCAAAACTTGGTGGTTGTGACATATATACCTCTTCACTTATCCAACCATTTAAGAATTCATTTTTCACATCAAGTTGGAAGAGTCTCCAATTCCTTGCAGCAATTACACTTATCAACGTCCTGATTATAGTCATCTTTGCAACTGGTGAGAATGTTTCCTCATAGTCTATACCATGAGTTGAGCATCCTTTGGCAACTAATCTTGCCTTGTACCTGCAAATTGATCCATCTGAGTTTTTTTTAACTTTATATACCCATGTGCAACCAATTACCTTTTGATTTGGCGACCATGGAACCAAATCCCAAGTGTTCATTTCCTTCAATGCATTGTGGTTGAATGGTTGTCTTTGTGCCTTCCCAATCTGACATGCATCACACCTGTTGATCATGTGTTGCTTTGATATGTTCGGCAGTCCTAGAACACTTTGATCCCTGCATATATCCTCCAAGGTTCTTTCATTCACATGAGAAAGTCTCTTATGCCACACTTCAAGCTCACTTAGGGTTTGAGACCCAAAGTTGAATAGAGCTATGTTCCTAGTTTCTCCTACTTCAAAAGTAAAAGGCCTACCATGCTTCTCACCTCGGGCTATCTTTTTAAAGCCTTGACATGGATCTTCCATAAAAGCTCCATGTTGGGTGAACCTAACTTGCAAGCCTTTTTCAACTATTTGGCCTACACTTATTAGGTTTTTAGTGATAATGGGTACATAGAGAACCTTACTTAGAATGTTTATCCTGCCATTGGAAGCTTTGACATTACCAATCTTCTCCACATTGTGCTTTGTGTAATCCCCTATTTGCACTTCATGTCTATGCTTTGGACTTTCCAAATCAAATAGAAGAGCAATGTTGCCTGCAACATGATTCGAACATCCTGAATCTATGTAGAACAAATGATCATCTTCTTTAACTTCTTTGTGGCTTAGATTCATAAGAAGTAATGAGTCTTCATGTGGTTGATCTTCTGAATAATTGTTGTAGTCCCTTCTATTATAGCTTCTATTGTTATTGTTGAAGTTGTGTCCACCTCTACTTGTATTGCTTCCATATCCACCTCTTCCACTTCCTTTCTGGGTCTTCCCATTGAACCAACAATTCTGAGTGGTGTGGTTGGTCTTATCGCATATAGCACAAGGTTGAACATTCTGACCTTTGGTTTTGTCTTGCTTTGGTCCTTTCTTCTTCCCTTTCCACTTGCTCTTGCTTGCGAAGTTGGCTTGGGAGGTCTCTTCTTCATCTTCTTCCTTCTTCTTGCATTTCTGCTTCTTATCCTTCTTATCTACATATAGAGCACTAGTTGAATTACCATGATAAGAGTTACCTTCCTTTATGTTATAATTGGCTTCTTGGTTGAAGAGTTGTCCAAGAAAGATGTTGAAGTCTGGAGTTTGCACATCCATGATGAGAACATAAGCCGTCGTGAAGGATTTCCATTGCTTATCACTTCGAATGCCATTGAGAATTTGCCTCATGATGTCATCTTCTTCAATTAGCTCTCCAATGGATGCTAACTGATCCTCAACCTCCTTGACCTTGGTAACAAACTCTGTGATGGTTTGTTTAGGTGTCTTCTTCATTTGGTTGAACTCGTTCCAAAGATGATTCTTTCTTGTTTTGGTACTAGCAGAAAAGAAAGTCTCGAGGGCATCCCAAGTCTCTTGAGATGTCTTGCATCCTCTAATATGTGGTAATAGAAAGTCAGAGATAGAGTTTAGTATGTACGACCTTGCTTGAGCATCCCTTGCGCACCAAGTGTGAGCTTATTTGTCTCCTCTTGTGTAGGTCCTCCTTTGGATCTTGGAATAGGCATAGCTTCATCACCTGCTACAATTCCATAAAGATTTCTACCTTGCAAATAGGCCTCCATTCTGATTTTCCAAGCTGCGTAGTTGTGTTGATCAAGCTTCTCGATCATTGAGGGAAAGCCGTCACCTATCTTGGTCTAGCTTTGATACCACTAAAAGAAACTTGGAGAAGCTTGTAGAAGGTAGAAAAGTGTGTTTCAAAGCGATGAAGTTTGGTATAGCCAACTGGCACAAGACCAGCCCTTGAGCTTATGGAGACTCAAATAGACCTTATTGGCATGCGTTAAGTGCAAAGAAACGCACTATGTACTTTGGAGCATCAAGGAGAATGAGTCGATACAAAACAGATAGGTTCGCGGGTCAACTAGCTAAAAAAACTTAATATCTATGGACGAGACAATGAACTTCAAATGCCCATAGTGACCAGCGTGATTACAATTAGAAAAAATCCTTTTATGAGAGTGATACACATAAGGTTGAGTGTATAGAATGCACAAAAGTATAAGGAATAAGCAAAATATGCTATAGGAATGAATGAGATATTCATTAGTGGTACTTCCTATTTTTCAAGAATATGTAGAGATTGACCCCGAGATAGAAAAACTCAGATTTCTCCCAATCTACTGAACCAAATGCTATGAAAATTTATATGCATAAACTAGACATAGCTTTCCAATGAGCCACCTTCCTATCAATGTGGAGCTCTGGAGAGAGAGCAGCAACCTCTGCAAGATTACTGTTGGCAAAGAAGATGATGTAGAGAATTGAAGGAGCAAGACAATGATGGTCACAAGTGTATGTATATTGCTTCCATGTATTGTACAAGTGATTTCAAGTCTTTATATATACTCTATGAGTGTTCCACGACTTCTACAAGTGGATCTTGAATTCAAATGAAGGTGAGAATGGTTGTTGGAGGGAATCAATTCACTTTCCTACAATCTAGGAAAAGTGAAGATCTAATTTGATCTACTTTTAGGCGATTGATTGCTTGATTGAATGCAACTTCAACCACCACAAATTTGTGGGATTTGGGCTCTATCTTTCTACCTTTAAATGTGTAAATGTCAATGCTTTTACAACGGTAAATGAACGATCAAAAATCTCTCAAAAAATATAATAAATGAGCATAAGAAAAAGAACTCTCCAACGGATATTCTTTTGATGTGATAGCCTTTGATGTAGATCAAATCCACCTCAAGCATAGTGTAAGCTTGATGTTGCAACATTTCCAAAGTTGTTTCTACTTTTCTATTTTCTTCTCATTTTTCCTCCCTTTTTTACTCTATAGAATTAGCAAATTTCTAGTAGAGGAGCTCTATTTACCTTTGCCCTTCTCACTAGCTAAGAAATCTTGATCTGCAACACACATGATGGACCTATTGTGCACCCTAGAATGATGTTCTTGCAATAAAGTAGAGGTGAAATCCTCAAATGTTAAGGCATTTTGATTTCCTTTCATCATCAACCAAAAAGTAGAAGTGAAACTCTGAAATGAATCTAGTAGACCATTAAAAATGGTGTACACAAGATAACTATTTGACAAGACTTCATCTACAGAAATCAATTGCTCTTTCAAGTATTTGATCTTTGTCAAAAAACCATCCATAGAATTTCTTTCATTCATATGATCACTCTCCAAATATTTTTCGGAGCTAAGCAATACGAGCCTCATTTCTTGCTTGGTATAAAGTGGTAATTATATCCCAAGCATTATTTGCTATTTTGCAAGAGCATATGTGAGGGATAATGGCATGTTTGATAGACAAGGGTATCAATGCATGTGCCTGAGCATCTCTACCATCCCATTGAAGTTTCCTTGAAGTATGTGTAGCAAGAACCAAAACACAAACATGAATTTGAAGATCGTTATCTTCAACACCACCTGTACCAATTTTAATAACTATATTTGTAGGTGTAGTAGGTTGTTTTTCAACACCATGCACAATATTCCATAGTGCTTTTGCCACCAATACATGACACATCATATATGTCTATAATGGGTAATTGGTACCATCCAACTTGTCGTCCACAGCCAACATACAAAATACATCATTGCTTTCAGCCATGGCCACTGAATAAAATAGCCTGATGCAGAAAAATGATTCTATCTTAAAAAGTTGAACAAAAATAACCTGTTAAGCTCTCCTAAGCATGTAGTAGACTTTGAGAAAATTGTAGTGGTGAACAAAACCTATATATATGTTTGACACAAAAGAAAAAAATTGGCTACATATTCACTAAGATAGTGCATTTGGAGGCCGAAACAATGCAGATCAAAATTTTGACACCATATAACGAAGCAAATTAGAATTTCTAATCACCTCAAGTATGCTCACCAATTTTCATGGGATTTTGAGACTGTGATTGGAGGGGTGTTGATGATGCCCTAGATGAAGTTAGGACATGGTCTGATACCGATTGTTGGAGTTTCAGATCTATGGATATGATTGCATACTTTTATAAGAGGCTTAATAACTTGAAGAAGCAAGCATGATCTTGTTTCCTCAACCTTGGAAAGAAAATGAAAGTTCAAGACCATCAAATGGTTCTTGGGTAGTAATATGTCGAGAAAGAAGAGCCTTTTGGTTTCTCATAGATGCAAAAAAGAACAAAAAAATGATCATGTAATGTTTGAGGAGGTTGGAAGTGGGTGCCTAAGTACCATGCATACACCCGTATTTGCTCTACAAAGCACCTCTATAATTAGAGCTTTCATAAGCTCTCAATCATCACAAGGGAGTATCCTCTAGCCTCGGTGGTAGGTGGCTCCCTTTGGCTTCTTTGTGAGGATGTGGGCAGCTCTTCTTTGTGAGCACATGGTTGAGATTTGTCTAAAACAAGCTTAATGGTCATCACCGATGTCCTACTCCTTTGGGGACTCTCAGGGGGAATTTCCATCATCAACAAGTCCTCTTACTTTCTTTGGTACACCAAAACAATATATAGTGTGCTCAATCAATTCCCTATTCTCGAGAATGATGCCACCTTTGGGACTCCCCTCTCTAGCAAGTTGACACTATCCATCCAAGTGTTGACCAAGTAACCTCAGGTGCACCAAGTGTCCTAGTTATTCGGAGCTAACTAAAGTGGATGCTTTTATAAGAAAAATATTCTCCCATGAATTTCATAGGACTTGATCCCAATTTTTCCTCCTTTCCATCCATATGACTTAACCACTAAGCCAACCATGTTTGCTTGTCTTAAAGAGCACATGAACTTATTCGTAAGTCTAACCTCAAGACTTATTTCCCTACACGAGAATGACCAAACAATGATTGATTTCAAATATTTCTCAACTAATCGGAGCTCATGTCATAATCTTACTTTAGAACATCTTGCACCTAAAGAAGAGAGAGGCCTCTCATTTGAACAGACTGACCCTTACTTTCAACAAGAAAATTAAGGCTATCGACAACTATAGTAGATAAGAATGGATCAAGTAGGCAACCCTTCTAAATTGATCTCTTGAGATAAGTAGAGGCATAAAAGTGACTACTAATATTAATTCAAGCAAAGGCATTATCAAGAAGAGTAGAAATCATCTTGGTGACTTGGCTTGAAACCCAAATCTTTAATATGGTGTAGGATGAAAACCCACTCTATTAGATTGTAGTCTTTAATAGATTCAATCTGTTATACCTTATGGAATATGTTGAACAATGCATTGTTGGATTGAAATATAAAATAGCCAATGCATTGTTGGATTGAAATATGGAATAGCCAATGCATTGTTGGATTGTAACATGGAATATGTTAGCCAATGCATTGTTGGATTGTAATAGTAACATGGAATATGTTGAACACTATATTGTAATTGTTAGAGTGTTAAATTATTTTATCAACTGAGGTCAGTTGCTTGACAACTGAGAGGCATGTTGTATATTATTGAACAATGCATTGTTAAAGTGATATATTATTAATGTATTAATATGTTTTTTGATGTTTTCTGATATAGCAGCTGAAGGTTCGTGAGGAGCGTGCAAGGCGTGAAAGGGCGGACATCAATAATCTGAATAATTATTATTTAGCTTGTAAATAAACCTGCGTAGAAGGTTCTATTGTTAGAAAAGTAATGGTTAGCATAAGGGTCATTGTAGACCGTAGTTTCTGTTATTGAAAGCAATGGCTTTCTGTAAAAGTTATCAACTTTTAGTTTCACGCCTACTTTTTGAAGCCGCCCTCTTGTAACCACTCTTTTCGACGTAATCAAAATTCCTATAAATACATGCACTCTGTGGACTGTCGAAACAGAGTGCATGGGGGGAGATTGCACCCAATCTTGCGTTCAGTCTTGTCTCTTGTTGCCTCTATTTTCTGTGTGTTTTTCTGCGTCCGTAATCTCTGTATGCGCGTGAGGAAGATCCTGACAACAGAATCTTCCAAAACAAAAAGTTTTGTTGAGATTATTTTGTGAAATCAAGACCACTCAAGATGTCCAAGATGGCTTCAAGAATAGATGTTCCCTTGATGATACCCCTAAAATCTTTGTAGATCCAAGATTGATGATGGGTTTTATCATATCATTAGCCATAGCCTTGGCAATGAGTTTCTATCTCATATGAAGCACGGTGATTAGTCTCCAATCTTCAATCTTGCTCTTTACCTTTCTTATGAATCAATTTAATAACTAATTTGCTCAAGAATATCTAGAGGGAACCAATCTTGAGGACTTCTTTCCAAACAAGAACCAAAGGAACAACAAGGCAATATTTAAAGCCTTTGAAGAATTCATTCATGAGACCATCTAGGTTATGATTTTTCCCCAAGGGAAGGGCATCGATTACCTTCTTGATCTTTCTACTAGACAATGGATCATCAATCCGGCTAGCAATGACTTGCATAATATTTTAGGATATAACTCTCAAAATACTGCATATGAATTTCAGCCTCTGTGTGGAGAGATGAGAAGAAACTCCTAAGAAATCTGAAAAATTTATCATAATGAGTTCATGATTCTCCTCCTATGTCAAACATTCCATATTGTTCCTACTAATCATTCTAGGGAGGAACTCATTGCCCTTATTTTTCTTCAAAATTCTACACACTTCTTTTGGTGGCTTGAACATTTTTCTTACCCATCATTCTTTGAAGTAAAGAAAGAGTTTCTTTCTTTGAATTTCTTCTTTGAATCTGATTTTGCTCCTAATTTTGAGCAAGCCTTTTTGCAAGTACACTTTTCTTGTTTTGACTTCCTCTTCCAAGCACATAGGCCCCTTAGTCTCTCTTTTTCCTTTTCTGGTGCCATGTGTTTACCGATTAGGAGCGATAGAAAATGTGTTGTTTTCGTAAACGTAAATGGGAAATGGGTTTTCAGTACCCATCTCACTTCACTCGGTGACTTCACGGTTGCCCTCCAAGTTTACTAAATGTCAAATTCAGCACTTTACATGATATGTTGAGAAGCCTTAATTGCACTAACTCAACACCTTATAGGAGAGGCATGACCATGAAAAACATGATGCACTAACCCAAAACCTTACATTCAATGTCTTGACAAACAAAAGGAAGTGATAGCATTGATAGGTCAACATGGAACCATCAGGATTTCCTCTCTTGGGTAGAGTACCAAAGGGAAGAACACTTGCTAAATTATTTGAAGCCACAATATCGATGCAAAGTCATATAGGCAGGGGATCAAGGAGGTCAATAATGTTTTATGACACATAGCATCTATCAAGTCTAGCTTTGTGGATCTTGAAACCATTTTGTAGTTTAGACTAAGAGAATCCTTGATAACCTTTGAATTCAATCAAGTTTTGATGGAGCTTCAAGCAATCCCAATAAGTTGTCTCTATTCCATCCATAGGGAGACCATTTTGCTCCCATTGATCAACTATAGACTTCAAGATATTGAAATACCTGAGAGGATCACATTAGAAGGGAGAAAACCAATAGATTCCCATGTTTCTATTCTTTCATGTGTAGAGTTAAAGACGTACATTGATATCACCAAGAAGGGGAGCACGTTGCCTAACCTCATTGCCACCCACATCATGTGGTCAAGAGCAATAACACCACTAATATGGGGGTGGGATTTGGAAACCCAGTAGTGATGAGCAAAAATGGTCCTCAGTCTTCTCCTCAACTCCTCCCCATCAATCTTGACTTCTAGAACGGAGATGAAATCTAAGTTTATATGGTTCTCCTTCAACCATTGACCAAACATCACCACTTTGTGGAGATTGAAAGCCCATGAACACTGAAAGATAGGAAAATCATTGATGAATTGAAGATTATTTTTGAATCGAGGTTTTATCTTTGTTCTTTTGGTTTGTCCTTCCTCTCCTATTTCAACATCGATGTGTGGGAGTGAAGTAGCTTGAAACTAGAAATCATGTAGAAGATTTTTTCTAATGCCTGCTTCTATGGTGGGTTCAAGGCCACAAAATCAAAGTGTTCCCCTTGAGAAAAGGATCTAAAAATCCAAAATCGAATAAGATTAGGGTGGGTGACACCAAGCCCATGGTTCACCCCCCACTAACACTCCCAAAAACAGATAGAAATTGAACTTGACTCAGAGTCCACTTTGTTTCCAAAAGAGAATTACAGATTCATAAAAGTTAGGAGAAAGAAGAAAAGAAGCCCAAGAAAACATCAAAAGGAGAACCGTCTCACCTACAAGAGGCCCCGATTCTAGAGAAAGAAGTAAATTTGTTTGACTACCCGGTTGGGTTTTGGTTGGCGGAGGACAATGAGCTATCTTAGAATGATAAATCACTAGAATAATACTCCATCAAGAAAGAGAACAATCTGTGAGCACTGAAAGTTCCATCGTTAGATCCGCTATTCCGAATTCCTACCAAAAAAGTTTTCGATTCGAAAGACAAAGCCGCCCTTGCTCTTTCCCTTCCTTCCTTGGAAGTGCCTCTCAAAGGGAAAGTAGCCCCAAACAAGGGCCCGATCATAGGAATGCCTTGCTTTGTGGTGTCTACCAGAAATTAAACTTTTGTAAGTTGGTGACTAACCTCGCTTCAAGATATACGGTGGATGTTCATACAATGAACCAGGTAACTTTGTTCATATACGCACATTGTGTTCTGCATTCATTCACAGGATTTTTCTTAATAACGATTTAATCTACATTGTGACTTATTCGTGTGTTGTGGAGTATTTTTGTGCATTTTGCTTGCCACATTCCATGATTGCGATATGGATTTTTGTTTTTCGCACCCAACCGATGTACGCGTGTGCCGTTTCCGTCCGTCGTTGCCTTCTGTAGCGCTACACAGGGCAGCGCTGTGTTTCAGTATGCCATGAGAAATAGCAGTCCTGTGAATACCGTCTGAGGGTGGAGGAAGAGCGCGATATAAAGAAAATCTGTTTGTTTGTGCAAACCCCAACGCTGCTAGGTTCTGGTTGCTGTTCTAAAGATTCTGCCCGAATTGGCGCCATTTTTTATTTGATTCTGCATAACTTCAGCCTGGATATCTGATCGCCAGCATCCTAACGCAGAATCATACGTTGTCCTGCTCGATCCAATTCTGAAAATTCAATCAACAACAGTAGAGCCGCAGAATATAAAGCAGGATTCTTATAAGTTGCAAGTGCTCCGCTCTTTACGTTGCTAAGATTGTACCCGCCCTTAAGTCCTCTCTTGCATCGCCGGTGTCTTGCATCGCTCTTCTTTTTATAGGTTGCCAGTGCTCCGCTCTTTACGTTGCCAAGATTGTCCTCCCTGGATCGCCGGCATCCTGAAGACCGCATCCGAATCGATAAATACACACCAGGACTCTGACCGGACAATTCGTAGGTGTAGCACCCAACTACGGCTGTTCTAGTCTTCATTGCATTAGTCGAATAATCCTTATCTGTTCACCGCAAAAACCTTCTCGTTTTGCATTCGACTATAAACCATCTGAACATCATCGTTAGGCTAAATTCACGTACACCTGAAATTAGTCATAAACACTTACACCTACGACTGGGATAAACATCTAACTTCTCCGTTCATGCTTCAGACACACAGCTCTGGCAAGGCACACTACGATCACGCATAAAACTGCCTATTGTCCTGATCGCACGACCTTGATCCTGTTCTTCCTCGTAAAGTCGCTTAATCAGATCAGTATAAAAAAAAAATCATCTTTGCCCCAAAAACGGGGCTCGTTCAGGAACAAAATTTTACTAGCAAGAGCACCATTGCATGAGAACGGTCTGATTCTACGATTATAAAAAAGCTTGTTTCATTAGTCCTTTTTGGGTATCTATTACCTTCAACTAGTTCCTTCCGTAGACTTTGCAAACCATATCTTAGGTTGGAAAAACCTTCAAAAATGGCACAAAAAGAGCAAAAAAAGCATTATTAGCGTAACTCCCCATACTTTTTTAAGCGTATACTCTTAGGAAGGAGTAATCTGCGATCAAAGTTTGCTCTTTTGCATGGCAAGTAAGCGCATACTGAAAGAGCTCGCGGACTTGCAAAGGGACCCTCCGGCGTCATGTAGCGCAGGGCCAGTGAAAGATGATATATATCAATGGCAGGCGCATATCATGGGTCCTGACGATAGCCCCTACTCTGGTGGACTCTTTCTTGTTTCAATCTCTTTTCCACAAGACTATCCCTTCCGGCCTCCTCGTGTCCAGTTTCAAACGAAGGTAAAGACGCTCAACTTGCAGTAAATCTCTGGACAAGTTGAAATTCTCTTAATCATAAATAGAAAAGAGTAAATAGAGGAATTCAACAAACGTTAAAAGAACTTGGAGATTTTTGATATATATGCTTTTTGAAAAATACCATGACATGAAACAAACTGGAAAGATTTTATACATCCATAGCCGTGTTCTCCGTAAAATCTTGGTAAACATATTGGTATATTATTTGCTGATGTAGTTCGGCTTGGAAATGGGTAGTTGCATACATTGTGTAAGCGCGTGGCAGTTCGATCATCCAAAGGTTTTCTGATATATAAAATTTTTGGAGAGATATGATGGATTTAAGAGCTGGAATCTGCGAAACTACAGTGGATTATATGGTTACTGTATAAATAAAAACATGCGCCCTGTTATTGATTATTTTGGGTATGACCGAATCGGAGCTAATGTAATTCGCAGTATACCTAAGTTTCATCAGAATGCTTTTGGAAGCCTTTCGTTTTACTCTGTAGTTTATGATTCCGCTGGTTGTTCTTATAGTTTTCAGCATTAAGCTTATTTAGTGAAGGAAGATGTCTCCTGGCCCATCAATGTTGAATAATACCGAAATCTTTCTTAAACTATTTCGTTTGCAGGTTTATCATCCAAACATAAGCTCTAGCGGAAACATATGTTTAGACATTCTGAAGGGAAGCTGGAGCCCTGCCTTAACGATTGCAAAGGTCTTGCTCTCTATAAGCTCGTTGCTGACGGATCCAAACCCTGATGATCCACTCGTCCCAGAGATTGCGCATGTGTATAAAACACAAAGAGAGACGTATAACGAAAGAGCGAAAGCTTGGACGATTAAATACGCCATGAAATAAAGAAAATGGAGGCATGGTCACAGTGAGAGAAGAGGCCATGCAGAAATCATCTAAAATTTATCTTTACTAGGCTGCATTAATTGCGTTGTTTTCAGTTGTATGTATGAGTATGCTATATTAGGACGTTATTTAACTGACATTTTGTTGATCGATTCAGTTTCGATTGTGGACCTTACGTGCTATAGAAATTCATTGATGGAACATACAATATAACCACTCCCCCATCATCCAAAAGTTGCCTGTTCTTGAATATGTACATTGGAAGTTCTCTTCTTTCTGAAATAATTGTTCTTTCCCAGTTCACTGGCTTGCTCATACAGTAACGAATATGTAATATTGTTGATTTGTACTATACTTATCTGACAATATAATATCCGTAATTTGCAGCTCCACTTATCGCCGGTAGAATCACCTGCTCGTGACCGCATTATTCATAATTAATAACCACGATCTAGCTCGCAACTTCGTATGTCACAGATTCATGCGCTTGAATTTCTGATACCTGAGCATTATCAGAAAATGCATTTACATTATGAAAATGTAACCATCATAGCGAATAGGTTTTACTCTTCATTTGATTGATAACGTCTTCAGCAAACTGACAAAATTTCATAGAATAATGGACGATATTCCAGATCTGTGCTCTGGCCTTATACCCTTAAAACCTTGTCTTCTTTGCCCGTATGAAAGTAGCACGCACAGGCATCCGCACGCCCGGCTTCTTGTTGCCTCAGGCACTTGGATCCATCGACTAGTGAGGGCTTCTTTTCAAGTTCAAGGAATCACGAATAGTATAAGAGGTGTTTTAGGGCTTACTGTTTGGATCAAGTAGAATTACACCCTCCTGACAATAGAAGGGTTCCGAGTTCAAGGCTTCACACAAAATACAGAATTTGGATTTACCTTCAAGTCCAAAGTTTTATGGAAGATTTAAATGACTTCTTTTCGTGGTAAGGATGGTCTAAAATCGGGGGATCGCATGCACTTACAAACTCCGTTTTATGAAGATTAGTGATAGGGACACTCTGTGTGAGGATGAGATCGAGTTGTAATAGTTACAATCCTTTCGAATGAAGAGAATGAAAGTTCAAATATATCACGATAAATTGTAGCCTATCTGTATGTCTTTTGCCTATCATACTCCATAATCTTGAGTTATTCATATATGTATCAAGTGCCCTAGCTTCGTATAAAAGGAAGTTCATTTAATTTTTTGTTGAAAATCTTATTCATATCTGCAACAAACAAATCCTAAAATGCTTAGATAGCCTCAGCCTTGATTGTTCATGTGAAGTTTGTGCTTCCTTTTCAAGGAACTATTCTCTGGAAAGGAGTCAAAATAAGTACTTGGAAAATCTAATAACTTATGTTCCTTTTGAAATCCTGAATGATGCTTGGCCTGATTGAAATATTATTTTACGGATTTAACATATTACCAATAGTCTTGCTTCCAAGGTTTCTGTTTCCAACTGTGCAACATGTAGCCTTCATTAATCTTGCAACGAATTCATTCATGAATATGAAGGGTCCGAGAGAGAGAGAGAGAGAGAGAGGAATTTGCGTTTGACAGCATAGATTGAGTGAAAGACCCATGAATTTGTATCATTGCGCCTCCATTATATTAAAGTTAATATAATGGAGGCGCAGAGAGAACTCAGCAACGCTTTGACATGTTTTCTTTGTGTGTCCCATCCTCCTCTTTAAATAGACTTTCAGTCCTGGATGTATTCCATTTGAGCATAATGTATTGACAAGTGGTCGATGTAAATAGTTCTGATGTGATTTCCACTTATACAGCTGACTCAAAATGATGCATGCGGGAAACAAAGTGTCAAACGTTTGCATGCATATGCATTGTTTGGCACATAAAAAGAAAGGGGGAATAAACGATTACAAATCCACCTTTTTTTCATTCTTATTTTTAATACCCAGTAAATGATGATAGCTCTCTTCATAACTCATGCAAAATATATATAAATATATGTAGAGAGAGAATGAGCAAGTACTATGGGTGAGAATCCAAGAAACTCTTTTATGTTATGTAAACTTGAGCGTGATTTTAGAATCACTAGTTTTCTTTTCATTAAAAGGTATGGAAAGTCTCTTTAATTTTAGGAAGACTTCCTTATAAATTATGTTGGTATCACTCCTTATTTCTTCATTTTAACTTTTGTAGGAATTTCATTTGGGTTCACATGCTCTATGTCTAAGATTTCAGGTTAATCGTTCTGTCTAACTTCTTTTGGAGCTTTTAATGGAACTAATCATAAGCTCCTTTGTTTCCACTAAAATCTTAGTGTTTCCCTTACAAGTTGGCAAAATCCTTTGAAATAATAACATTATGTCTCCTTGAAATTTGTAGGTATCCTCGTTTATAAACTAATGAGTGGAAGATATTGATCTCTCTATCTTTTGGGATTAGGGTCCCTTTCTATTCGTTGACATCATTCCAGAGTAGTTGACCAATCTACTTGGTGCTGGGGTTACAACTTGCAAAGCTAATGCAAACATGTCTTGAATATGTGGCTCTTGGCACACGTCCAAAATAGATCAACCAATCTATTTGGAACTTCCGAGGTAGGCCTTTGCTGCAAGTATGGTTCCTCTGTATGCATGTACTTTTAGGCCCTTGGAGTATTCACTTAAAATAGAATACAAACTAAACATTTTGAGAAGAAGAAAAAGAAATATCTTCAACTTGAACATATGTTCGATTCCACTGAACACGTTCCTATAGAATGACTATAGTCATCTTCAAGGCTCTTAGTATCCGTCCCTACATCCATTTAGCATCTTTAATTTAATGAGATACTTCTGCACGACATTACCATTCCTATGAACTTTATCTTCGTGTCATGGAATAGACTCCGATTGGAGAAGCTCCTCTTGTCCTTCATATGTAGGAGGATCATGAATATTTCTTCTTTGTGTGGTTCACCCCCATAAGGTTTTAACAAACCTACACAAAATACATTATGCATATGCCGATGACTTGGTAGGCTTGAATTGTAAGTTACTTTGCTGATTGAATCAAGAACTTAGAGTGGATCATAGTATATCTCTTGCTATTTAGCATAATACTTTTGATGTCTTGTACCTTGCCCTTGCCAAACTTTTGTCAAATTAGGTTTAACTAAATCAAGTCTTTTTCTATTTCTCCTGGTTGGAGTTGGAGACCATTTAAGATGACAACTTTGTGGAGGAGCAATATCATTATAGTATCACTTTCTTCTTCTTCCACATGAATTCTTAGATTTGGAATTTAGGAATCTCTCCCCTTTGGGGAATTCATGGCTGAGGATAACTTTTTGTCTAAGTCACCACTACTAAAAATCATTCCTTTTATCTAAAGAAGTTATTCTTTCGGAGATCTCTTCGTGACATCTCACAAGAACCCTTTCTTCTTGAGGATTACTCACCATGTCAAACATTTGACGACGAGATAGCACCTCTAGGTAAAATAGAGGATTTTTCATGACATCTTGTAGTCTTGTCATTAAGGAGACAATAAGTTGCACTCCCTCTTCAGAAGCACGTGCATTTGAGAAATCAAACTTATTTAAGTTGACCATAACCTCTTGAATACTATTTCACACATTTCTTATCTTGAATAGTTATTTCCTATGCTTGTGCTTTCCCTTAGAATCTTTCTTCTTGGATAGAAAGAAGGTCAACCTAATGTTCTACTACCAATGTTGTCAAGTCTACATCACAAAGTCTTCTTTTACCTTGCGATGAATCTATCCATGGATGAGAAGGGCCAACAGCTACAAAAAGAAAAAGAGAGAGATAAAAATTTGCATTTGGCATCATAGATTGACCGAAAGAACCATGAAATTTGATGAGAATTCAGCATCCAAGCATCTACATGAGCACAAATATGAATTCATCACATGGCAAAGAAAAAAAGAGCATAAAAAGCAGTAGACAAAGAACACACAATGAGGATCGTACCCCCATGGAGCAACTCTCCTCTCCAAAAGGTATTTTTTAAGAGTTCATGAGTTTTTACAACAAGAATTGTATGCCCTTTCCAACTTCTGAGAGATAACCTACACATACAGCTAACTCCTTCCACATAAATTATGCAGAACTTGAACACATAATTAATATAAGGAAATGAGAGCTTATTATACATCAATAATGGAACACGAGGAATGTGCTTCTGAAAAAAAAAAGGAGAAGAAACTCCAACCCAAGAAAGAAGACTAATTTGCATCACCCTCTTCTTTCTTCTTTCAAATTTCTGCAGAGAGAACTCGGTAGGGATTCACTGTTTTTCTATGTTTTTTATACACTACAAGAAAAAGGGGGGCGTAGCGACGCCCCCGAATCGGGAAAAAAACGAAAACCGTCGCTTATCGATGGAATCGTCGCATAAGCGACGGTAAAAAAATCATATTTGTTTTTTTGGCCGAGCATCGTCGCATAAGCGACAGTAGCGTCGCTTATGCGACGCAACACCAAAGCGTCGCTAAGTGCGTCGCTAGTTAGCGACGCACTTAGCGACGTTGGCAAACTGCAGAGCGTCGCATATGCGACGCTCTGGAATGTAAAAAAAAAATTTTCAATTCTCCCGGCACATTTGTGCCGGGCCTTGAACGCAAGACCGAGAGAGAGAGAGAGAGAGAGAGAGAGAGAGAGAGAGAAAGAGCGCGCGCGAGAGGGAGAGAGAGAAGGGAGACCGTTGACAGGTATGCGCACACACACACTTACACACACACATATACACGAATAGACACACACACACATACGCATAGACACACACACATACACACAAATACACACACATAGACACACATACACAAGACGCGCTGTCGGAAAGAATTTGTTACTCTTAAAATATTACAAAAATTAAAAGATTAAATGATTGTTATTAGTTTGGTTAATTTATGAAATTTTGACTAATATTTGACTTTAATTTTGCAGGAAAAGAAGTTTGCTGACCAAAATCAAGATGGGAAGTATTCATTTCAGTTTATTTATGGGTTTAGATGATAAATCAAGGGCTAGTTAAGGGTATGTTTATGTTTTAAAAGTAAATGTAAGGGTATTTAAGGGTTACATATAGGTTTTGGGCATGAATTATAGGGTTCTAGCTTAAATGCAAGGGTAATTATGGGTCATATGCATGTTCTAGTTAAAATTTATGGGTAATTAAGGGTTAAATGTATATTTTAAGCATGAACTTTAGGGTTCTAGTTAAGTTTTAAGATTAATTATGGGTTAATTATTCATCCTAGAGGGTTATGGAAGGTTAGAGAGTTTATGGGTTAGTTAGAGTTAATTGATGTGGTTTAAAGTTAGTTGTAGGGTAAACCTAAGGTTAAATGACTAAATAAGTGAGTTGTAGTTTATAAATAAATTGTTAAATAGGTTAATTTTATCATATGGAACCTTATTAAAATATTAGATAAATATATTAATTATTTAATTTCACTAAGCCTAAGGTAATAATTAAAATGGGTTAAATTAAATTTTAGCCTAAGGTATAGTATTTATTCTAAAGATTAGTATTTAAATAAATAAAAAAGAAGAAATGAAAAGTTATTTAAATTCTAAAGTATTTGGTCCATAGGATATTTAAATAGTTGGTTGAAATTGGGGAAATTCAATTGGGGAAAAATCCCACGCCTAAAAAGTTGTTGGAGTGATGTGGAGTCCAATTTGGTAAATTGGTTGAGTTATCTAAAGAGAAAAGTAGGCTATGGTGGGCTACTCACATCTATTTAAGAAGGGAGTACGTGCTCACAAGTTCATGTGTTTTATTTCAGGTATTTACTATGCTCTAGACTATAGTCAAATTGTTTGCACTTAGTTCTATGGAAGCTCTCTGACAGGAGGAGAGAGAGAAGACCATCTCTCTTGTCCTTCAGTTTTGGGAAAGCAAATTTTTTTGGAAATGCAGATATTTTCTTCTTCTTTTCTTCCATTCTTTTTTACCCTTTCTTTTTCTTTCCCTCTGTCTTTTTCCCCTCCTCTTCTTTAAATTAAATAAATTTTTTTTCTCTCCCTCTCCCTCCCTTTCTCTGCCGGCGGCGCAGCTCTGCTGCGCGCGCAGCACAGAGAGAGAGAGAGAGAGAGAGAGAGAGAGAGAGAGAGAGAGACAGAGAGAGAGAGAGAGAGATTAAGAGAAAGAGAGAGAGAGAAAGTGTGAGAGAGAGAGAGCAGTTGAGATTTTGTTTTTTTTTTTTCTTTTTCTTTTTTATTTTATTTCTTTTTATCCTCCCTCCCTCTCTTTCCCTCTCACTGCAGCCGACGGCGCAGTCCGCCGGCGCAGTAGAGAGAGAGAGAGAGAGAGAGAGAGAGAGAGAGAGAGAGAGAGAGAGAGAGAGAGAGAGAAGGAGAGAGAGAGAGAGAGAGAGAGAGAGAGAGAGAGAGAGAGAAAGGGAAAGGTACAGAGTGTAGAGAGGAAAAGAGAGAGAGAGTGAGAGAGAGAAATGAGAGAATTTTCTTTTTGTTTTCTTTATTTTATTTTATTTTCTTTTTTTTAATTTATGTTTTATGTTTTATGTTTACTTATTTTTTTTTTAATATTATGTTTAGTTATATTTATTTCTTTTATATTATGTTTATGTTTATTTAATATAAATAGTAAACGGTTATTTTATATATTATAAATAATATTTAATTAATTTATAATAGTTTTTTATAATCTTTATTATTATTATTATTTAATTATGAAAAGATTATGTGTTAATGTATGAGATTATGTATATGTGTGAATATATATGTATTTATTTATGTATATGTTTTAGTATATGTTTATGATATATATGTGTATGTTTAACTAATTAGGTTGATTGCTAAATGTATGTTTGATTTCCTAATGTTTTTTGTGTGCTCTCAGGTTAACATGAAGAAGAAGCAACTTAGCCTTATTCTTTTCCAAAGAACTCATTATTCCATCCAACTCTTCTTTATCCCAATACTTAAACCTAACCATTCTTAGCCTATACATTTCTTACCCTACCCTTAACCCAAGCTTCTTCATCCTTTAGTATGATATGATCCTATTAGAAATGCATTTACTAAATGTATTTACCCATGATAAATGTTGTTAGAGATAAGTTCATTCATGTATCATGTTAGGCATGTTTAGTCATTGATTGAACCCATGTTAGTGTTAATGCATGAACTCATGTTAGTTGCTAGTGCATGAACCCATGTTTGATGTTAGTGCATGTAGGGTATGTTAGTTAATATTAGTGCATGTTAGTGCATGATAAGTATGTTAGTGCATGTTAGGTATGCTAGTTAATTTTGATGCATGTTAGTAAATGGTAATACATGTTAGATCTTAAGCAATGCATGCTAGATGTTAGAAGTTAGGAATGTTAATTCATGTTAGTTAAGAAAGTGCATGTTAGATGTTAGGTTATGCATGTTAATGATAGGTATGCTTATGAATGTTAGAAATATATTAAGTGCATGAATATGGTTTTGCATGTAAATGTATATTTAGCTAATGCATGTTAGAAATTTATCCATGTTAGTTCATGCATGTCATTTAATGTATGTACTTTAGATATTATGTGTAGATCATGTGTGCATGAATGTATAATAGTGCATGCATGTATATGTATATGCATGTGCATGTATGTTCATGCATGTGTGTGAGTATGTATATGCATATTCATGCATGTGTGTGTTAATGTATGTTTATGCATGCATGTGTGTGCATGTATGTTTATGCATGTGCATGTATGTTCATGCATGTGTGTGCATGTATGTTCATGCCTATATTTGGTAGTTTAGGTTCATGCATGAGTATGTTAGTATATGGTATGCATAAGTATATTAGTGAAAGTTCATTTATGCATTTGTTTGTATGCATGTCATGTATGAATGCATGTATATGTATGTCTATGCATATGTGTGTTAGTGCACGTGCATGTATGCATGATCATTTATGTGTTTATGTTCATACATGTGTGTATTTATGCATGTGCATGTATGCATGTTCATCTATGGTAATGCATGTATGTTGTGTGTGAATGTATGTTTATGTACGATTATTTATACATGTATGTATGTTAGTTAAATACATATTTATGAGTAAACAATGAATGTTAATGTATATTAAAAATAATTATATAAATGATTTTTTTATAATAATGTATATATTTTAATAAAGAAATGTATTTATTATATATGTGTTTTTTTTAGGAAGATTAATTACTTTAGTAAAATGTTAAAAGAGAGTTAATTTCTATAAAGATATACTAATTTTTTTCATGTGTTTTATTTCAGAGAGCAATTGGCGAACTGGAGATTCACATGTGAACTGAAGTTTGAAAAGCAAAGATTACCCTTAGTTTGAAACTTTTATTAGCTTGTATAGGCTATATTTTAGACTATCATTTAAAAACATCATCTTATGATTTGTATAGGAATTTGGTTATTAATTTAGCACCATTAATTTTATGTCTAAAGAAAGTTCTTCTAGTAACACCTTTCTACCTTCATCAACTTTTGAATTACTGTTTCCTAAACCAATAGAAGATAAAGAATTAATAAAAGAAGTAATAGTAGAAGAATCTTTGCACGATCCTAGAACAACTATAACTTTACTTTCTATTGTTCCTCCTAGTGTTAGTGAAGAAAATTTTCCTCCAACTGTAGATAGAAACGTAGAAAATGTCCAAGAAGAAACAAACGAAACTATAAAAGATCAAATAGTTAGTAAAAAGATTATCCTACCTTCTTATTTTGATGCAGTTGAACTTTATAGGAACGCTTCACTTTACGGACCTTAGGAGAAGTTATACTTGTACCTGTTCCGCATAGTCACCCCGCGTGCGCCGTTAGCGAGGCGACTGAATTGATCCGCCAGTCGTCAGAAATCGCGCCCACACTTTGAACCCGACGTGAACAATGGCCCGGCAATCTCAGGTGATGTATGTTTAAATTTCTGCTTAGAAGTAAGCATGTTCCTTCAGGTCGAAACCAAAAAACATAAAACAATATGAAATGACGGGAGTTTATTTTCTTTCTCCCTTATCAAAAAAGATATGAAATGACAGGAGTTTATTTTCTTTCTCCCTTATCAAAAAAGATATGAAATGACGGGAGTTTATTTTCTTTCTCCCTTATCAAAAAAGATATGAAATGACGGGAGTTTATTTTCTTTCTCCCTTATCAAAAAAGATATGAAATGACGGGAGTTTATTTTCTTTCTCCCTTATCAAAAAAGATATGATATGACGGAAGGTTATTATCTTTCTCCCTTATCAAAAAAGATATGATATGATGAAAATTGTGAAATGATGAAGATGCATCCGATAGAATATATGAATTTATATTTGCAAGATAAATGATAATGAATATTACTTGTTTTGTATCTTCTGCCTTATGATTACTTACAGAAATTGATGATGGGTTATGAAATTGCAAGATAAATGATAATGAAGATTACTTGTTTTGTATCTTCTGCTTTATGATTACTTACAGGAATTTATGATGCGTTATGAAATTGATGGTTTGTCAATACTCTGAAGAATTTGAAGAAAAGTTGAAGAAGAATTCTATCTCGATAAGGAAAAAGAGTTAAGCTATTTAAAAAGAGAAATAATGAAGAATATGAAATTGAAGAAAATGATGCTGAAGATGATGCTGATGAAAATGAAGATGACGATTAAAAATCTATTTAAAAATCAGGTGAAACAGTTTTGATTACAGATTCTTTAATTTTTTGTGTATATGCATAAGCATTACTGCATGGATTAAAAGGATATGTTTCAATTTATTTAAAAAAATCAAGTAGAATTAAGATATAGAAATATCTGAAATATTTATGATTGAAGCATAATAACTCGTATTTATATGAACTGAATCAGGAAGTTAAATAGAAATTTTGGAATTGGAAACTTGTAAAAGAAAAGGTAGTCTTATTTTGAATATATGTATATGCTTAAAAGAAATTTTATTCATTAGTAAATGGGATTTTGTATCTTGCTTTTATTTTTTATGAGATCTGACCTCTAAATAAAATAAAAAATTAATTAAAAACTTCATACCCAACTAGTTTATATGTATGTGTCTGTTGTTAGTGTGCTATGTTGGGCTAGTAGGCGGGTGGAACAACCTTGGTCGGGTGATCAAGGCCACGAGATGCAGCTAGTTTCATCATAGGCCTAACCTATGTGTTGTCATGCGCCTGCATGGGTCGGTAGGCGGGTGGAGTTACTCTGGTCGGACGATCAGAGCCACGAGCTGACGTCGATTTCATGTAGGGCTGACATAGTTTGTCGTGCGCTATACCGGGTTGGCAGACAAGTGGGGTAAACTTGGCCGGGTGGACAAGTCCAGGAGTCGCACCCAATTTCGGTATAGGCCGATTTGTTAAAAATTAAAGAAAAAGCTGAGTTGGGATGAAGTAAGAAAAATGAAATGATTTAAGCAATAAAAAGAGAGTCAGACCATAGGAAATAAAAGTAGGAGGAATATAATTCTGTTATCTGATGAGAAAAGTTTTCTTTTTGTATATGCTGTTATGAAGGATAAGTTACTTATTCTTAGCAAGTGACATGAACAGAAGGACTATAAGACTTATGATTTATTCTTATAAATATTTGTTTAAATGTGGATTCAAAAATATGACATGATATTTTATAACTTATTTCTATGTTGATATTTTTCAAATGAATCGTACAAATCTTTTTAATTGCTTACAGTGTGAATGCATGATGAAATAAAATTTTGAAATTATTTAAACTTAATTTCAAAAGAATTTGATATGTTCCTTATGAATCTGCAGGTTGGCCCATCGGGACGATGTGCAGGTTTAGTGGGGGCGGATGTCGGAAAGAATTTGTTACTCTTAAAATATTACAAAAATTAAAAGATTAAATGATTGTTATTAGTTTGGTTAATTTATGAAATTTTGACTAATATTTGACTTTAATTTTGCAGGAAAAGAAGTTTGCTGACCAAAATCAAGATGGGAAGTATTCATTTCAGTTTATTTATGGGTTTAGATGATAAATCAAGGGCTAGTTAAGGGTATGTTTATGTTTTAAAAGTAAATGTAAGGGTATTTAAGGGTTACATATAGGTTTTGGGCATGAATGATAGGGTTCTAGCTTAAATGCAAGGGTAATTATGGGTCATATGCATGTTCTAGTTAAAATTTATGGGTAATTAAGGGTTAAATGTATGTTTTAAGCATGAACTTTAGGGTTCTAGTTAAGTTTTAAGATTAATTATGGGTTAATTATTCATCCTAGAGGGTTATGGAAGGTTAGAGAATAGGTTTATGGGTTAGTTAGAGTTAATTGATGTGGTTTAAAGTTAGTTGTAGGGTAAACCTAAGGTTAAATGACTAAATAAGTGAGTTGTAGTTTATAAATAAATTGTTAAATAGGTTAATTTTATCATATGGAACCTTATTAAAATATTAGATAAATATATTAATTATTTAATTTCACTAAGCCTAAGGTAATAATTAAAATGGGTTAAATTAAATTTTAGCCTAAGGTATAGTATTTATTCTAAAGATTAGTATTTAAATAAATAAAAAAGAAGAAATGAAAAGTTATTTAAATTCTAAAGTATTTGGTCCATAGGATATTTAAATAGTTGGTTGAAATTGGGGAAATTCAATTGGGGAAAAATCCCACGCCTAAAAAGTTGTTGGAGTGATGTGGAGTCCAATTTGGTAAATTGGTTGAGTTATCTAAAGAGAAAAGTAGGCTATGGTGGGCTACTCACATCTATTTAAGAAGGGAGTACGTGCTCACAAGTTCATGTGTTTTATTTCAGGTATTTACTATGCTCTAGACTATAGTCAAATTGTTTGCACTTAGTTCTATGGAAGCTCTCTGACAGGAGGAGAGAGAGAAGACCATCTCTCTTGTCCTTCAGTTTTGGGAAAGCAAATTTTTTTGGAAATGCATATATTTTCTTCTTCTTTTCTTCCATTCTTTTTTCCCCTTTCTTTTTCTTTCCCTCTGTCTTTTTCCCCTCCTCTTCTTTAAATTAAATAAATTTTTTTTCTCTCCCTCTCCCTCCCTTTCTCTGCCGGCGGCGCAGCTCTACTGCGCGCGCAGCACAGAGAGAGAGAGAGAGAGAGAGAGAGAGAGAGAGAGAGAGAGAGAGAGAGAGAGATTAAGAGAAAGAGAGAGAGAGAAAGTGTGAGAGAGAGAGAGCAGTTGAGATTTTGTTTTTTTTTTTTCTTTTTCTTTTTTATTTTATTTCTTTTTATCCTCCCTCCCTCTCTTTCCCTCTCACTGCAGCCGACGGCGCAGTCTGCCGGCGAAGTAGAAAGAGAGAGAGAGAGAGAGAGAGAGAGAGAGAGAGAGAGAGAAGGAGAGAGAGAGAGAGAGAGAGAGAGAGAGAAAGGGAAAGGTACAGAGTGTAGAGAGGAAAAGAGAGAGAGAGTGAGAGAGAGAAATGAGAGAATTTTCTTTTTGTTTTCTTTATTTTATTTTATTTTCTTTTTTTTAATTTATGTTTTATGTTTTATGTTTACTTATTTTTTTTTTTAATATTATGTTTAGTTATATTTATTTCTTTTATATTATGTTTATGTTTACTTAATATAAATAGTAAACGGTTATTCTATATATTATAAATAATATTTAATTAATTTATAACAATTTTTTATAATCTTTATTATTATTATTATTTAATTATGAAAAGATTATGTGTTAATGTATGAGATTATGTATATGTGTGAATATATATGTATTTATTTATGTATATGTTTTAGTATATGTTTATGATATATATGTGTATGTTTAACTAATTAGGTTGATTGCTAAATGTATGTTTGATTTCCTAATGTTTTTTGTGTGCTCTCAGGTTAACATGAAGAAGAAGCAACTTAGCCTTATTCTTTTCCAAAGAACTCATTATTCCATCCAACTCTTCTTTATCCCAATACTTAAACCTAACCATTCTTAGCCTATACATTTCTTACCCTACCCTTAACCCAAGCTTCTTCAACCTTTAGTATGATATGATCCTATTAGAAATGCATTTACTAAATGTATTTACCCATGATAAATGTTGTTAGAGATAAGTTCATTCATGTATCATGTTAGGCATGTTTAGTCATTGATTGAACCCATGTTAGTGTTAATGCATGAACTCATGTTAGTTGCTAGTGCATGAACCCATGTTTGATGTTAGTGCATGTAGGGTATGTTAGTTAATATTAGTGCATGTTAGTGCATGATAAGTATGTTAGTGCATGTTAGGTATGCTAGTTAATTTTGATGCATGTTAGTAAATGGTAATACATGTTAGATCTTAAGCAATGCATGCTAGATGTTAGAAGTTAGGAATGTTAATTCATGTTAGTTAAGAAAGTGCATGTTAGATGTTAGGTTATGCATGTTAATGATAGGTATGCTTATGAATGTTAGAAATATATTAAGTGCATGAATATGGTTTTGCATGTAAATGTATATTTAGCTAATGCATGTTAGAAATTTATCCATGTTAGTTCATGCATGTCATTTAATGTATGTACTTTAGATATTATGTGTAGACCATGTGTGCATGAATGTATAATACTGCATGCATGTATATGTATATGCATGTGCATGTATGTTCATGCATGTGTGTGAGTATGTATATGCATATTCATGCATGTGTGTATTAATGTATGTTTATGCATGCATGTGTGTGCATGTATGTTTATGCATGTGCATGTACGTTCATGCATGTGTGTGCATGTATGTTCATGCCTATATTTGGTAGTTTAGGTTCATGCATGAGTATGTTAGTATATGGTATGCATAAGTATATTAGTGAAAGTTCATTTATGCATTTGTTTGTATGCATGTCATGTATGAATGCATGTATATGTATGTCTATGCATATGTGTGTTAGTGCACGTGCATGTATGCATGATCATTTATGTGTTTATGTTCATACATGTGTGTATTTATGCATGTGCATGTATGCATGTTCATCTATGGTAATGCATGTATGTTGTGTGTGAATGTATGTTTATGTACGATTATTTATACATGTATGTATGTTAGTTAAATACATATTTATGAGTAAACAATGAATGTTAATGTATATTAAAAATAATTATATAAATGATTTTTTTATAATAATGTATATATTTTAATAAAGAAATGTATTTATTATATATGTGTTTTTTTCAGGAAGATTAATTACTTTAGTAAAATGTTAAAAGAGAGTTAATTTCTATAAAGATATACTAATTTTTTTCATGTGTTTTATTTCAGAGAGCAATTGGCGAACTGGAGATTCACATGTGAACTGAAGTTTGAAAAGCAAAGATTACCCTTAGTTTGAAACTTTTATTAGCTTGTATAGGCTATATTTTAGACTATCATTTAAAAACATCATCTTATGATTTGTATAGGAATTTGGTTATTAATTTAGCACCATTAATTTTATGTCTAAAGAAAGTTCTTCTAGTAACACCTTTCTACCTTCATCAACTTTTGAATTACTGTTTCCTAAACCAATAGAAGATAAAGAATTAATAAAAGAAGTAATAGTAGAAGAATCTTTGCACGATCCTAGAACAACTATAACTTTACTTTCTATTGTTCCTCCTAGTGTTAGTGAAGAAAATTTTCCTCCAACTGTAGATAGAAACGTAGAAAATGTCCAAGAAGAAACAAACAAAACTATAAAAGATCAAATAGTTAGTAAAAAGATTATCCTACCTTCTTATTTTGATGCAGTTGAACTTTATAGGAACGCTTCACTTTACGGACCTTAGGAGAAGTTATACTTGTACCTGTTCCACATAGTCACCCCGCGTGCGCCGTTAGCGAGGCGACTGAATTGATCCGCCAGTCGTCAAAAATCGCGCCCACACTTTGAACCCGACGTGAACAATGGCCCGGCAATCTCAGGTGATGTATGTTTAAATTTCTGCTTAGAAGTAAGCATGTTCCTTCAGGTCGAAACCAAAAAACATAAAACAATATGAAATGACGGGAGTTTATTTTCTTTCTCCCTTATCAAAAAAGATATGAAATGACGGGAGTTTATTTTCTTTCTCCCTTATCAAAAAAGATATGAAATGACGGGAGTTTATTTTCTTTCTCCCTTATCAAAAAAGATATGAAATGACGGGAGTTTATTTTCTTTCTCCCTTATCAAAAAAGATATGAAATGACGGGAGTTTATTTTCTTTCTCCCTTATCAAAAAAGATATGATATGAAGGAAGGTTATTATCTTTCTCCCTTATCAAAAAAGATATGATATGATGAAAATTGTGAAATGATGAAGATGCATCTGATAGAATATATGAATTTATATTTGCAAGATAAATGATAATGAATATTACTTGTTTTGTATCTTCTGCCTTATGATTACTTACAGAAATTGATGATGGGTTATGAAATTGCAAGATAAATGATAATGAAGATTACTTGTTTTGTATCTTCTGCTTTATGATTACTTACAGGAATTTATGATGCGTTATGAAATTGATGGTTTGTCAATACTCTGAAGAATTTGAAGAAAAGTTGAAGAAGAATTCTATCTCGATAAGGAAAAAGAGTTAAGCTATTTAAAAAGAGAAATAATGAAGAATATGAAATTGAAGAAAATGATGCTGAAGATGATGCTGATGAAAATGAAGATGACGATTAAAAATCTATTTAAAAATCAGGTGAAACAGTTTTGATTACAGATTCTTTAATTTTTTGTGTATATGCATAAGCATTACTGCATGGATTAAAAGGATATGTTTCAATTTATTTAAAAAAATCAAGTAGAATTAAGATATAGAAATATCTGAAATATTTATGATTGAAGCATAATAACTCGTATTTATATGAACTGAATCAGGAAGTTAAATAGAAATTTTGGAATTGGAAACTTGTAAAAGAAAAGGTAGTCTTATTTTGAATATATGTATATGCTTAAAAGAAATTTTATTCATTAGTAAATGGGATTTTGTATCTTGCTTTTATTTTTTATGAGATCTGACCTCTAAATAAAATAAAAAATTAATTAAAAATTTCATACCCAACTAGTTTATATGTATGTGTCTGTTGTTAGTGTGCTATGTTGGGCTAGTAGGCGGGTGGAACAACCTTGGTCGGGTGATCAAGGCCACGAGATGCAGCTAGTTTCATCATAGGCCTAACCTATGTGTTGTCATGCGCCTGCATGGGTCGGTAGGCGGGTGGAGTTACTCTGGTCGGACGATCAGAGCCACGAGCTGACGTCGATTTCATGTAGGGCTGACATAGTTTGTCGTGCGCTATACCAGGTTGGCAGACAAGTGGGGTAAACTTGGCCGGGTGGACAAGTCCAGGAGTCGCACCCAATTTCGGTATAGGCCGATTTGTTAAAAATTAAAGAAAAAGCTGAGTTGGGATGAAGTAAGAAAAATGAAATGATTTAAGCAATAAAAAGAGAGTCAGACCATAGGAAATAAAAGTAGGAGGCATATAATTCTGTTATCTGATGAGAAAAGTTTTCTTTTTGTATATGCTGTTATGAAGGATAAGTTACTTATTCTTAGCAAGTGACATGAACAGAAGGACTATAAGACTTATGATTTATTCTTATAAATATTTGTTTAAATGTGGATTCAAAAATATGACATGATATTTTATAACTTATTTCTATGTTGATATTTTTCAAATGAATCGTACAAATCTTTTTAATTGCTTACAGTGTGAATGCATGATGAAATAAAATTTTGAAATTATTTAAACTTAATTTCAAAAGAATTTGATATGTTCCTTATGAATCTGCAGGTTGGCCCATCAGGACGATGTGCAGGTTTAGTGGGGGCGGATGTCGGAAAGAATTTGTTACTCTTAAAATATTACAAAAATTAAAAGATTAAATGATTGTTATTAGTTTGGTTAATTTATGAAATTTTGACTAATATTTGACTTTAATTTTGCAGGAAAAGAAGTTTGCTGACCAAAATCAAGATGGGAAGTATTCATTTCAGTTTATTTATGGGTTTAGATGATAAATCAAGGGCTAGTTAAGGGTATGTTTATGTTTTAAAAGTAAATGTAAGGGTATTTAAGGGTTACATATAGGTTTTGGGCATGAATGATAGGGTTCTAGCTTAAATGCAAGGGTAATTATGGGTCATATGCATGTTCTAGTTAAAATTTATGGGTAATTAAGGGTTAAATGTATGTTTTAAGCATGAACTTTAGGGTTCTAGTTAAGTTTTAAGATTAATTATGGGTTAATTATTCATCCTAGAGGGTTATGGAAGGTTAGAGAATAGGTTTATGGGTTAGTTAGAGTTAATTGATGTGGTTTAAAGTTAGTTGTAGGGTAAACCTAAGGTTAAATGACTAAATAAGTGAGTTGTAGTTTATAAATAAATTGTTAAATAGGTTAATTTTATCATATGGAACCTTATTAAAATATTAGATAAATATATTAATTATTTAATTTCACTAAGCCTAAGGTAATAATTAAAATGGGTTAAATTAAATTTTAGCCTAAGGTATAGTATTTATTCTAAAGATTAGTATTTAAATAAATAAAAAAGAAGAAATGAAAAGTTATTTAAATTCTAAAGTATTTGGTCCATAGGATATTTAAATAGTTGGTTGAAATTGGGGAAATTCAATTGGGGAAAAATCCCACGCCTAAAAAGTTGTTGGAGTGATGTGGAGTCCAATTTGGTAAATTGGTTGAGTTATCTAAAGAGAAAAGTAGGCTATGGTGGGCTACTCACATCTATTTAAGAAGGGAGTACGTGCTCACAAGTTCATGTGTTTTATTTCAGGTATTTACTATGCTCTAGACTATAGTCAAATTGTTTGCACTTAGTTCTATGGAAGCTCTCTGACAGGAGGAGAGAGAGAAGACCATCTCTCTTGTCCTTCAGTTTTGGGAAAGCAAATTTTTTTGGAAATGCATATATTTTCTTCTTCTTTTCTTCCATTCTTTTTTCCCCTTTCTTTTTCTTTCCCTCTGTCTTTTTCCCCTCCTCTTCTTTAAATTAAATAAATTTTTTTTCTCTCCCTCTCCCTCCCTTTCTCTGCCGGCGGCGCAGCTCTGCTGCGCGCGCAGCACAGAGAGAGAGAGAGAGAGAGAGAGAGAGAGAGAGAGAGAGAGAGAGAGAGATTAAGAGAAAGAGAGAGAGAGAAAGTGTGAGAGAGAGAGAGCAGTTGAGATTTTGTTTTTTTTTTTTCTTTTTCTTTTTTATTTTATTTCTTTTTATCCTCCCTCCCTCTCTTTCCCTCTCACTGCAGCCGACGGCGCAGTCTGCCGGCGCAGTAGAAAGAGAGAGAGAGAGAGAGAGAGAGAGAGAGAGAGAGAGAGAGAGAGAGAGAGAGAGAGAGAAGGAGAGAGAGAGAGAGAGAGAGAGAAAGGGAAAGGTACAGAGTGTAGAGAGGAAAAGAGAGAGAGAGTGAGAGAGAGAAATGAGAGAATTTTCTTTTTGTTTTCTTTATTTTATTTTATTTTCTTTTTTTTAATTTATGTTTTATGTTTTATGTTTACTTATTTTTTTTTTTAATATTATGTTTAGTTATATTTATTTCTTTTATATTATGTTTATGTTTACTTAATATAAATAGTAAACGGTTATTCTATATATTATAAATAATATTTAATTAATTTATAACAGTTTTTTATAATCTTTATTATTATTATTATTTAATTATGAAAAGATTATGTGTTAATGTATGAGATTATGTATATGTGTGAATATATATGT
The DNA here is from genome assembly GCA_020310875.1 of Ceratopteris richardii. NCBI lineage: Eukaryota > Viridiplantae > Streptophyta > Polypodiopsida > Polypodiales > Pteridaceae > Ceratopteris > Ceratopteris richardii. The sequence continues at coordinate 146,386,038 of CM035440.1, read as the reverse complement.
ATTTATTTATGTATATGTTTTAGTATATGTTTATGATATATATGTGTATGTTTAACTAATTAGGTTGATTGCTAAATGTATGTTTGATTTCCTAATGTTTTTTGTGTGCTCTCAGGTTAACATGAAGAAGAAGCAACTTAGCCTTATTCTTTTCCAAAGAACTCATTATTCCATCCAACTCTTCTTTATCCCAATACTTAAACCTAACCATTCTTAGCCTATACATTTCTTACCCTACCCTTAACCCAAGCTTCTTCAACCTTTAGTATGATATGATCCTATTAGAAATGCATTTACTAAATGTATTTACCCATGATAAATGTTGTTAGAGATAAGTTCATTCATGTATCATGTTAGGCATGTTTAGTCATTGATTGAACCCATGTTAGTGTTAATGCATGAACTCATGTTAGTTGCTAGTGCATGAACCCATGTTTGATGTTAGTGCATGTAGGGTATGTTAGTTAATATTAGTGCATGTTAGTGCATGATAAGTATGTTAGTGCATGTTAGGTATGCTAGTTAATTTTGATGCATGTTAGTAAATGGTAATACATGTTAGATCTTAAGCAATGCATGCTAGATGTTAGAAGTTAGGAATGTTAATTCATGTTAGTTAAGAAAGTGCATGTTAGATGTTAGGTTATGCATGTTAATGATAGGTATGCTTATGAATGTTAGAAATATATTAAGTGCATGAATATGGTTTTGCATGTAAATGTATATTTAGCTAATGCATGTTAGAAATTTATCCATGTTAGTTCATGCATGTCATTTAATGTATGTACTTTAGATATTATGTGTAGATCATGTGTGCATGAATGTATAATACTGCATGCATGTATATGTATATGCATGTGCATGTATGTTCATGCATGTGTGTGAGTATGTATATGCATATTCATGCATGTGTGTGTTAATGTATGTTTATGCATGCATGTGTGTGCATGTATGTTTATGCATGTGCATGTACGTTCATGCATGTGTGTGCATGTATGTTCATGCCTATATTTGGTAGTTTAGGTTCATGCATGAGTATGTTAGTATATGGTATGCATAAGTATATTAGTGAAAGTTCATTTATGCATTTGTTTGTATGCATGTCATGTATGAATGCATGTATATGTATGTCTATGCATATGTGTGTTAGTGCACGTGCATGTATGCATGATCATTTATGTGTTTATGTTCATACATGTGTGTATTTATGCATGTGCATGTATGCATGTTCATCTATGGTAATGCATGTATGTTGTGTGTGAATGTATGTTTATGTACGATTATTTATACATGTATGTATGTTAGTTAAATACATATTTATGAGTAAACAATGAATGTTAATGTATATTAAAAATAATTATATAAATGATTTTTTTATAATAATGTATATACTTTAATAAAGAAATGTATTTATTATATATGTGTTTTTTTCAGGAAGATTAATTACTTTAGTAAAATGTTAAAAGAGAGTTAATTTCTATAAAGATATACTAATTTTTTTCATGTGTTTTATTTCAGAGAGCAATTGGCGAACTGGAGATTCACATGTGAACTGAAGTTTGAAAAGCAAAGATTACCCTTAGTTTGAAACTTTTATTAGCTTGTATAGGCTATATTTTAGACTATCATTTAAAAACATCATCTTATGATTTGTATAGGAATTTGGTTATTAATTTAGCACCATTAATTTTATGTCTAAAGAAAGTTCTTCTAGTAACACCTTTCTACCTTCATCAACTTTTGAATTACTGTTTCCTAAACCAATAGAAGATAAAGAATTAATAAAAGAAGTAATAGTAGAAGAATCTTTGCACGATCCTAGAACAACTATAACTTTACTTTCTATTGTTCCTCCTAGTGTTAGTGAAGAAAATTTTCCTCCAACTGTAGATAGAAACGTAGAAAATGTCCAAGAAGAAACAAACAAAACTATAAAAGATCAAATAGTTAGTAAAAAGATTATCCTACCTTCTTATTTTGATGCAGTTGAACTTTATAGGAACGCTTCACTTTACGGACCTTAGGAGAAGTTATACTTGTACCTGTTCCACATAGTCACCCCGCGTGCGCCGTTAGCGAGGCGACTGAATTGATCCGCCAGTCGTCAAAAATCGCGCCCACACTTTGAACCCGACGTGAACAATGGCCCGGCAATCTCAGGTGATGTATGTTTAAATTTCTGCTTAGAAGTAAGCATGTTCCTTCAGGTCGAAACCAAAAAACATAAAACAATATGAAATGACGGGAGTTTATTTTCTTTCTCCCTTATCAAAAAAGATATGAAATGACGGGAGTTTATTTTCTTTCTCCCTTATCAAAAAAGATATGAAATGACGGGAGTTTATTTTCTTTCTCCCTTATCAAAAAAGATATGAAATGACGGGAGTTTATTTTCTTTCTCCCTTATCAAAAAAGATATGAAATGACGGGAGTTTATTTTCTTTCTCCCTTATCAAAAAAGATATGATATGAAGGAAGGTTATTATCTTTCTCCCTTATCAAAAAAGATATGATATGATGAAAATTGTGAAATGATGAAGATGCATCTGATAGAATATATGAATTTATATTTGCAAGATAAATGATAATGAATATTACTTGTTTTGTATCTTCTGCCTTATGATTACTTACAGAAATTGATGATGGGTTATGAAATTGCAAGATAAATGATAATGAAGATTACTTGTTTTGTATCTTCTGCTTTATGATTACTTACAGGAATTTATGATGCGTTATGAAATTGATGGTTTGTCAATACTCTGAAGAATTTGAAGAAAAGTTGAAGAAGAATTCTATCTCGATAAGGAAAAAGAGTTAAGCTATTTAAAAAGAGAAATAATGAAGAATATGAAATTGAAGAAAATGATGCTGAAGATGATGCTGATGAAAATGAAGATGACGATTAAAAATCTATTTAAAAATCAGGTGAAACAGTTTTGATTACAGATTCTTTAATTTTTTGTGTATATGCATAAGCATTACTGCATGGATTAAAAGGATATGTTTCAATTTATTTAAAAAAATCAAGTAGAATTAAGATATAGAAATATCTGAAATATTTATGATTGAAGCATAATAACTCGTATTTATATGAACTGAATCAGGAAGTTAAATAGAAATTTTGGAATTGGAAACTTGTAAAAGAAAAGGTAGTCTTATTTTGAATATATGTATATGCTTAAAAGAAATTTTATTCATTAGTAAATGGGATTTTGTATCTTGCTTTTATTTTTTATGAGATCTGACCTCTAAATAAAATAAAAAATTAATTAAAAACTTCATACCCAACTAGTTTATATGTATGTGTCTGTTGTTAGTGTGCTATGTTGGGCTAGTAGGCGGGTGGAACAACCTTGGTCGGGTGATCAAGGCCACGAGATGCAGCTAGTTTCATCATAGGCCTAACCTATGTGTTGTCATGCGCCTGCATGGGTCGGTAGGCGGGTGGAGTTACTCTGGTCGGACGATCAGAGCCACGAGCTGACTTCGATTTCATGTAGGGCTGACATAGTTTGTCGTGCGCTATACCAGGTTGGCAGACAAGTGGGGTAAACTTGGCCGGGTGGACAAGTCCAGGAGTCGCACCCAATTTCGGTATAGGCCGATTTGTTAAAAATTAAAGAAAAAGCTGAGTTGGGATGAAGTAAGAAAAATGAAATGATTTAAGCAATAAAAAGAGAGTCAGACCATAGGAAATAAAAGTAGGAGGCATATAATTCTGTTATCTGATGAGAAAAGTTTTCTTTTTGTATATGCTGTTATGAAGGATAAGTTACTTATTCTTAGCAAGTGACATGAACAGAAGGACTATAAGACTTATGATTTATTCTTATAAATATTTGTTTAAATGTGGATTCAAAAATATGACATGATATTTTATAACTTATTTCTATGTTGATATTTTTCAAATGAATCGTACAAATCTTTTTAATTGCTTACAGTGTGAATGCATGATGAAATAAAATTTTGAAATTATTTAAACTTAATTTCAAAAGAATTTGATATGTTCCTTATGAATCTGCAGGTTGGCCCATCGGGACGATGTGCAGGTTTAGTGGGGGCGGATGTCGGAAAGAATTTGTTACTCTTAAAATATTACAAAAATTAAAAGATTAAATGATTGTTATTAGTTTGGTTAATTTATGAAATTTTGACTAATATTTGACTTTAATTTTGCAGGAAAAGAAGTTTGCTGACCAAAATCAAGATGGGAAGTATTCATTTCAGTTTATTTATGGGTTTAGATGATAAATCAAGGGCTAGTTAAGGGTATGTTTATGTTTTAAAAGTAAATGTAAGGGTATTTAAGGGTTACATATAGGTTTTGGGCATGAATGATAGGGTTCTAGCTTAAATGCAAGGGTAATTATGGGTCATATGCATGTTCTAGTTAAAATTTATGGGTAATTAAGGGTTAAATGTATGTTTTAAGCATGAACTTTAGGGTTCTAGTTAAGTTTTAAGATTAATTATGGGTTAATTATTCATCCTAGAGGGTTATGGAAGGTTAGAGAATAGGTTTATGGGTTAGTTAGAGTTAATTGATGTGGTTTAAAGTTAGTTGTAGGGTAAACCTAAGGTTAAATGACTAAATAAGTGAGTTGTAGTTTATAAATAAATTGTTAAATAGGTTAATTTTATCATATGGAACCTTATTAAAATATTAGATAAATATATTAATTATTTAATTTCACTAAGCCTAAGGTAATAATTAAAATGGGTTAAATTAAATTTTAGCCTAAGGTATAGTATTTATTCTAAAGATTAGTATTTAAATAAATAAAAAAGAAGAAATGAAAAGTTATTTAAATTCTAAAGTATTTGGTCCATAGGATATTTAAATAGTTGGTTGAAATTGGGGAAATTCAATTGGGGAAAAATCCCACGCCTAAAAAGTTGTTGGAGTGATGTGGAGTCCAATTTGGTAAATTGGTTGAGTTATCTAAAGAGAAAAGTAGGCTATGGTGGGCTACTCACATCTATTTAAGAAGGGAGTACGTGCTCACAAGTTCATGTGTTTTATTTCAGGTATTTACTATGCTCTAGACTATAGTCAAATTGTTTGCACTTAGTTCTATGGAAGCTCTCTGACAGGAGGAGAGAGAGAAGACCATCTCTCTTGTCCTTCAGTTTTGGGAAAGCAAATTTTTTTGGAAATGCAGATATTTTCTTCTTCTTTTCTTCCATTCTTTTTTCCCCTCTCTTTTTCTTTCCCTCTGTCTTTTTCCCCTCCTCTTCTTTAAATTAAATAAATTTTTTTTCTCTCCCTCTCCCTCCCTTTCTCTGCCGGCGGCGCAGCTCTGCTGCGCGCGCAGCACAGAGAGAGAGAGAGAGAGAGAGAGAGAGAGAGAGAGAGAGAGAGAGAGAGAGAGAGAGATTAAGAGAAAGAGAGAGAGAGAAAGTGTGAGAGAGAGAGAGTAGTTGAGATTTTGTTTTTTTTTTTTCTTTTTCTTTTTTTTTTTATTTCTTTTTATCCTCCCTCCCTCTCTTTCCCTCTCACTGCAGCCGACGGCGCAGTCCGCCGGTGCAGTAGAGAGAGAGAGAGAGAGAGAGAGAGAGAGAGAGAGAGAGAGAGAGAAGGAGAGAGAGAGAGAGAGAGAGAGAAAGGGAAAGGTACAGAGTGTAGAGAGGAAAAGAGAGAGAGAGTGAGAGAGAGAAATGAGAGAATTTTCTTTTTGTTTTCTTTATTTTATTTTATTTTCTTTTTTTTAATTTATGTTTTATGTTTTATGTTTACTTATTTTTTTTTTTAATATTATGTTTAGTTATATTTATTTCTTTTATATTATGTTTATGTTTATTTAATATAAATAGTAAACGGTTATTTTATATATTATAAATAATATTTAATTAATTTATAACAGTTTTTTATAATCTTTATTATTATTATTATTTAATTATGAAAAGATTATGTGTTAATGTATGAGATTATGTATATGTGTGAATATATATGTATTTATTTATGTATATGTTTTAGTATATGTTTATGATATATATGTGTATGTTTAACTAATTAGGTTGATTGCTAAATGTATGTTTGATTTCCTAATGTTTTTTGTGTGCTCTCAGGTTAACATGAAGAAGAAGCAACTTAGCCTTATTCTTTTCCAAAGAACTCATTATTCCATCCAACTCTTCTTTATCCCAATACTTAAACCTAACCATTCTTAGCCTATACATTTCTTACCCTACCCTTAACCCAAGCTTCTTCAACCTTTAGTATGATATGATCCTATTAGAAATGCATTTACTAAATGTATTTACCCATGATAAATGTTGTTAGAGATAAGTTCATTCATGTATCATGTTAGGCATGTTTAGTCATTGATTGAACCCATGTTAGTGTTAATGCATGAACTCATGTTAGTTGCTAGTGCATGAACCCATGTTTGATGTTAGTGCATGTAGGGTATGTTAGTTAATATTAGTGCATGTTAGTGCATGATAAGTATGTTAGTGCATGTTAGGTATGCTAGTTAATTTTGATGCATGTTAGTAAATGGTAATACATGTTAGATCTTAAGCAATGCATGCTAGATGTTAGAATTTAGGAATGTTAATTCATGTTAGTTAAGAAAGTGCATGTTAGATGTTAGGTTATGCATGTTAATGATAGGTATGCTTATGAATGTTAGAAATATATTAAGTGCATGAATATGCTTTTGCATGTAAATGTATATTTAGCTAATGCATGTTAGAAATTTATCCATGTTAGTTCATGCATGTCATTTAATGTATGTAATTTAGATATTATGTGTAGATCATGTGTGCATGAATGTATAATAGTGCATGCATGTATATGTATATGCATGTGCATGTATGTTCATGCATGTGTGTGAGTATGTATATGCATATTCATGCATGTGTGTGTTAATGTATGTTTATGCATGCATGTGTGTGCATGTATGTTTATGCATGTGCATGTATGTTCATGCATGTGTGTGCATGTATGTTCATGCCTATATTTGGTAGTTTAGGTTCATGCATGAGTATGTTAGTATATGGTATGCATAAGTATATTAGTGAAAGTTCATTTAGGCATTTGTTTGTATGCATGTCATGTATGAATGCATGTATATGTATGTCTATGCATATGTGTGTTAGTGCACGTGCATGTATGCATGATCATTTATGTGTTTATGTTCATACATGTGTGTATTTATGCATGTGCATGTATGCATGTTCATCTATGGTAATGCATGTATGTTGTGTGTGAATGTATGTTTATGTACGATTATTTATACATGTATGTATGTTAGTTAAATACATATTTATGAGTAAACAATGAATGTTAATGTATATTAAAAATAATTATATAAATGATTTTTTTATAATAATGTATATATTTTAATAAAGAAATGTATTTATTATATATGTGTTTTTTTTAGGAAGATTAATTACTTTAGTAAAATGATAAAAGAGAGTTAATTTCTATAAAGATATACTAATTTTTTTCATGTGTTTTATTTCAGAGAGCAATTGGCGAACTGGAGATTCACATGTGAACTGAAGTTTGAAAAGCAAAGATTACCCTTAGTTTGAAACTTTTATTAGCTTGTATAGGCTATATTTTAGACTATCATTTAAAAACATCATCTTATGATTTGTATAGGAATTTGGTTATTAATTTAGCACCATTAATTTTATGTCTAAAGAAAGTTCTTCTAGTAACACCTTTCTACCTTCATCAACTTTTGAATTACTGTTTCCTAAACCAATAGAAGATAAAGAATTAATAAAAGAAGTAATAGTAGAAGAATCTTTGCACGATCCTAGAACAACTATAACTTTACTTTCTATTGTTCCTCCTAGTGTTAGTGAAGAAAATTTTCCTCCAACTGTAGATAGAAACGTAGAAAATGTCCAAGAAGAAACAAACGAAACTATAAAAGATCAAATAGTTAGTAAAAAGATTATCCTACCTTCTTATTTTGATGCAGTTGAACTTTATAGGAACGCTTCACTTTACGGACCTTAGGAGAAGTTATACTTGTACCTGTTCCGCATAGTCACCCCGCGTGCGCCGTTAGCGAGGCGACTGAATTGATCCGCCAGTCGTCAGAAATCGCGCCCACACTTTGAACCCGACGTGAACAATGGCCCGGCAATCTCAGGTGATGTATGTTTAAATTTCTGCTTAGAAGTAAGCATGTTCCTTCAGGTCGAAACCAAAAAACATAAAACAATATGAAATGACGGGAGTTTATTTTCTTTCTCCCTTATCAAAAAAGATATGAAATGACGGGAGTTTATTTTCTTTCTCCCTTATCAAAAAAGATATGAAATGACGGGAGTTTATTTTCTTTCTCCCTTATCAAAAAAGATATGAAATGACGGGAGTTTATTTTCTTTCTCCCTTATCAAAAAAGATATGAAATGACGGGAGTTTATTTTCTTTCTCCCTTATCAAAAAAGATATGATATGACGGAAGGTTATTATCTTTCTCCCTTATCAAAAAAGATATGATATGATGAAAATTGTGAAATGATGAAGATGCATCTGATAGAATATATGAATTTATATTTGCAAGATAAATGATAATGAATATTACTTGTTTTGTATCTTCTGCCTTATGATTACTTACAGAAATTGATGATGGGTTATGAAATTGCAAGATAAATGATAATGAAGATTACTTGTTTTGTATCTTCTGCTTTATGATTACTTACAGGAATTTATGATGCGTTATGAAATTGATGGTTTGTCAATACTCTGAAGAATTTGAAGAAAAGTTGAAGAAGAATTCTATCTCGATAAGGAAAAAGAGTTAAGCTATTTAAAAAGAGAAATAATGAAGAATATGAAATTGAAGAAAATGATGCTGAAGATGATGCTGATGAAAATGAAGATGACGATTAAAAATCTATTTAAAAATCAGGTGAAACAGTTTTGATTACAGATTCTTTAATTTTTTGTGTATATGCATAAGCATTACTGCATGGATTAAAAGGATATGTTTCAATTTATTTAAAAAAATCAAGTAGAATTAAGATATAGAAATATCTGAAATATTTATGATTGAAGCATAATAACTCGTATTTATATGAACTGAATCAGGAAGTTAAATAGAAATTTTGGAATTGGAAACTTGTAAAAGAAAAGTTAGTCTTATTTTGAATATATATATATGCTTAAAAGAAATTTTATTCATTAGTAAATGGGATTTTGTATCTTGCTTTTATTTTTTATGAGATCTGACCTCTAAATAAAATAAAAAATTAATTAAAAACTTCATACCCAACTAGTTTATATGTATGTGTCTGTTGTTAGTGTGCTATGTTGGGCTAGTAGGCGGGTGGAACAACCTTGGTCGGGTGATCAAGGCCACGAGATGCAGCTAGTTTCATCATAGGCCTAACCTATGTGTTGTCATGCGCCTGCATGGGTCGGTAGGCGGGTGGAGTTACTCTGGTCGGACGATCAGAGCCACGAGCTGACGTCGATTTCATGTAGGGCTGACATAGTTTCTCGTGCGCTATACCGGGTTGGCAGACAAGTGGGGTAAACTTGGCCGGGTGGACAAGTCCAGGAGTCGCACCCAATTTCGGTATAGGCCGATTTGTTAAAAATTAAAGAAAAAGCTGAGTTGGGATGAAGTAAGAAAAATGAAATGATTTAAGCAATAAAAAGAGAGTCAGACCATAGGAAATAAAAGTAGGAGGCATATAATTCTGTTATCTGATGAGAAAAATTTTCTTTTTGTATATGCTGTTATGAAGGATAAGTTACTTATTCTTAGCAAGTGACATGAACAGAAGGACTATAAGACTTATGATTTATTCTTATAAATATTTGTTTAAATGTGGATTCAAAAATATGACATGATATTTTATAACTTATTTCTATGTTGATATTTTTCAAATGAATCGTACAAATCTTTTTAATTGCTTACAGTGTGAATGCATGATGAAATAAAATTTTGAAATTATTTAAACTTAATTTCAAAAGAATTTGATATGTTCCTTATGAATCTGCAGGTTGGCCCATCGGGACGATGTGCAGGTTTAGTGGGGGCGGATGTCGGAAAGAATTTGTTACTCTTAAAATATTACAAAAATTAAAAGATTAAATGATTGTTATTAGTTTGGTTAATTTATGAAATTTTGACTAATATTTGACTTTAATTTTGTAGGAAAAGAAGTTTGCTGACCAAAATCAAGATGGGAAGTATTCATTTCAGTTTATTTATGGGTTTAGATGATAAATCAAGGGCTAGTTAAGGGTATGTTTATGTTTTAAAAGTAAATGTAAGGGTATTTAAGGGTTACATATAGGTTTTAGGCATGAATTATAGGGTTCTAGCTTAAATGCAAGGGTAATTATGGGTCATATGCATGTTCTAGTTAAAATTTATGGGTAATTAAGGGTTAAATGTATGTTTTAAGCATGAACTTTAGGGTTCTAGTTAAGTTTTAAGATTAATTATGGGTTAATTATTCATCCTAGAGGGTTATGGAAGGTTAGAGAATAGGTTTATGGGTTAGTTAGAGTTAATTGATGTGGTTTAAAGTTAGTTGTAGGGTAAACCTAAGGTTAAATGACTAAATAAGTGAGTTGTAGTTTATAAATAAATTGTTAAATAGGTTAATTTTATCATATGGAACCTTATTAAAATATTAGATAAATATATTAATTATTTAATTTCACTAAGCCTAAGGTAATAATTAAAATGGGTTAAATTAAATTTTAGCCTAAGGTATAGTATTTATTCTAAAGATTAGTATTTAAATAAATAAAAAAGAAGAAATGAAAAGTTATTTAAATTCTAAAGTATTTGGTCCATAGGATATTTAAATAGTTGGTTGAAATTGGGGAAATTCAATTGGGGAAAAATCCCACGCCTAAAAAGTTGTTGGAGTGATGTGGAGTCCAATTTGGTAAATTGGTTGAGTTATCTAGAGAGAAAAGTAGGCTATGGTGGGCTACTCACATCTATTTAAGAAGGGAGTACGTGCTCACAAGTTCATGTGTTTTATTTCATGTATTTACTATGCTCTAGACTATAGTCAAATTGTTTGCACTTAGTTCTATGGAAGCTCTCTGACAGGAGGAGAGAGAGAAGACCATCTCTCTTGTCCTTCAGTTTTGGGAAAGCAAATTTTTTTGGAAATGCAGATATTTTCTTCTTCTTTTCTTCCATTCTTTTTTCCCCTTTCTTTTTCTTTCCCTCTGTCTTTTTCCCCTCCTCTTCTTTAAATTAAATAAATTTTTTTTCTCTCCCTCTCCCTCCCTTTCTCTGCCGGCGGCGCAGCTCTGCTGCGCGCGCAGCAGAGGGAGAGAGAGAGAGAGAGAGAGAGAGAGAGAGAGAGAGAGAGAGAGAGAGAGAGAGAGAGAGAGAGAGAGAGATTAAGAGAAAGAGAGAGAGAGAAAGTGTGAGAGAGAGAGAGCAATTGAGATTTTGTTTTTTTTTTTCTTTTTCTTTTTTATTTTATTTCTTTTTATCCTCCCTCCCTCTCTTTCCCTCTCACTGCAGCCGACGGCGCAGTCCGCCGGCGAAGTAGAGAGAGAGAGAGAGAGAGAGAGAGAGAGAGAGAGAGAGAGAGAGAGAGAGAGAGAGAAGGAGAGAGAGAGAGAGAGAGAGAGAGAGAGAAGGAGAGAGAGAGAGAGAGAGAGAGAGAAAGGGAAAGAGAGAGAGAGAAAGTGTGAGAGAGAGAGAGCAGTTGAGATTTTGTTTTTTTTTTTTCTTTTTCTTTTTTATTTTATTTCTTTTTATCCTCCCTCCCTCTCTTTCCCTCTCACTGCAGCCGACGGCGCAGTCCGCCGGCACAGTAGAGAGAGAGAGAGAGAGAGAGAGAGAGAGAGAGAGAAGGAGAGAGAGAGAGAGAGAGAGAGAGAAAGGGAAAGGTACAGAGTGTAGAGAGGAAAAGAGAGAGAGAGTGAGAGAGAGAAATGAGAGAATTTTCTTTTTGTTTTCTTTATTTTATTTTATTTTCTTTTTTTTAATTTATGTTTTATGTTTTATGTTTACTTATTTTTTTTTTTAATATTATGTTTAGTTATATTTATTTCTTTTATATTATGTTTATGTTTATTTAATATAAATAGTAAACGGTTATTTTATATATTATAAATAATATTTAATTAATTTATAACAGTTTTTTATAATCTTTATTATTATTATTATTTAATTATGAAAAGATTATGTGTTAATGTATGAGATTATGTATATGTGTGAATATATATGTATTTATTTATGTATATGTTTTAGTATATGTTTATGATATATATGTGTATGTTTAACTAATTAGGTTGATTGCTAAATGTATGTTTGATTTCCTAATGTTTTTTGTGTGCTCTCATGTTAACATGAAGAAGAAGCAACTTAGCCTTATTCTTTTCCAAAGAACTCATTATTCCATCCAACTCTTCTTTATCCCAATACTTAAACCTAACCATTCTTAGCCTATACATTTCTTACCCTACCCTTAACCCAAGCTTCTTCAACCTTTAGTATGATATGATCCTATTAGAAATGCATTTACTAAATGTATTTACCCATGATAAATGTTGTTAGAGATAAGTTCATTCATGTATCATGTTAGGCATGTTTAGTCATTGATTGAACCCATGTTAGTGTTAATGCATGAACTCATGTTAGTTGCTAGTGCATGAACCCATGTTTGATGTTAGTGCATGTAGGGTATGTTAGTTAATATTAGTGCATGTTAGTGCATGATAAGTATGTTAGTGCATGTTAGGTATGCTAGTTAATTTTGATGCATGTTAGTAAATGGTAATACATGTTAGATCTTAAGCAATGCATGCTAGATGTTAGAAGTTAGGAATGTTAATTCATGTTAGTTAAGAAAGTGCATGTTAGATGTTAGGTTATGCATGTTAATGATAGGTATGCTTATGAATGTTAGAAATATATTAAGTGCATGAATATGGTTTTGCATGTAAATGTATATTTAGCTAATGCATGTTAGAAATTTATCCATGTTAGTTCATGCATGTCATTTAATGTATGTACTTTAGATATTATGTGTAGATCATGTGTGCATGAATGTATAATAGTGCATGCATGTATATGTATATGCATGTGCATGTATGTTCATGCATGTGTGTGAGTATGTATATGCATATTCATGCATGTGTGTGTTAATGTATGTTTATGCATGCATGTGTGTGCATGTATGTTTATGCATGTGCATGTATGTTTATGCATGTGCATGTATGTTCATGCATGTGTGTGCATGTATGTTCATGCCTATATTTGGTAGTTTAGGTTCATGCATGAGTATGTTAGTATATGGTATGCATAAGTATATTAGTGAAAGTTCATTTATGCATTTGTTTGTATGCATGTCATGTATGAATGCATGTATATGTATGTCTATGCATATGTGTGTTAGTGCACGTGCATGTATGCATGATCATTTATGTGTTTATGTTCATACATGTGTGTATTTATGCATGTGCATGTATGCATGTTCATCTATGGTAATGCATGTATGTTGTGTGTGAATGTATGTTTATGTACGATTATTTATACATGTATGTATGTTAGTTAAATACATATTTATGTATGAGTAAACAATGAATGTTAATGTATATTAAAAATAATTATATAAATGATTTTTTTATAATAATGTATATATTTTAATAAAGAAATGTATTTATTATATATGTGTTTTTTTTAGGAAGATTAATTACTTTAGTAAAATGATAAAAGAGAGTTAATTTCTATAAAGATATACTAATTTTTTTCATGTGTTTTATTTCAGAGAGCAATTGGCAAACTGGAGATTCACATGTGAACTGAAGTTTGAAAAGCAAAGATTACCCTTAGTTTGAAACTTTTATTAGCTTGTATAGGCTATATTTTAGACTATCATTTAAAAACATCATCTTATGATTTGTATAGGAATTTGGTTATTAATTTAGCACCATTAATTTTATGTCTAAAGAAAGTTCTTCTAGTAACACCTTTCTACCTTCATCAACTTTTGAATTACTGTTTCCTAAACCAATAGAAGATAAAGAATTAATAAAAGAAGTAATAGTAGAAGAATCTTTGCACGATCCTAGAACAACTATAACTTTACTTTCTATTGTTCCTCCTAGTGTTAGTGAAGAAAATTTTCCTCCAATTGTAGATAGAAAGGTAGAAAATGTCCAAGAAGAAACAAACGAAACTATAAAAGATCAAATAGTTAGTAAAAAGATTATCCTACCTTCTTATTTTGATGCAGTTGAACTTTATAGGAACGCTTCACTTTACGGACCTTAGGAGAAGTTATACTTGTACCTGTTCCGCATAGTCACCCCACGTGCGCCGTTAGCGAGGCGACTGAATTGATCCGCCAGTCGTCAGAAATCGCGCCCACAGCGCACACACATACACACACATAGACGCTCACACACATACACACACATATACACACACACACACATACACACATAATGATGCATCCACACACATACACATGCATACACACATAGACACACATATACACACACACATATGCATACACACACACATAGAGAGACATACACACACATACACATACATGCATACACATACACACATAAACACATACACACACATAGACACATACACACATAAACACATACACACTCATAGGTACACACACATACACATAGACACACACACATATAGTATATACACACACATGCACACATAGACACATACACACATACACATGCATACACACACATACACATGCATACACACATACACACACATATACACACACATACACACACATATATGCATACACACACATAGAGAGACATACACACATAAACACATACATGCATACATTTGCATACATAATGCATATGCATATGCATATAATGTACATACGTACTTACATGCATACATAATGCACATGCATAGATACATACACACACACAGATACGTACACACATAGACACATACACACACATGAACACATACATACTCATAGATACACACACATACACATAGACACACACACATACACACACAGACACACATACACATAGACGCGCACACACATACACACACATAGACGCTCACACACATACACACACATATACACACACAGACACATACACACATAATGATGCATCCACACACATACACATGCATACACACATAGACACACATATACACACACACACATATGCATACACACACACATAGAGAGACATACACACATACACATACATGCATACACATACACACATAAACACATACACACACATAGACACATACACACATAACCACATACACACTCATAGGTACACACACATACACAAAGACACACACACATATAGTATATACACACACATGCACACATAGACACATACACACATACACGCATACACACACATACACATGCATACACACATACAGACACATATACACACACATACACACACATATATGCATACACACACATACACACACATATATGCATACACACACATAGAGAGACATACACACATAAACACATACATGCATACATTTGCATACATAATGCATATGCATATGCATATAATGTACATACATACTTACATGCATACATAATGCACATGCATAGATACATACACACACAGATACATACACACATAGACACATACACACACATGAACACATATATACTCATAGATACACACACATACACATAGACACACACACATACACATAGACACACACACATACACACATAATGATGCATACACACACATACACATGCATACACACATACAGACACATGTACACACACATAATGATGCATACACACACATACACATGCATACACACATACAGACACATGTACACACACATTCACACACACATTCACACACAGTCACACACATATACATACATGCATACATATTGCATATGCATATGCATACATACATACTTACATGCATATGCATACACACACACATATGCATACATACATACTTACATGCATATGCATACACATGCATATGCATATGCATACATAATGCATATGCATATGCATACATAATGCATATGCATATGCATACATAATGCATATGCATATGCATACATAATGCATATGCATATGCATACATAATGCATATGCATATGCATACATAATGCATATGCATATGCATACATACATACTTATATGCATACATAATGCACATGCTTACATACACTGTCATAATGTATACACACACACATACACACATAGACACATACACACATAATTATGCATACACACACATACATATGCATACACACACATATGCATACATACATGCATACACATACACACACATAGATACATACATACACATAAATACATATACACTCATAGACACACACACATACACATAGACACACACACATATACACACACATACACACATAGACACATGCACACGTAATGATGCATACACACATACACATGCATACATAGACACACATAATAATGCATACACACACATACATATGCATACACACACATGCATACAAACATATACACACATATACACACACACATGCATACACACATATACACACACATATACACATATACACATACACATGCATACACACACACATGCATACACACATACAAACACATATACACACACACATACACACATAGATACATACACACGTAATGATGCATACACACATACACATGCATACATAGACACACATAATAATGCATACACACACATACATATGCATACATACATGCATACACATACACACTTAGACACATAGACACACATAGATACATACATACACATAAACACATACACACTCATAAACACACACACATACATAGACACACACATATACACACACATACACACATAGACACATGCACATGCAATGATGCATACACACGTACAAATGCATACATAGACACACATAATGATGCATACACACACATACATATGCATACACACACATGCATACATACATGCATACACATACACACATAGATACATACACACACGTAGATACATACATATACATAAACACATACACACTCATAGACACACACACATACACATAGACAACACACACATATACCTACACACATACACACATAATGATGCATACACACACATACACATGCATGCACACACATACACATGCATACACACACATACACGTATATATATATTGATTTCTAACCATTTTGTTTTATATGTTAGGTATTATGGATCCCAGTAAAGAGAGAAAGGCAAAACTCACTCTCATAAAAAGTCTTATGAGAGCAAGAGTTCCGTCAGATACTCTAGGGGCCATAATGCGGGACTACGCAGAGATGTCCGATGAGGAGCTGGATTATACGATACAGATGCTTACGCGATCAGACGAGGGCTCTTCTGCGGATCCACATGCAGGAAGAGAGCTATCTGCTCATAGGTATGTTTTTTTTCATAAATTTTTTTAATGATATTATAGCACATATTTTTATTTATTTCTTTCTATCTATTTTCAGGACACCTATACCACCTCCAGCACGTGATAGCAGAGCAGAGACGTTGCCTATGAGGACATGCATAGGCACGTTAGGACTAGAGTGCGACATAGAGCCAGAGGGGAATATTGTATACATAGGAAATGGATTGGAGTTCAAGAGGAGAATGCGTGCACTATGCGACTCTTACCTGCGCTTTATCCACTTACCGTGGAAGTAAGTAAAAGTTTTACATATAAATTGAAATATATATCTTATGTTTTATTTATATTATGTTTTTTATTTTTGTAGTGAGCATGATGAGAGGGATAAAAAGTACGTGCTCAGTTCACTTGAGACGGAGTTTGGGACAGTGTGGTCTCTTAAATGGTGTTTAAAAGAGATGCGGACACTTATGGCGCATCGTCGTGACAATGCACGGTATGTATGTATATGAGAGAGAGAGAGAGACAGAGAGCACTAATCTCGATATTAGGGTTTTGAAATCCCTAATTTAAAAACTCTAATTCAACCTTTTAGCCATATGTTTGAAGTATATGTACACCTCCGACGTCCTACTAGAGAGATGTCTCTCCTCCCAACCTTATGCCTCTATATATAGCTACTCGAATCAACGAGGATCATGATTCATAATATATGTAAAGATATATACACATCATGTAGATAGGATACATAAATATAAAATGGAGTAGATATATTATGCTTCACACATACATGCCTAAATGCACACATAAATATATATATACATACTAACATATTTACATGTACATATTTACACATACATGTACATGCCTACATGCACACATAAACATATATATACATGCATACATATTTACATGTACATATTTACACATAGACACATATACATATATACATGTACACAATTATAAACACTTGCATATATTACGTACATGAATACATGTATACATATATCACACACATGCAAACACATACATATACATGAAATACATATATATGCATACTAATATATGTATACATATAATACACATGAATACACACACATATGCATACATACATGATAAAAATTTACTCCGCGAAGATAAAGCTATATATAAAATAATTAGGCATACCCCCGAGCTTCATGTTCTAACTTAGAAGAACATGATTTCATCTCTCTAGTAGGATTCATCGTTATTCAAGTTAATAAAAAAAACCTATTATCCGATATCCATTCAGAAGCTTCAAGTTACTATCTAATCTGCTCATATGTTTTCATTATTGCCATCATTTTGGTAAGACATCAATATAGTCTCATCTTCATTATCCTTATTGATTTCATTTATTTCTTCTATTGTTAAATCTATGTTCTCATGAATCACATCATCTATTGGTGGATTAATATCTATTTCTGGTAATTCCTCTTCCTCATCAGTAGAATCAGCATGTAGAGAATTATCCTCTTCATCAAAAAGATTAGTATCATTATCACGTATAATGAGTCTAATTTCTATTCCAGATGTTGATGTATCAGTATCTGATGCTGAATCATCAAGAGGACTTTCTGCAATCTCTCTAACAATAAACTGTTCAAACAATGACCTACCTCTA
Organism: Ceratopteris richardii; assembly: GCA_020310875.1. Taxonomy (NCBI): domain Eukaryota; kingdom Viridiplantae; phylum Streptophyta; class Polypodiopsida; order Polypodiales; family Pteridaceae; genus Ceratopteris; species Ceratopteris richardii. The sequence continues at coordinate 146,367,039 of CM035440.1, read as the reverse complement.
GGTTGCACATGAATGACTTGCCACCAAGGATGAGCATCTGGGTTTTTATAAAAAAATGCTTGTTCAATATGCCTAGGAAGAATATATGGTTCTTTAGTAGATCGCATTACCTTGGAAGAATCAATTGCCCAAAACCCAGATAATTCCTTTCTTATTGTAGAATTACTACCTTTATACTCCGCTCGATACCATTCAACCTTCAAAATGACCTATCAAAATATATAACAACAAAAACGTCCCATTATTAGGTGCTTAAAAAAATAACTAACTCAAAAAAAAATATATAAACTTTTTTCTACCTGTTTGAATGTACGAAATGAAATTTCGTAGATACCAACAATAGTTCCTACGTAACCAAGTTCGCTATCTATAAGGTTCGTGTCTTTTGAGCTAGCACGTGATAGTTGCTTGAAACAAGCAACAATACTAGAATCCTCTGTTTTACATAAAGAATCAATGGATTTGATTCTAATATGCTGTCCAAAAGCCCACATATTAGTGAACATTCGAGCCTGCAAAATAAATTCAATTAGTAAATAGAAACTAACATACATATATGAAAAAAATAAAATATATATTTTAATAAAATTACCTTTTGTTCACAACCTATCATTAACTCTCTTTGCTCAACTGAGATTTCTTCATTATTTGCGTTGGCGCGTTGCAAACGACTATATAGCCAATCCGTGAAAGAAGGTATATCTGTAATCTCATTATTATCGAGATTACGTCTAGATCTTTTGTTTTTTCGCCTTTTACTTTGGAGACTTTGAAGTTCCTCGTACTCGCTAACAAATGCTTGCATGCATTCGCTATTATATGCTACAAAAGTAGAAACATCATTTTTTTCTTGAAATGTAAATAAGAATGGAACCCCCTTACCTGATAATACCTCATCTGTTATTTTTGAAGAAGACTCGTTGGTCCATGCACGTGGAGCTTCTTCATGAACTCTTTCAAGGTACTCACTAACGTAATACATGCACTCTTCAAGCATCCAAACCTTTGCCATGGATCCTTCTGGTTTTGCTCTTTGTCGCACATAACCTTTTAGTATTCCCATAAATCGCTCGACCCAAAACATCCATCGAGTGTTGACAACACCGGCAATCTCTATCTCATCTACAAGATGGACTAGTAAATGAACTTGAATATCAAAAAATGAAGTAGGAAGTTCTTTTTCCATCAAACATAGTAGCTCTTTGCATTCACGTTTTTTTGTGGGATCGAATTTTTATCGATCTCTTTGGATGTAATCCACCTATACAAATCATAAAAACAATTGTAAAGAAGTTAATTAAAAAATAAAAGATATCCAATATTCATACATATTAAATATAAAAGTATCATAATTACCTTATAAGTGATCCAAGACGATAGATCACATCTCGTACTCCTTTCGTTGTACATCCATCGATAACCAAAGGTAAAATATGTTTCAAAAAGTTATGCCAGTCATGGGTCTTTAATCCAGATAAGCTCTTATCATCCATAGTAAACATGTTTTGAAACGATGCTCCATATCCTGTAGGAGTCTTGATCAATTGAATTCTATTGTTGATAGTCTGTATCTCTTTTGTCGTAAGTACCCAAGGAGCAGATGCATAAGTCGTTTCTTGTCGATGTCTATCAAAAACTGGCCATAACTTTGGTTTGGATTTTTGATCTTTCAAATCATTCCTTGATGTTGTGGTATCTTTTAGTCCAAGAAGATGCTGCCATAGTGAATAACCAATATTTTTGAATATATGCATAGGATCAAGAAGATGACATACTTTTAACTCTTTCCAATACTCCAAAGAATACCATATTGATATGTTCTCTGCGAGTGCCAATTTCCCTTTACCTCTGTTCACATACTCATTATCTGAATCATCACTGAAGATTTCTGCTTCTGGATCTATCAGAGGTCCATCTGTCCATTTTTTATACCAATCCATATATATATTTATGCACATATATATATATCAGAGGTCCATATATTTATGCACATATCAGAGGTCCATATATATATATATATATATATTTATGCACATATATATAAATAGATAGAAAATTGAAAATTATACCTTAATAGTGTCGAAACAGATACATTACTCCATCCAAAACGATTTTGAAGGTTGAGAATAAGTAAGCTCGCACTTAGTCGTGTCAAACGACTTCCTTCATATACATGCTTTAGACATTCCTCTCGAAGATATTTCTCATTTTTAGAAATATCCATGCTCTCACTGTCATTTTGATACCAATCCTCAATAAAATCTGCCATGCCATCATCTTCATCATTGTCACATAAATCTTGTATTGTTTCATCTTTTGAATATAGATCTTTCAACTTTGCATATTGCACAGGCTTAGTTTTGCGTAGCCTACTCATGGAAGCTTCTGATAAATGAGGTCTTATTGGTAATTGTGAATGTTGTGGACGAATATCATCAACATCATACGTTGGAATCTACACATATAAATAAAACTCATTAGTATTCCATAAATGAATAAAAATTAAACTTCAAATATAAAATTAAGTATATAACTTATTAAATATGGATAGAAAATTTTTATTCTCTCAAGCTAAAAGGTGCTCTTGGAGGTCTACGCCATCCATAATTCACTAATAGTTCATCACCAGCATGTAATGTAGTAATAGCATTGACAACTATGTATCTTGATACATCTTTACTCATGTATGGTGATTCATGACTATTTTCACTCTCCTCAAATGTGCAATTAGTCCTTGAACTATTATGTAACCCTCGACTACTATTTATTAAACCTGCTATATTTCCATGTGTGTAAGGTCTTCCATCAATATATAATCTTTCATTTTCTGCATGTAAAATCCTTCTACTAGTAAGAGATGCTACGTTCAAGCATATTCCATAAGTACTCATGCTTTGAACATAACGTGAAAGTCGATGCCAATCTCCCCATCCATATATAGGACCACAAAATGGCATAAGAGTGACTTCACAGTTCGGAGGCACATACAAATCCTCTACAATAAAGAGACCACGACCAGCATTAGTAATAGTGGATGGAGCAATCATATAGCGATTACCCCAAAAGTTGAAAACCTCTCCATCTAAAGGAAGTGGTCCTCTATTCCATCCTCCATATCTTCTTCTATCATATGTTTGTACTAAAGAACGATCACGAGCTGGCAATGGATAATCTCCAGCCGTTTCATTCTCTAAACCAGGAGGTAGAGGATTTCTAGAAACCTCTGCTTGTAATTGATGAACAGCAAGTCCATGACGTGTACGAGGTATATTAACATTATGAGAAAAATCATCATCATCATCATCATCGAGCAAGTATTCATGTATATCAATAATAATTTGATTTTATACATGGTTTTTAAATAAAAAAATGACATTAATATATATAGAAAATACATACCCAAGCATTATCACGTTGACTAGGTGATGGTGCATGCTCAAAAGTACCATACTCTGCCTCATGTTGAATACATTCCAATCGTGGTCTTCGATACGTGCCATAACAAGAGTTACACCAACATATAATATGCTCTTGATAGTAAAATTCATCATAATTCCTATCGGAGGACACATGTGAAGTCGTTGCATGGGTAGGAGGTGGTGGAGTACCCTCTGATTGATCAGAATCTGCACATCATAAGAAACATAAAAAATATATATAAGTTATGTATCCATCAAATATAGTTAAAATTAAATATTTCAATACTTACAGTATAAAGTCGTTGCACGATGAGGAGACGGTGGTGGAGTTCCATCTGATTGATCAGAATCTACAAATAATGGTATTTGATATTAATAATTTGATTATCTACATAAATAAAAAATTCACATATACATATTTACACATACACACATATTCACATATACACATTTATACATACACACGTATTCACATATACACAACACATATTATTGTGGGATAAATGCATGTATTTTGTATGAATGAGTGTATATGCATGCATGTGTGTACGTATATATGTGGATATGTATATGTGTGTTTATGTTATATGTATGTATATGTGTATATATATACATATATGCATGCGTATATGTTTGCATGTATATGTGTATGTGGGTATGTGTATGTGTATGTGTATGTGTATGTGTATGTGTATGTGTATGTGTATGTGTATGTGTATGTGTATGTGTATGTGTATGTGTATATGTGTGTATATATGTGTATGTATTCTGACTTTTTTTTCTGTTTGAGATTAAATTAACAGGAGATATTGTATGGTCGAAAAAAATAAGAGGCGAGCTAACATACCACCTGAGTCGTGGCAGTTTTTTCGTAGACAGCTACGTCTTCAGGAGTCATTTCCTCAGCAGAAGGTACACAAATTAATAGTTTATATTTATAATTTTTAGATATTTTAGTAATTTTTTAATTTAATTTATGTATTTTTTTCCTTGAATAAACAGGCTGCTGCAAAGAAGAGAGTGGAGTCGGGCCACACATCGCACTTAGGCCAAATGGGCCATAATGGTTTTGTAGCTACGTTTGTAAGTATATGTGTTATTGTGAGTATATTTTTTATTTTAGTTAAAATGCAAGCAACTAATGTTTTTTATTTGTTTCATTGCAGCGAAAGGATTATGGCCGATATCCTACGAAACACGAGATCGAGTATGCTACACATTTTGGATATCGGCGTTTGAGCGAGTATATACAAGATCATCCTGATGCCTTTGTGAGTATTTTTAAATTTTATATAATTATTTTGTTGTTATGAATGTTTTAATTATTTTATTGATTTATGTTTGTTATATGTAATACAGGAGTATTATGGGAAGACAAATATGGATGAGGTGGAGAGACAGACACAGGAGGGACGATCTCGATCGTCACAGGGTGATCATGAGGATGAGGATGAGGAAGATCAGGATGATCATGATATTGCTGATGATGATGATGATCATGATGATGATGATTAGGATTTTAGACGTTGATTATGACATTGGATTATATGTATTTACATTGATATATATATATATATATTTATCTATATATTTTTCATTTCAGTCATGTTTTGAATTGTGTGTATGGTATTAAGTAATGAAGAGTTTTGTTCTATTGATTGTTATTATTGTTTATATTAAGCATGTGTTTTAATACTTTAATTATATAATTCATTCATATGTGTGTACCTAAGTGTATATGTATGTGTGTTCTTGTGTATGTGTGTGTATATGTATAACTCTATGTGTATGTGTGTGTATGTGCATGTATATGTGTATATGTAGGTATATGCATGTGTGTGTGCTTCTTCATCATGTATAAGTGTATGAGTGCATATCAATAAGTGTGAGTATGGTATGTAATGAAAATAACACAATTCAAATGATCTACAAATAATAGAAATTGTACTTATAATTGTGATCCATAGTTTTTGCTTGGTTAGCTTCTTGAATAACCTGCAATAAAGAGAGAGAAGAGAGAGAGAGAGAGAGAGATCTAGAGAGAGAGAGAGAGATCTAGAGAGAGAGAGAGATCTAGAGAGAGAGAGTGAGATCTAGAGAGAGAGAGAGATCTAGAGAGAGAGAGAGAAAATTCAAAGAGAGAAAGATGTAGAAAGAGAGAAACAAAGACAGAGGGAGACAATAACAGAGAGCTTAAGCAAAACAACAATTCTGCATATACTTGCTTCGGCTCGTAAGCGCAGCGCAATTGCGAACGTTGGAGAGCTCTTCGATCGGATGCGTGAAAATGCCGATTGCAGAGCCTCCAACGTTTTAATTTTTGTCCGTCAACAGATCGTCGTATAAGCGATGCAACGCGTCGTCGCATAAGCGACATTTGCTTAGCGTCGCGTATACGACGGTCTGCACCGTCGCTTATACGACAGTGTGGACCGTCACTTATGCGACGCTAAAAAGCGTCGCTTAAGAAACGCAAAAAAGTGTCGCTTAAGCAACGCAAAAAAGTGTCGCTTAAGCGACGCATTTGACAAGCGTCGTTTAAGCGACGTTAGGCAAATACCGTCGCAAATACCATCGTTTTCTGCGTCGTATAATCGACGGTCCGCGCTCGACGGTAATTCCGACGCAAGTTGCAATTTTATAGCGACGAAATTCTATCGCGTTAACCGTCGCTACACGCCCGTATTCCTTGTAGTGATATAACCCTTCCATTATCGTCTTTAAATATATCTTTCCATCCCAACGTGTATGGAATGTGAGCTTCATACATTGACAAGTGGTCCATTGGAATAGCTTCACTATGTTTTACATTTAGATAAGTAAACTGAAGCTGATGCATGCGAGAAACAAAATGACTTAGAATTTTTAAGCTTTTGCGTGCAGAAATTTTTGCTTATAGGCAGAACTTCACATCAGGTATTGTTTGCCACATAAATGAACACATCAGATCTTTCAAAATTAGAGTGTAGAGTTGAAAAAAAGAAAGGAAAGTAAAAGTTTATGAGTCCACCTTTCCTTTTATTTCTATTTTTATTACTGAGTAAATGATCATATCTCTCTTCATTACTCATGCAAAGTAAATATAAATATATATAGAAAAAATGAGCACATATAAACTAGTACTCCATTTTCTAAGAATCGAAGACAATTCCGTGAAAATCAGGAAGCTTTTTTGTGCTATGTGAACTTCAAGCTGATCTTAAAATCACTAGTTTTCTTTTCATTAAAAGCTTTGGACATTCTCCTTAATTTAAGGAAATATTCCATATTTTAACGGAATGATTAGAAATTGTTATTTTATAATGATAAATCACTCCTTATTGCTTCATTTTACCTTTGAAATAGGTTCACAAGCCCCATCTCTAAGTTTTGGGGTTAATCCTTCTCTCCAACTCCCATGATTACATACTTCTTTTAGAGGTCTCTTTTATCAAGGCGTCCATTCTCAAATAGGGAAGATCCTTTGGAATAAGTCAAGAAAACAATTAATGAAAATACTTTCAATGTAAGAAAGGTTTACAATATACTTAGAAAATAGATTCTTTAAATATCATTTTGTGTTCTTTATTTTTAGGGTCCTCATTATAATATCAAAGATGAGAACAAAAAAAAAACAAAAGACATCTCCATCTGTTCAACTTTTTTTTCTATTGTGTTCATAACATTTTCCTACCTTTGATTCATGATTAATCAACATCCCATTGGAATGCACAGGGCGCTAAGGCTCTTAATTGGGAAAATCTTTGAAAATCTTAATCAATGATCCATTTAGGAGGAAGAAGCCCGATCTTTTTATATAGCAATCCATATATGGTTGATTTTGGGACCCAAGTCCAATGTAAGAGATATGCAAGCACTCTCATAACTCTCCAGATCAATAAATTCATCCGAAAAAAGACCGTTGATGCCATCCACAAATATCCTAAGTACCATTTCTTCTCTATAAGCCAAGAAGGAAATAACTTTCATGTAACCGTGCAAGACAGTTCTTGAAAGCTAGTGTAATTAATGGATACTGATTCTAAAAAGGAGTGTTGTATAGTTATAAGATTCAAAAACAACCACCAAGATGAGATTATTTTCACTTCCAAGCCAAGCCCTTATAAAAAGATATGGAATGCTTAACAAAGTATGAATGTATTCCATATGGAAAGTGCGTCTAGAAACCACGACGTGTCTGAGTTCTCTAGAATATAGTAGTGGTAAATCTACCATGTGTCCAAGGCTACTTAAGCCAACTCAAGTTTACTCAATTTGATGCTTTTAGAGTTCTCTCTGAGAAGGTTGTCCGAAACACACACTCCCATGATAGACATGGGAGTTGAACCCAATGTCGATAGTTAAAATCAAAACGTCGCAAAAGTGTGATAGGCCCTCTTAGGATAAATTAATTATCTATATACCTACACATCCTTTCCGAATTCTCCTCAACCTTGATTTCAATTGTTTACGAATTTATTCATAGAACTAGTATACTTGCATAGAATTCAAATGAGCTACAAAATGCTAAATTTAGTCGTTGAATTCTCCTAAAGACCTCTCTTTTGAGATAAAATAATCATCATCAACATATTTGTAGGAATTATGGTTTAGGGTTTTGCACAAAACTACTATACTTTTACAAAACTCATATGAGTTAGAGAATGCTAAATTTATTCATTGAATCATCCTAAAAAGCTATATTTCAACATATGATATTCATTTTCAACACTCATGCACAACTTATGGTTATAGAGATGAATCAATTAAACATTCTAGTAAAGCAAACACCCTGATATCTTTTGCACATAAAACTAGATTTGAATAACAATAAGAAAATTTTATTAATTCGATGAATAAGTTGCCAAAGCCTAGGGAAATGTTTGCTCTAGAACAAACAATCAAAGAATGAGTTTATTCTAGAGAGAAGTATAGGAATAAGGAGAATAGAGTAGGTGGTGTAGAAGATCAAGGATTAAACAAGCACACAGATAGCACAAGGAAGAAGAAGAAGTTTGAGGAACAACTCAAAACTAATTCTATTACCAATTGAATGTACAAAAGATAAGTGACCCATTAGGGTTATAGGCATATATACAAGCTGAGGGAAAATAACCTCCAATGAGGGAAAAATGTTCCCTAAAATTCCTAAGTGTGTTCACACACATCACTACCAAAATATATCAACAAATCCCGCTTGGGAGTTATGTAGAGAAAATGGAAAGCTCAATTTTTTGTGAAAAGTTTCAAAATTTTCCCTAGGTAGAGCCTTTGTGAAAATTTTTGCAACATAATTCTGTGTGAGAACATAAGCCAAATGGATCTCTCCATAGAGAGTCTCTACCTAACATAATGATAGTGCACCTCAATGTGCTTTGTGCAAGCATGGAACATAGGGTTCCTTGGAACTACCAATGCACCTTTATTGTCAATAAACATGGTGATGGTAGAAGACTAACCAACACCCAAATCAAGCAAAAGGCATTTGATCCACAGACAATCAAAGATCATTCTGAAAGCTAGCCTACACTCAGCCTCACAACTAGAAGTGATCATAGTAGGTTGCTTCTTGCTCAATCAAGATATGCATGAGCTACGACGCATGAAGCAAAAACCATTAGAACACACACGAGTGTCATAGCAACCAAAAAAATGTAAATGAAAAAAATCATGTAAATCTGGTGCCAATAATCTCCCCTTGGTGTTATCGTTATTGTCCATGTGAAAGGCCAAATGTTCACTGAACACTTTTTTATAAGTTCTTTACTAAAACATATAGTGAATTGATTATCCAAAAACTCTAAGTTAGACCACATTTGAAAAACCTAGGAAATTTGTCTTCTAGCTCTCTAGTATTGTGCATTTTTTGTGTATTCTACAAGTCTATGTAGAGTATCATGCATGTCTCCGAGAGCTCAGGTTTCCACTATGAGAGCATCGAAAAAAATTTCTCCTAAAGGGGAATCCATCATGGTGCATTGCCATGCACTGCTTCATTGGTTGTAGTGCCTTGGTCGCTACCTTATGACTAAGGCAGCGACCAAGGCATAGACCTTGGCATACTTTGTCATCCAAGTCACCAAAGTCATCATTGGCATCATTGGTTATACGTGAAGAAGGACATCAATAATCAAGGAAGAAAAAGTACTAGTACTTCTTGAGAGATCACCCATTCTGATAGTTTTCCCCCCAATGCTCACTTGACTAGCACCACTAAGTCGTAGTCGCTTGTTGATTATAGGAGTGAAGATATTTAAATTTAACATTATTTTGGAGCCTTCAAAGCATCTTCTTGGGATCTCTTCATCCATTTTTTGACACTTTCTTTGGATGCCAAATTGGGGAAAATCTAGAAGTCCATTTTTCTATTTTGGGACAATTTCAACTAAAGAGATGAAAAGATTGGACCAAACATCAATCTTGGAGCTAGAGGCACTTGAAATTTCGTATTCTTTGAAGTTTACATTTAGCATTATTGTTGAATTTTCAGTTTTTGAGTCATCTTATAGGTTTCTTGGAAGGTTTTCAATTGTGGTAAGAGTAACCACCACAAATCTATGCAAGTCTTTTGGGTCCAAAGAACGGAGTTGTAACACTTTAAAGTGTTCTTGGCTAGTTTTGGAGTTGTAAATTCAGCCTTTGAGTGCCATTTTAATGCATATATTAAGGACATATACACTATGTGTGCTTTTGTGGATATTGCTTATGTATGATCGTGTGGTCATCCATATAGTAGTTACATTCTTGTGTAAATCTCTTGATGTTGATAAAGAGGGTTGTAGTATGGTTTTCATAATTCGGACTCACTCTTAGATGTGTTGTTCTCTTTGGATGTTGGTGGAAGACTTATCCAGCCTTGCCATATGAGATGTATGCTATTTGTTCATAGGTGCTTGATAAGCCTAGTTTGCTTCTTTCAATTAAGTGTTCATATGTAGTGGAGTCCCTAATTCACTATCTAGGTTAATATGTGAGTACTCTCAGTTTTATGAGTTTTCTTCATTGTTCACTTGGGAACCTTCTTTGAGCCTTAGTGGTGTGTGAACTATTCTAGCTCCATTATCATTCTATTTAGTTCTCTATCATTATGGCATCATAGCTCTCAAGAACATTTGGTGAATCAAGGTCTAGTGACATTGTTCCCAAGAGGATCTATAACTTGCAAGGCAAAGACCATTTCAAGATCTGAAAATTTGATAGCACAAACTTTTCTCTATGGAGGAATCATATTAAAGATGTGCTGACTCAAAGGATGCAAAGTAAGACAATCAATAGAATCTCAAATAAGCTAGTTGATATGGATGATGATGATTTGGATGAGTTGGATGAAATGGCTAGGTCTACCATTTGATTGCACTTGGAAGATAATGTTCACATTATAGATTTGGATTGTGAAAAGTTTAGAGGAGCTTTGGAGGAAGTAATGTAACACTTACAAAAAAGAAACATCATCAAATAAAGTGTATCTGATGAGAATGTTACATGTCCTTTGCATGAAGGACATAGATAGTGTTGGTGCTCATCAAAATGCATTTGATGCTATATTTTCTCAGTTATAGGCTCAAAAAATGGAGATGCATAATTAAATGAAAGCAATTTTGTTGATATGCACCTTGCCATCATCATGGGATACATTTTGCACAACTATTAGCAATTGTGAACTAGTTGGTAAACTGGTTTATAAGGGACATATGAAGAAAGACTAATATGTGTTAAAGGATGCTAAAGGTAAAGGATAGCATGTTGATGGGCATGTTAAACATGTAGTGCACCACCTAGTTCCACTATGAACATAGAAGTTTTTAGTGATATTTTTTATGATGCTGATGTTTTCACACTTGACATTATTGTGCCTAATGAGGCTCTTATGGCTGATTCTCTTTCACACACATGACTACTAATTTTTTAAGCTTCTTTCCATGTGATACCACATAGAGAACGGTTATTTTCTTATGAAGCAAAGCCTCTTGGTATTATGCGACTTGATGACTCTTACCAGTGTATTGTTGTTGAGATTGAGATGTGATTGTATAGTTCACTGATAATTGGTCATAATGTACACCATGTGCCTCAACTATCACCTAGTTTGATGTCAGTTGTTCCACTTAATGACCTTGGTTACAAAGTGGTTCTCTATGCTCAATCTTTTTTATATCAAACGGCAATATGATTATTGCAAAAGGAAGATCAGTTGGCTTACTTTATGCTTTATTTGTATCATAGAAAGAACACTTGTTAGCTATTATTAAGCAAACTATGTCTTGTATATCACATGGCCATTTGGGCCACATATCTTGTAGTAGAATGGAAAATACTTCTCATTCTAGCTCCTATTTATGTTATCTTTTTTTTATTTTTCACTTTGTGAGCAATGTAAATATGGAAAGCAAACTAGGAATTTGCATAAAATGTACATTGACACTTCAATTTAGCCTTTACATCTTGTTCATACAAATGTGTGTGGTCCTATGCCCATAAATTCATTCAGTGGTTCTCTTTACTTTTTCATTTTGATAGATTATGCTACTAGAAAATTCTAGGTATATCCTATCAAGTTAAAGGATGAGGTATTCCCAACATTTAGAAAATTTTCTTTCTTTAGTTCAGACTAAAAAAGCAATTAAGATCAAGGCTTTACATCTAGATAATGGAGGTGAATTTCATTTTCATTTCTCTAAAGTAATTTGTAGAGATTTTATAGCTCCTTATATCTTGTGTAGAATGGCCTACTTGAGATGATGAATAGAACTACTCATGATACAACAATTTCTATGTTGCATCATGTTTCACAAGACTTTTGGGTAGAATTAGTGTTGATTGTAGTTCATGTGATTAGCCTTACACCTAGTACTACCAAAGTTATGATAGCGGCACGAGAGTTATGGACAAGGCACCCACCATATTATGATCGTCTTCAAGTTTTTATGTGTGAAAAGTATGTTTATATACCAAAGAATGTTAGAAAAACTAGATTATAATTTGAAGAAAAGCATTTTTCTTGGATATGGTAGAGACAATAATTTTGGATATTGCTTATGGTAACTTGAAACATGAGTAGTGATCACAATAAGTGATTTCCTTTTCAATGATTCTAAGATTCATAAACAATAGATTAAGAAGGTTGAAGTGACAAGAGTGATGTTTGAGAATACTAGTCATCAAGTTAGCATGCATAAGAATGCTACAGATAGGGATGTTTTAGAGAACGTCCAATAAAATCAATTTGCAAATGTTCATGTTGAGTAACCATTGAGACATTCTGCACATGTGTCACATCCACATGATAGATATGTTCCAAATGTGGATTTCGTTATGCTGACAAATGTTGGTGAGCCTTCTTGCTTCAAAGAGGCTATGCAAGCAAAGGATCATGTCAAGTGGGGTGACATGAAGAGTGAATTGGATTCAATTAGCAAGTATGGTATGGAATTTCATACCTTTGCCAAAGGAAATAAAACATTTACCATGCAAATGGGTATATAAGTTGAAACTCACATTGAATAGTTCTTCTCCAAAGTATAAAGCATGACTAGTTGCAAAGGGACTTAAGCAACAACATGATATCGCTTTCAAGAAATCGTCTCTCTAGTAGTCGAGATAACTACACTATGCATGTTGCCTGGATTTGTTGCAATGGAGGACTTAGAACTGGCCCAAATGGATGTGGAAACTACTTTTTTGCATGGAAATCTTACATATAAGATCTGTATGGAACAACCATAGGGTTATGAACTTCTTCAAAAAGAGGGTCTAGTTTGTAAGTTGAAGATGAACTTATATGGACTTGAAGAGTCCCCTAGAGAATGGTACCAAAAGTTTAATGTTTTTATGAAGTCTCAAGGCTATTCTTGAAGCAATGAAGATCATTGTCTCTAGACTAAGAGATGCTTTGATGACAGCTTGATATGTTGGATACTTCATGTCAACCATATTTTGAATGATGGGAAGTCCTCTGATGACTTGACATTGCTCAAGAAGAACTTGACTGAGATATTTGATATAAAGTATTTGGCAGATGTCAAACATATTCTTGGCATGTGCATTATTCATGAAAGAAGTAATAACTATTTTTCTCAATGTGATTAAATATTCAAAGTACTTCACACGTTCAATATGTAGGATGGAAAGGCATTGGGTATACCTTTACTTACATATGTAAAACTGAGTAAGGATAATTCCCCCAAATTAGACGAGGAAAATTAGTTCAAAACTCCTTATCAATTTATTGTTGGTAGTCTCATGTATGATATGGTAGCTACTACATGAGACATTGCATTTGTACTAGGAGTTGTGAAAAAATATATGTTTAATCCTTGAAAAAAGCATTGGGAAGTAGTCAAAAGGATTTCGAGATATTTAAGAAGCACTAAGGATAAGTATTTATGCTTGGGTAGAGGAGAGGCAACTGTTATTGGTTACACAGAGTCTGATTATGTTGATTGTGTAGACGATCAGAAGTCTACATCAAGGTACATTTTTCAATTTGCTAGAGATCTATCTTTTGTAGATGCCTTCATCAACAATTTGCAGTTGTTTCCACTATAGAAGCACATTATGTTGGAGTTATTGAGGCATGTAAGGAAGCATTATGTATTTCTCATCTCACGTGTACCTCATTTTCTTAGTGATAGTCATAGTGCAATTGCTTTGATTAGGAATATAGTCTATCATGCAAAGACCAAGCACATTTAGGTGAGCTATCACTTCATTAGAGACTGCTTAGCCACTAAGCACATTATTCTTGAGAAGTTTTATACTCGAGGTAATGCTACATATGCTTTGACTAAATCTCTTCCACGGGATAGTTTTTGACATTGTTGTCACTTGATAAGGGTTACTCGATTCATGATTTTGCACAATTTGTTGTACAGTATCTAACATGCCCATGAGTTGAGAGGTATAGTTTGTATGCTCACACTCAAGTTTCCTTATCATTCTTTATTTTTTCTTCCATACTCCGCTTTGGCTATATTAATCATATTTTTCTCCCATAGTTCACTTTGGCCATATTGGACTTTAGTTTGAGATTCTTATCCTTAGTTTCCATGTGAAAGGTCAAATGGCCACCAAATGCTTTTGTATATGTTCTTTAATAAAACATATATGGACTAGTCAACAACAGATTGTAAGTTTGATCACATTTCTAAAACCTAGAGAATTTGTCTTCCATCTCTTTGTGGTTTTTGTAGTTTTGCATATTCTTCATGATTGTGTGGAGTATCCTGTATCACCCAAAGTTTTTTTTTCCACTGTGAGAGCATCAATGCCAATCTCTCTGAAAAGGGAATCCATCATGGTGCATTGCCATGCACCACTTCACTTGGGACAAAAAAATCCAAGTGGTCACCTACCATTCAAGTAGCAAAAGATGTGCTTAACAACCTACCAATGCTTGACGCCTGGGAAATGCATAAACTTGATCATTTCAAAGACAAAAAAATGAATATCAATTCGAGTTATGCATAAGTAAATCAAGCATCCAACATCTTGTTGATAGAAAAAAACATCAAATACATGTCTAGCATCACAAAGACATATCGCTAAAATTGATTCCATGGGAGTGGCAATAGATAGATAGATAGACAAATAGATAGATAGACAGACAAACAGATAGATAGATAGATACATACATACATACATACATACATACATACATACATACATACATACATACATACATACATACATACATACATACATACATACATGCATAGATACATAGATACATACATAGATAGATACATAGATAGATACATAGATACATAGATAAATAGATAGATAGATAGATAGATAGATAGATAGATAGATAGATAGATAGATAGATAGATAGATAGATAGATAGATAGATAGATAGATAGATAGATAGATAGATAGATAGATAGATAGATAGGTAGGTAGGTAGGTAGGTAGGTAGGTAGGTAGGTAGGTAGGTAGGTAGGTAGGTAGGTAGGTAGGTAGGTAGGTAGGTAGGTAGGTAGGTAGGTAGGTAGGTAGGTAGGTAGATAGATAGATAGATAGATAGATAGATAGATAGATAGATAGATAGATAGATAGATAGATAGATAGATAGATAGATAGATAGATAGATAGATAGATAGATAGATAGATAGATAGATAGATAGATAGATAGATAGATAGATAGATAGATAGATAGATAGATAGATAGATAGATAGATAGATAGATAGATAGATAGATAGATAGATAGATAGATAGATAGATAGATAGATAGATAGATAGATAGATAGATAGATAGATAGATAGATAGATAGATAGATAGATAGATAGATAGATAGATAGATAGATAGATAGATAGATAGATAGATAGATAGATAGATAGATAGATAGATAGATAGATAGATAGATAGATAGATAGATAGATAGATAGATAGATAGATAGATAGATAGATAGATAGATAGATAGATAGATAGATAGATAGATAGATAGATAGATAGATAGATAGATAGATAGATAGATAGATAGATAGATAGATAGATAGATAGATAGATAGATAGATAGATAGATAGATAGATAGATAGATAGATAGATAGATAGATAGATAGATAGATAGATAGATAGATAGATAGATAGATAGATAGATAGATAGATAGATAGATAGATAGATAGATAGATAGATAGATAGATAGATAGATAGATAGATAGATAGATAGATAGATAGATAGATAGATAGATAGATAGATAGATAGATAGATAGATAGATAGATAGATAGATAGATAGATAGATAGATAGATAGATAGATAGATAGATAGATAGATAGATAGATAGATAGATAGATAGATAGATAGATAGATAGATAGATAGATAGATAGATAGATAGATAGATAGATAGATAGATAGATAGATAGATAGATAGATAGATAGATAGATAGATAGATAGATAGATAGATAGATAGATAGATAGATAGATAGATAGATAGATAGATAGATAGATAGATAGATAGATAGATAGATAGATAGATAGATAGATAGATAGATAGATAGATAGATAGATAGATAGATAGATAGATAGATAGATAGATAGATAGATAGATAGATAGATAGATAGATAGATAGATAGATAGATAGATAGATAGATAGATAGATAGATAGATAGATAGATAGATAGATAGATAGATAGATAGATAGATAGATAGATAGATAGATAGATAGATAGATAGATAGATAGATAGATAGATAGATAGATAGATAGATAGATAGATAGATAGATAGATAGATAGATAGATAGATAGATAGATAGATAGATAGATAGATAGATAGATAGATAGATAGATAGATAGATAGATAGATAGATAGATAGATAGATAGATAGATAGATAGACAGATAGACAGATAGACAGATAGACAGATAGACAGATAGACAGATAGACAGATAGACAGATAGACAGATAGATAGATA